>VZTF01008727.1:0-212500 GCA_013397755.1 Cnemophilus loriae
CAGGATGCACTGTGGCTGTAAGTCTTCTGCTTAACAGCAAAGCAACACATTCTGGCAACATCTTAGATATATTCATAGGACATTGGTAACTGGGCTTGGAGGGGAACCAAATGGGGTAAAGGGAAGAGTGAACATGAATGAGGGGGAATGAGGGAAGAAAAGGATGGGAAGGTTTAAAAATGTTAACTGTTCATGAAAGATAAAAGTCATCTTCTGATATAGCAGCACTTTAGCAGTCAGCCGCGCTGAGTAGACCCTGTCTGAGATCAACCGCATGCCAACTTTGTTCCAGAAACAAGTCTGAGAGCCTCTCTCTTCAGCAAGTATTGGTTACGTGGATAGTTCTTTTGTCCTGGCATTTAAATACTGCAGCTTAAATGAGTCCTGGGAACAAAAAACAGAACAAACCAAACAAACCCCATTCATACTAAGCCTTTTAATTATTTAAAATAACATCTGATTGACCAGAGTGTTTGAGAAAATCAAGATCTGACAGGTCCAGAGCATCACTGTACAGTTACCAAACAGGATAGAGGATGTGCCCCATGACAGAGCATTTTCATGGGAAAATGTCACTGTGGACACCCCTTTGCAGAAGCCTGTCAGCTCTTCTGCCATTCTTCTCTCTTATGTTTACTGCTATTAACAGTAATTGTGCATGTACCCACCCACGCAGGCAATTATGTTATCCCACTTCACTCATATGCATCAAATTCACTCTACAACTGACCCAAACATATGAAACATTTTGTCCTCCCCACACTGTGCTGGCCAAGACAAAAGGTGATGAGCAAACCAACCAGACTCTGATATGAATAATTTAACATCCATGCTATGCGAGAGAGAACAAGGGCTAGGCCCTATCAGTAAATTATTTTGTACATTGATGCACCTTGATTTAATTTGCCTGGGCTTGTGCTTGTGCCTCAGTGTCTCCTCCCCTAGCCAAACGGTAATCTTGAATCAGCTTGCTGCAGAGTGAGGAGAATAGTCATCACTTCAGAGGGAAGTTCTTGGCAAAACCCTCCTGCCTGGTGACAACTGCCCAGGGTCAGGCCATCTGCATCCTCTTGTTAGGCAGCAGCTGCTCTACTCGCTCTGCAGAAACCCTTCTTCCTTCTGGACAGCAGTATAACTGATTTAATTATTGATGATGATGGACAGAGGAGGAGGAGTTCTTCAGGGGGAGTCATAGGCACCACATGTCACAAATCCTAAAATAAAGTCCCTATTCTAAGGTACCAGAATCATCCCCATCCTTTTACAGGACACTGTAATTACTGCGTAACCAAGATGCGAAACACTGATAGACCCAGCCAGTTATTCAAGCAGCAGGCTCACACTACATCCAGTGTCACCTTTGAGCCTCACATTATTTTTTAAAGTTTTTTATTATTTTTTTTTTACCTGTGCGAGTGTGAGGTACAGTGTAGTGTTATTTATCTGGAGATGTAGGTGTATGTTCTGGACGGGGAACGAGTGGATTCTGCCTGGGCAGCTGGGTCATTCAGAAAATCCCAGATGAGGATGGTGTCATCATGTGAGCTGCTGACGATCTGGAACTCATCAAACTGAAGTCGAAAGACTCTTCCAGAATGCTCCTGAAATGCCAGTGGGAGACACAGCATGTTACTTTGCAAACTAGCTGGCACCTGGGATGGAGCAGTAAAGATGAACTTGGGCTTGATTTTAGTGTTATATTAATTTGTCAGTAAACCCCACATGACACACTGTGCCTCACCATCACAGAGCATAAATTAAACCCTCTCTTCAAGGAAAAGGGTTTGCCATATCTGAGTACTTCACTTGCAGGAAGTTTACATTACAGTTATCCCACTACGCCTTAAATCCCAATATTAGACACACACTGTGCAGAACAAACCAAACTCCCTCCCCACATAATTCCATCTGGTAAGGCTGACAGGTGCACTGTCTTCCTTATTCCATGGCAAAACTCCTTGCTGAAATTACAGCATTGCCAGGTGCAGTGGGTTACAAGGGAAGAGATGAGAACTTTGCATTCAAGACTTGGCATCATTGCCACTGCAGAACAGGGAACAGCTTAATACTGGAGGACACTAAGGAGCCTGTTGTAAAGTCCAGTGACACAGCAGTAATTCCTCCTAAGCAGTTCTAAAAATATGATCTAGAAAGGGCATTCTTTATAGGCAGTTTGCATTCTGCTCTGAGGCTGAGTGGAAATGGCGTGACGATTTGGCAAGAGTTCAGACCATAATTAACAGGAGGCAATGGCAAGATCCTGGATATCACAGAGTAAATCCACTCTGCTTTCCCTTTTGTGTTGCCTATTTCCTCTTGGTGCTCACAATGCTCCAAGAGCAGTGGCCTCCTCCTTGGTCATCAGGGAATAGAAACTGTGCAGTGACAGTGAGCCCTATCTCTTCCATGAACACACATTTCTCTTTAGTGCTCACACATCGTAAGGGGCTTCTGAGGGTCAGGCAAAAAACATGTCTTAAAATACTTTAATACTGAAACTACAGGTTTCTCAAACATTTACGCAAAAGAGAATTGCTAGTTACTAAATGGGAAGTCTTTGTCTTATAGCACAAGACTACAAAAATACAGCTCAGTTTACAAAGCACAACAGCTACTTTAAAGTTAATTTCTGAATCTTTAAATCAAAATTATCTAAAAATAAATGCACACATAAGTCAGATTCTAAGATAAATTTTTTAGAATTTCTAATTAATGGAACCTTTTTGATCTTCTAACTGTAACTCGAGTTTGTCTTATAAACACCTTATGAGTTTCCGTCTTCTCACCTATTTTTAAGGGAAGTGTTTTTCCAGGTTTTGTGTTATAGCAGTAAAGAAGTTCTTCCAAAAAGTATCATTACAACAGTCAGATCCACTGACAGATTACTCACAGAGATGGAGGGGGGAGGAGGAGAGAGAGAGAGACAGAGACAGAGAGACAGAGGGACAGAAAGAGAGAAGTACTTTCAAAAGTTATTTTCAAAACTCTCTTTTTGATCCCAGTCATTGTGGGCTAAGTAAGGCTGCCCTACCTAGACTGTTTATGTCATAAGGAAAGCTGAACTGTGAGCTTATTCTGTTCGTGGAAAGCTTCTGTCAAATTCATGTGGCCACTGTTCCAGCTAACGGAAGACAAAACTGGAAGGGACCTGGCATGCAGCGAACATTTGTTATCTGTGCACTTTCCTCCTACTGTTTGAAAATTGAACACAAGCAGCAGGAGACTCATGATGTTCATTGCGCAGCCAGGTTTAATTTTGGAGGACAAGGGAAGAGGAAAAAAACACCAAACCATAGGTAAGCGGGTATAAGGACACCCTGTTGTCATAAAAGTCCTAAAAGCACCGCAACAGCTTCCGCTGCTCCCCACCCCACTTTTGGCCCCCTCCATTGCTATCAAACAGGGATTTATGAGTATCCATGTGTTGAGATTCCTACAGTGTTTCCATCCCACCGCTTCTGATTTATAATATAATTAGCTGGGGCACTTCGGCTGTCCACTGCTGGAAAATGCAGAGGAAATTACACCAGTTAAATTAAGTCTACAGGTTACTAGGCACACATTTGTCTCAGGCTGGAGCAGAAACATTACTAATACCAAGCTTAAGTCTTAGACTCTCAGGATATGAACTCATGGGCCCAGAGCTGTTCCATAGCTTGGAACTGGGTGACCAATGACAAACGGTTTTTCTGGATTTCAGCCATGAAACTATTCGCATTTCTATTTTGTTAACAAGAAGGTTTTTCAACATAGTACCAGCAAGCATCCAAAGCTCTCATGGACTCTTACTCTGTAGCTGACGGTCCAAATACATGATTGGAAAAGGGTAGCATGGCTTAACGATCTTACTACCTGTCAGCGGAGTCCCAGTAACCTCATAGCCTGCACCAAATGTGATGTAAAGTACTTCACATTTGTAGTGAAGTCTACAACAGGAGTAATTCAGGTGGTTGATGAGTGTGCAGAAGGTCAGCCAGCACAACTCAGCTGGTGAGAGGTAACCACACTTTTAGAGTATCAGACAGCCTTGGTACGATCCTGTTTTAGAGCACAGACTACAGTCACGTGCCACAGCAGGAAAACGTCTAACATGCACCAACCGAAACACTGCCCAAACACTTTCAAGTTAAGAAATAAAAACATATAGCACTTATTTTTCAATGAGATTTTGGTACTAGTTGAAGTCTTGCTTTATCCCCAGCAACAGTGCCGGTTTTTCCGGTTGAACGCAGTGGAGGAACACCTATAGGAACCACCCCAAGGCCTTGGCTGTCCTGGTATTTTTCTCACAACCTTCCCATATTATAGTAAGACCAAGCAGAGCCATTGTTAAACGTGACTGTGAATGTTGTTAACACTCACACAATGACATTTTAACCACACTGTCACTGACCTGCACTAGAAACCAGTGGACAGCATGAAAAGAGTAGTTGCTGTTTAAGCATAAGGTGATTTCACTGTCTGTTTAAGTCCTTACCTGCTTTTTCTTTAAACACCCAAAAGGCAGTTAAAAGCAATCCCAAGGGTGTTTTTGTTCCTGTTCCTCAAATTTGGAATGTAGTATTTTTAAGAAATTTCACACCAACAATTCAGAGAACTTACTACTACATCATCAGGTACACACAGATTAATGTAAACCCACTGGCATATGGATTCCAAGGATGAGTTAAAATATGGCTTCAGTTATTAACTTCAAATCACAGAATAAAATTGTTAAAAAGTCCAGAGTGGAGTGAAAAGACTAGAGATTCTAACTTTTAATGCTTGCAATTTATAGTTTGCAAAATTAAAAGAAGTTGGACACCCAAAAAAGCCAGACCCCTAGAAATTATTTCAAGATGCTGCAGACTGGGGCTAAACTGACTTGAGTTTTCACAGCTTAAGATAGCTCTGAACAAGCACACTTTTTTCAACACCTCTGTCAAAAGCTCTTACCACAAGGGTTCGTAAGCAGAGGGTCCCTGCTGGAGCACGGGGATCCAAAGCAGCCACAAGATCCCATACTTTAATTTTCCTAGTGGTGAAAAAGTAGACAAACACCATTGGCTCTGTTAAAGAGAAATGAGCAAGTACTCACAGAAAAAAAATAACTGTTAGTACAACTTAGCTAATACACAAGTTTAAGGAAAATTACAGCACTCCTTCTGCTCTTTAGACCTGGTTCTTGCATTTCCCCTTTGTAAAGCTTATAGAACTTAATGGGAGGGAAAAATATGCTGTCAACAAAGTAAAACATAAAAAGCAGGTGGTAATAACTAACTGAAACACGTGGAAGTGCAGACAACTAGTCTGTAATGGCAAATGGTCCTGCAGACAACCACAGATGGGAAAGATTGTTCTCACAAGTGGTTGAGCTGGAAGAGGTTTCAGGTTGAGTCGGTCAGATATTCTTACAAGCAAAAGAGCTGGACCACACACATCAAATCACATGGACTTATTTCAAAAGAAGAATGAAAGCTATACTCTGTAGCATGGTCTTCATTTACTGGCCATGAAAAGGTCCTCTTAATATGGCAGACAGAGAGTCTGATATTTACATGGAAGATGCACAAAGTGGGATGGGAGACACTGAGACAGACAGGAAGATGCAAAGCATTGACTGCACTGATAACCTCACCCATCATATGCCCCACTGACTATCCTCTTGTTATCAAAGCGTATGCATCTCACCAACTCTTCATGGCCTTCCAGTACTCGTAAACATGCCCCACACTCGATATCCCACAGCCTGGAAGAGAGCACAAAGAAGCCTTAAGAATCTTTTAATACCTTAGCATTGCAATGAAACATTTGGTCTTTGCTTTTAGTTAATGAAAAGTTGGAAATAAAGATTATGATGGAACAACAAAGAAGAAGCAAACTACACTCACCACTCCTTTTCCCACAGTTAAATGGACACATGATTTTCCACATGAACCAATGATGTTACAGTAACACATGGGAGCTGAGTCACAAACCAGTTGTTTCTAGTATCTACTGCTCTAGTAACACAGGATATCTCCCAGTTATCTTCACAGTAAGTCTCTCTTTATTTCACTGAGGTTCATTGTTCATAAAAGTGTCTTGCCTTGGGTTTTAAAATATTAAGAGAGGGAGATTTACCAATCCCCTCAGCAGCTTGTTTCAATTGATACGACCACTTTCACAGGGCATGAGCCCCTTTCTGTTCCCCTACATGCCCATTTCTGATTTGGAGACTACCATCAGACAAATTAAGTCATCAATATAGTGGTGAGAGGTACAAGAATTAACAAGACCTTTTCCTTTGTCATTTCTCCCCCCGAAGGTATTTTTAATCTGTAATCTAGGAACCTTATGCATAAGCTAAAATGGATGCTCTGTGTTTATTATTTTGTAATGCATTTTCTTCTTGCTCTCAAATAACTCCTGTGGCTCTCTGTGAACTGTTTCTAATAATACAGTATTTTTAAAACGTTCTGGCACTCAAACCACGATACAGTAAGAGACCCAGCAACACATTATTCTCTCAACTGTAAATATCCCAGAGTTTTGGCTTTCGTGATGGACTTTCAGCATGAAGAATAAATTAAAATACATAATTTTTACACTTGTACACTACCTTGAAAAATAGTTAAACGCTTCAAACAGTTATGAAGTAAGTTTGTTTGTTTTCCATACTTTTGCCAGCTCTTTGATGTGACTCCCAATTACCATGGATAAAAGAAAGATTATTTGCCTACAAGAACTGAAATTCTTTGACATGTATTGTCTAGAGGTGTTCCATCTCTGGCTGAGACACGCTCTGCTCATACAGCAGTCTTGTAATAGCAATATCTGCTCTGGCTCTGACACACAACAGAAAGAAAGCAGTCACAAATGTTCTCAAATGCTCATTCAATAAGTGCTCTGACTGGCATGAACTTCACAGTAGTGAGAAATATGGGGGGGGTTGTGGAATTTCTCTGGGTGACACATCTTGAAGCAGCACAGCTGCTGAGAGGTCAGGTCACTTTTGCTTCAGAGACAGAAATAAACCATCCCCACATATTTTATTCCTGAGGTTCCCCAGGGAATAATCCAGATCCAGTCGATGTGTGCCCAAGGCTGGTGGACAATGATTGCAGCTGTCTTGCCACAACAAGTTGCTCTCACTTTGGACAACAGAGGAATGAACAGAACGCTTTTGTCACTGTAGAACTGAGAAAGGATATGTCTATGGACATGTTTGAAGCCAACAAAGTGCACAAAGTGATTCTTCAATCTGTGAAGTTGATCTTTCAGGAATCTGTGAAGGGTCCAATAAGTTTTCACTTGAGTACAGCACACCAGTCAAGGTCAGAGCAAGCAACCCCATGGCAAAGGTCAGCCAAAGGCACTCTGGCTGGTCAGAGAGCATTACATCTCTCAAGGGCTGTAAACAGGATGGACAGTGCCAGAGATTAACTGGTGCAGAAAGGTTTGAAGAGCAACCTTGTGCCAGGAACTTTTGTGCCATGTGTTTCCATTCCTTGCCATTGATCCTGAAATTGCCAGCAGCTCTGGGAGGCTGCATCACACTAACTCAGGACCGTATTTTCAGGTTCCAGTCTGAGGTTTTACCTGAATCTGAATGGGATTACAAGAGGTGATCATGTCCCTTGCCACATGGCAAATGGGCTTTCATGTACAAAGGGGATAACTGCTATTAAGAGTAGGGTGTCTTAGCAGAATTGGTGCCAAGGGTACTTTCCAGATTTGATAAGTTTCTCTAACTTCTACGTCTTTAAATATTCAAAGGAACAAACAGCAAAAGAACTAAACTTAAGGCTTGAGAACTAACTAAAAAAAAATCACTACAAAGTGTACGCAGTCAAAAACACTACCACTCTTCGTTCCTGTAACTCTGGGAGAACTTCTGGAAGTAGAGAGAGGTCTGCAATTATCGCAGCCTTTAATTCACTTGAAAGCAGAGCTGGGAGATGTACAGAAGGCAGGTGAGCCTGAATCCCCACCTCTTAGAGAGAATGCTGCTGTCTAAACAGATCGTTATCAGATCCTTATGTGTGCACACACTAGAAATAGAATACTCACATGAAGACCAACCAGTCATTAAAAACTTAACCGAAGATGATATAGTCTATTTTTATTTTCTTGCCCTAAATTCTCTGGTTCCTTTTTTTCTACACCATGTTTGTCTATAGCAATCAAGAACTTTGTCCTTAGAAGCTAAAATAATGTAGTGATTGGATTAAACTTGATGGACCAGTTTCTGCTAGATGGAAATTAGCACAATGATAGTGATGTCTATGTAGCTGTGTCCTCTTACACTGGTGAAATTTCCGGCCTAAATCAAAACCAAAATAATTTTTCTATGTGGAGTCTCCCTACAGAACTCTCAACTACTTCACATGTCCTTAACATTTGCAGTTGCAAAACTAGAAATCACAAAGTCATCTTCTGGAAAAGTTTCCCTGCAACTGAGGAATGATGGACTTTTAAGTTCTGTATCAGCCTCTACTGAAGTCCAGCACATAACATCTGGTAGTGGATTAAAATCAGACCTACAAAGCACCAAGCCATCCGCAAAGATGACTAAGGAACCTATTTCTTAATCATCCTTCCACTGACTTGTGCCCTCTGCTAATGGCTGGGAGAAAACTGTCTTTTAGCATCGGGTAAGTCTTTTGCCTTGCTCACACTGGTTCTAAACTTGACTTCCATTAAGATTGACTGTTGACATTCCTGAAATTCTAGCACAGTTTATCTGTCAAGTAGGGATTTTGTCCAATGGAAGCATAAAAGTAACTGTATTCCTGTTTAGCATTATCACTATCTTGACATTCATTTTTACTATCATTGGTTATTTTAGATCCTTCCCTAACTGCTGTAGTATTTAACTATTTCTTACTCTACTTCTGAGGCCAAGTTTCATAGTACAACTGCAGAGGCTTATTTTCGCAACTTGAAGTGCAGAAGATCTCACCAAGTGGTGCTGCTCTTACACAATGCCTGTAATACTTCTTCCCTTGATTAAAAGATCGAAGTTTCAGCTCTCCTGGTCATGCTCTCAGACTGCCCTGTACTAAAATCTGGCACAGTGACCTGGTGATGTCAACCAAAGACCACTGTTTTCCTACAGAATGCAGAGCAGGGAGAAGCAGCACGTTGCAAACTAAGTCCCCAGGCAAACAATCATTCTCACTGAGGAAAAATTATTACTGACATGCGAAGTGAAAGGTTCCTGCTTACGCTGTCCAGCTTTCAAGTTTTATCAAAAGGCAGACAATTACTTAAAAAAATGACAAAGGCAAAAGGGACATTGCTGTTACCCCCATTTCCATGACAGAGCCACTTTTCTATATCACATAAACTAATATTCCAGCTTGTTCCCTACATCCTGAAATTAGTGGGACATCCCTCTGCCAGCAGCTGCAGGATGTAGGGAGAAATTCTGGCTTGTGATACCAGAAAGAGTTAAATCTCAGATTGCAACCAGGGCAGCTGGAGAAGTGCAAAAGGCAGCAAACTGAACTTCATGCTCTAAACCAGCTGTTCCAAACTTAACCAGGTGCCAAGTACCACAAGAAGAGTTTGGCGAGAGCCCAGGAGGATTTCTGCAGAGGATTAAATGCCTCTTACTGCAAATCTGACCCCTTTAACTAGACACATAGTCCAATTAAAATATCACAAAAGGACATCACAGAAAGTGGTACTTGCCAGCTCTTTTATACACCAGAACTGTCAGAGCAATGCAACTTGTTGCTTAGTATGGGACTCTTGAGATGCAGAGGATGAAAGACAACACAGTAAAACAGGCTTCTAATATCTCTTTCCAGTAGTTCACAATGTTCTATACCAAAGAAAGCATATTTCAAAGCTGACAAGGGTACAGAGCACTTCAGTTGCCTAACCTCTGCATGTCCCAGGGCACCAGAGACAGAACGCTTGCACAGAACCCTGTGATGGGGAGTTTGTCTCTCACCTGATGGTATTATCTGAAGAGCCGCTCACTACTAGCCTGTCTCTGTACTGCAGACATGCAATGCCTCGTTTGTGGCCATTTAGGGTGCGCACAAATTCGCAGGTACTAGTGTTCCATACCTGTGACAGGAAGCGGGGAGGGAACCACACAGAGACAAAATTATTACGAAGAGACTAACGAAAGATGGTGTCTGTATGATATATAGATGCATCCAGAATGCTCTTAATGAAGATGCTATCATTAAGACTGAGAAAATCACCCCTCCAATGACTTGTGATTATAGCCTGCAACTGATAGCAGGTTGGGTCACTGCACACAGAAGATTTTTGCCACACAGTATCAAATTAGATTCCAGGTTTAGCATTCTTGGGCTATGATTTAGTTTACACATCATATAGATTCTCCTGAGGTTTAATGCTGCAGACTGGGATCACAGCAGTAACACTTAAGTTTCTCTTATCCACTCACCTTCACTTTTGTCCCCATGCTGCCCTCTAACAAATGTTTAAATGACTGAACAGGTTATGGAAGTGGTCAAGTCAAAAAAGAACACAGAAGAAAAATGTTCTTTTTCAACTGCATCTGTACCTGGATCTGATTTGCCATAAGCTCTGTAAACGAGTTGTGCAAGCTCAATTGAGGAGGGACGAGTGCAAATGAGCAGGAGCAAAAACACTGCTTTCTAAAGGAAGATCTTGCCAAGGGCCATCTTCCCTGTCTGGTCACTGTTCTTTTTTAACAAATACCCCAGTACTGCAAATAAAAAGCCTCTGAAACACCTCACCTTTATAGTTCTGTCACCTGATGCCGATACAATGTACTTGTCATCGAAGTCCACTACGTTGACAGCAGCTCGGTGCCCCACGAGCACCCTCCTCAGGGTGATGTCTGTTGGGGAAGCCATGTCCCACACGGCAATGGAGCGGTCTTTGGAACACGTCACCATCATGCCGTTGTTGAAGCGGAGGTGCAGCACGGCTTCGCAGTGGTGGATCAGCGTATTCAGCATCTCGCCTGCATTCACGTCCCACACTCTGCAGGTTCAGGTTTCAAACCAGAGAGAAGAGAGTTAAAAACCTGCACAGTGAATTGTCTGCAGAGTGAAAGAGGGACAGGGAGAGGTAATCGACTCTCTAGTGATATTAGAGAAGCAAACACCACAAGTTATATCTACATCTATTAAATAGTTCATCAAAAAATGTATTAGATAAACCTGTTGATTATGTGTACATTGAGACAGTCCAGCAGCCAAAAACCCTGCAATGCAGTTAACACCATAAAAATAACGCGCCCAGGAAAAAAAGCATTCTTTAATTAAGGGCATTTAATGCTAAGGAAAGGTAGAAGACTGATGGCCTTAAAGACTGGTGTTTCCTGGCTGTGCCAGCCTATTATACACTTCATTTCCAGTCAATGTGGAGAAGTAAGTTCCCTGACAGGCTTCATTTTTGACCTCTCTCACAGGACTATCAGCTCAAGTGGTAATTTATACAGAAGCAGAAGACAAGACAATTCTTTTCAATAAAATACAAGTAATTGCCACAAGTTGCAACATGATTTGCATTTACCCTGCGGTGCATCTGGTACACAGCTACATTCCAGGAATGTGCTGAATACCCAAATTAAGACATAGCATTTATGTCAATTTAATGTTATTGGAACCAACTGTTTCAACTGAAAGATAATTTAAGATGCAAGTTAGACAAGAGCTTCATATAGAACTTCTAGCACTTGAAATGAAGATTTTAAGCCTTAAAAATATTTCTTTTGGGCTATTCTGTTGGCAAACTTCTTTTGCCCTCCATAAAGAGATTTCTTTTGGCGCTATCACACCTGTATCCCAGATACTCTAGATGAAAGCAGAATATGGCTGTATCATCAGGCACATCAGAAGTTAGAACCTTCCGCTGCCAATACGGCAAGCAGTAAGAAAAGGCAAGATGTGAGAGAGACTTCTAATGTCTTATTTTCTAACTTATGGAAACTGAAGTGCATCAACTTATGGACTCTAAATGAGAAAGAAAACTACATTCCAATTAGAAAATGCAAAGGAGAAGAAACTAAAGACCTGAGCCATTAACATACGAACAGTTTGCAGACAGGATTGCCAAACTGAACAGGAGCTGGAGACCCACTGACTTCTTTGGACAAATGCATCCCTGAGATCTCAGAAGCATTAAGAGCCCATCTGTACTGTCTATTGGATGAAACCTCTCTTCCTGAGGAGACCCAAGGATAAAAGTGATGCATCCTATGTGCCTCTGGGGTCTGCACAAACATTTATAGATACAGTGGGAGACAAAGTATTCCTGGGCAAGTAGCCAGTCTGCAATTTGGCCTGCCTGGCCTGATACAGAAAATGACAGTGCTTGTTACAGAAACCAGCCTCTCCTTTTGAGATCTGTTTAGCCCAGTGCAGCTCCTGCACCACCTCCAGGCAGGCAATGTTGCTGAAATTCTGGATTCCTACTAATGACAGGACCCCAAAACCTAGCAGCACTGCAAGACTGCATGCATCACATGTCAGGAATTCAATTTAATAGTTATTAGCTTAACAGTAGTAGTTTACATGTAAGCACAGAGGAACTTGCAGCCATAGGAATGCATGTTAATAGCTCCAGAAAAGGCCACCGATGCAGCTTTTTGCTGTCTAACTTCACTGCATGAGCATTGCTTGTACTCTGACAAGGAGGGAGTACATAACAACATGGAAAAGCCAGACCTGCCCCTTCCCATCCAAGTTCATATTGCAATTCATTAACTCATATGTGCCTGTATTTACACTACAGGTCTTACACTCTCTGGTATCCTCTAATACGACTAGTGGACTTCACAACTGCACAACACGCACCACAAGTGCTACCTTGAGGTGTCCAGCCTTTTGCTGGAGACTTGAAGGAAAGCAAGGTTAGAAAGATTGAATGAAGAGAAACATCATGCTGAAATTTAATTTAAAGTCACAGGAGATCTAGTCACACATATTTTGTTAAAATTAAATGACAGCGGATGACTAAACCTTCAAACTTGCTTTGAAAACTTCGACTCTCAAAAAGTTATTCTCAAGGAGAATTTATAACATTCTCAAGGAGTGTCAAAACATGCAAAACCTTGGTGAAATGCCAGATGGCCTTCTTAAGTCATCTTGACCTTGACTGGCCTTGGCTTAGATTCTCATTTCTCCTTGACAGCGATTTGCATGGACATCTGATAAACAAGGACAGCACAATGCTGAACAAATATGCTGAACTACTTCATGGAACTGCTTGAACAGCACACATTTAAGAAGAGATCATTTCAGCAGCTTGCAAAGCTAAAATCTTAAGAGGCAAATGGAAAGCTCCAAATCATGAGCACGCACCTGACTGTTGAGTCTGAAGATCCAGTAATAATCACCCGTTCATCATACTGGAGGCACAGGACAGAACCCGTGTGTCCGGTGAGAATTCGCTTGCATTCCAATGTATTCTTATCCCAGATCTAAGACAGCAAACATTCAAAACCAGACAGTTCAGTAAAGTTTTCATCTTTCAGAACTCACTGGTTTGACTAATCTGTTTTTCACTACACCATATCATCCATAGTGCACTTAGAACACCTTTAGTGGCATCTGTAGAGTCTTCTACAGGCTCTTTGGTGTAATACATTGACATTTTTGATATTACTGGCTTTACTATGAAGATTGGTTATATCCTTCTCATTAGGGTACAGAGCCCAGTAATTACATAGCCTGTAATTACTGCTGGACAGAAGCTCTGCTAGCGAAGCCTGTCTGTCTGAAAACAGGGTCTCTCTAGCCAGATAAAAGAGGCGTAGCTGCTGTGCAGGTGGGAGGTGGGGGAAGGGGAAGGAGAAGGCTAGGTTGCTAACAAGAGACTGGGTAGGTGTCACTGAAATTAGGACACTATTATTTATGGCATAGGCACTCCAAGCCATTAGTATGCCATGATGGGGCATTCTCACCTTAATAGTATTGTCTCGTAGGCCGCTTACTATCTTCTGATCATCATACTGTAAACAATAAACCCCTTTGCTTGTCTCACTTCGGCAGTGGATCCTCTGTAAACTGTGCCTTCCACACCGCCAGTTTGACTCTATTGTCTTGAGGAGAGACAGGAGACAAATGAGATGTAGGAAAAAAAAAAGCACGGAACTATCTCCCCTTTTTTTTGTTTGGTTGAGAAGGCAGCAGACACTTTTCTTCACGTTTTTTCCTGCAGTTGGGCTCATACAACGACATAACTGCTTTCTAGAATACGTGTAATAAAACCAGTTAAACAGACAAATGCTTGGAGAACATATTGTGGCTAAACTGGTCTGTGTTGTTGGGAATGGTGAGGAAGAAGCAACCTAAAAGCTTTTTGCTATCTCCAACCTTTCACCCCCTATGACTCAACAGCTAAACAACTGAAGAGAAAGTCTCAGTTAAGCTCTAAGTGCTTTTACAAACTTGTCACAACAGTGCCTGAGCACTGCTTCTGCCGTTAGGAAACAACCAGAACATGCCATTTTGCTCACACTAAATGCAAGGCAAACACGCTCAGCTGCTTCCTGTTTCCCTGAGTCTTAGGACTGCAGACTTTAGGTAAGCACTTTCTCCCTGCCTCAGTTCTCGATATCTTCCCGTAACAGCCTGTTAGGTCTCATTGCACCAGGAAGAGCAACGTACTGTGGAACAGAGAAAACCAAGATGTTACAGTGCTGCTGTGATATCTGATGTGCAAAGTGTGGAGACTCCACTTGCAAACAGCTCACTGAACAATCCAACTCATCCTTTGTCTAAAGGAGCAGCAGGATCTTTTATAACTATCCCAGATCTACAAACTCCAGACAAATACAGACATGTCAGATTTAAAGAAACATTACACTGCAGTGGAATATCCCCAGAATTTCAGCATCATGAATAAATCAAAGAAGAAAAGAAGAAGAAAACAAAACCAAAAAAGCAACAGTGAAACACCACCACATCTGGCAGCTGTTTCTTACCTCTATGTCCTGTATAATTTTGGGGTAAAGTGCTCTATAGAAGGAGTTGGGTGGTGCAGTTCCATCAGGAGGTTTATTTTTAAATAGATATTGCCCCCTGGAAGACAAAGAACATTTCCATTGAACACAAATCATGTTTCAGCATTTTGGAGAAGGGTCCTCCCGGCATTTTACAAATGGGTAAACACTGCTGACAGATTCATAGTCAAACTTAATTTACTAAGATGAGATGGTTCCTTGTTTGTTTGCCCTGCAACATGTCAGTGTTGCATTTTTATACTGAAATACTGAAGAAAAATCTGTGTCCAGTAACTTGGGGAAGGGAAATAAATTCTATATTATGGACATGGGCCCATTCAGCTCAGTAAGGGTTGACAATGGTTCATGCCCGCAATACTCACACACATTATCAGAAGTCACCTTTAAAATAAAGCATGCAAAGTAAACGAAAGAAGCCAAGGAACCCTCAAATTCACTACGCATTCAAGGCTAGCTTTTATCTGCACTAGCAGGAACAGTATCAGTTTGGGTACACGGACATTTTACTGCTACTACTCTGTTTTGGTAAGCAACACCTCATCTGTGGTGCCTCCCTCACTTCAACGCTGATTTGGAATACTCATATCCCAAGCTAGAGTTCTGTTACCGAAAAAATCTGTAAATGGCAATCACTGCCTGCTGTGTAAAAAACTTTAATTCCTCATCCTGAAGTTAAGAAGCCACCAAACACGGTGTGGAAGCTAGTAAACCCCACCATGGGCGTACTAACTGCTGCTCTGCCTGGCAACATGCCTCACAAAATGGAGAGAGGCACAAATGCCTCTGAGTGTAATCCTGGCATCAGAGGCACAGAGTTTACACTGGGCCAGCTCTTCACTTCTCCCTCCCTTGCTCCATTACAGCATAATTAATTGTTCAATACTTCCTTGTGCATTTCTTTCCTGTCCTTTCCACACAGTATACCTTGAAGCTCATTTCAGAGACTGTACATTAGCTGCCCTGATGCACTTGAACTAGGGAGATCACAACAATGAACCAAAATCTTTGGGTTGTTAAGGCAGTACCAAACTATAGGTCTGGACAAACAAAATGACAAATGCTCAGGAAAAGAACTTTTGATACTTCTTTAAATCAAGTATTCTAAGTACAACTCGAGAGAAAGGTGCTTTCATGTTTGGACAGAAGAATCACCTGATTCTTCAAATACAATGACTAGCAGATGCATATGGGAACCAACACATGTGAAGATGGCACATATGGATGCAGACAAACCACTCACTAGACAGATGCCTATTTACTGTGATCCAGGCTGGAAATGCATTCATGAAAATTAATATTATTGGCCAAGGAAGAAGAAAACCTCTTTGGAAATGCACGGAATACCTCAGAGACACCCTGGAAAGACTTGAGGCAGGTCTACAAAAACCTGTGTACAAGCCTATGTGCCTAAAAACCTTTTTATTCTTTCTAACTTTACTAGCTAATGTAACACAAAGTCTGGTTGCTACCTGTAAGTCCTGCCCTGCTGTATGTAGAGTCAGTTGTTTACTGTTCAGCTGAAGGATTGCTTGGAATTTCCATGGCATCCCAGTAGTTGTTGTGCTGTGGCTCTGGGATAAAAGGAACTATTGTTTGCAGGTTTTGATGACCAGCCAATTCAATCAGATGGACACAAGCGTGCCCAGATTTTGGGCTTCTGTTTTATATTTCTCTAAATCTGTGTAACCCTTACTGCTCCCTGACAATCTGCCAGTGAAGGCTGCCATGCTGCGGAATGGGGGGGGGGGGGGTTAGGTTGTAAAGCACGAGCTGCAAATGCTGAAATCAGGCAGCTCATGTGCAAATTGAGGAGCTGTAACCAAATAACACCAGCCATCCATCACTCTGAACTGTCCAGTTAGTCATCTCCTTGTGCCATGCACAGAGCTAGCACTGATTACAAGCTATAATGCTCTATATGGCAGAGATGCAAATTGCACTGGGTATTTTCTGTCTGCATCTCTTAACCACACAGTTCTATCTGTTCATCACAGAGATAACCAGAGGGCAATCTGAAAGACTTGGGCACAACTTGCTCTTGTGTCAAAGCAATCTCCAGCACACAGCACAAACCTGAAGAAGAGGTGCAGTAACAGGACAGACAAGTGCTTGAGCTGAGAAGCAAAATTTTGCACCTGTCTTTCAGAAATGTCATGTGTCTGTATGACTAGTATTTGGTGCTAATGTTATTTCTAAAGTGTGGAGGGAGCAAACACCAGTGATGCCTTAGCAGATGACACTTGGCTGATTACATCACAGTCCAAGAATGGAGTAGAGTATTGGGAAGAGAAAACCAAAAATAGTAAGAGGACAAGACAACACATCATTATGGTTGGCTAGTACAGCCAAAACATAAGGAACATGGTTATCTTCCAACATGAAAAAGATTACAGCAAAAAGGAGGATGAGAAACTGTCCTGTTTATCTGTGCAGGTTAAATGTAACAAGTCAAACTGTAGACAGGAAGACAGCCTAGATATCAGGAAAACCTTTCAAACACTGAAGTTAGAAAGAGTAAAAAAGTGAAACTGTGGAATTCCTTTTCCAGGCATTGCCTGGGGAATCTCCATCAGTAGAGGATTTTAAGAACAAGTGGAGACAAACATTTGGGATGACTTAAGAAAAACCTGTCTCTGCCTGTTGGAAACAAAAGGGACTAAATGACCTCTCAAGCTCCTCTTAGGACTTACTGTGACCTCAACAGTAGGGAGAAAAAATGGAAGTGCTGAGGAGAATAAGGCACTAAAAGAAATGCAAAAGCTACCACTGCCACGTTTGTGTTTATTTTACACTCTATAGAAACATTGCAATATTGGAAGCAGATCAAAGTAGTATTTATTTTTAAAGAATGTCTCATAATCCTTATTTACTTGCCTTTACTTCCTGAGACAAACAGTATAACAAAATTAACCATAAACCAGGAGTCTTTGTTCACAACTCTGTATCTTTTTTCTTTTTAATAGCAACCAAAATGCCTGAGCTGTCACTTTTATCTTGTTTATGAAATATTCATACCCAGTTTCCCTTCTGCCAACATCCTAGGGACACCCTTGGAAAAGAAAATTATGTATTAAAGGGTGTACCCCTGAGAGGGAAAGTTCTAATGAAATGTTAGCAGAGCAGCTTCAAACTTGAGTGAGACCTACATTGTAGTAAGGCTATTCCAGATGATTATTAACTAATCTATCTGCATTTCTAAAGTCCCTTATTCTCCGTGGTACCTACCCTCAGCTTCCAGTTTGAAAATTAAACAGATATCTAATAGTGAAAATCTGCTGAGGAAAACAAACAGACCTATCAGGAAAGCATTAATTCATAGCACATGCTGCCCCACTGCCACTCCTGAAAAAGCTCTTCTGCTCTGAACTGCTGACCGGTTTAGGGTTCCCCCGAGGCACACATAGCTTCTTAATTTGAACTGAATGACAGCTGGGTGTAAAAATCTCAGTCTGTATATCTCACTCGTCACAGTGGGGTAAGAGCACGATCAGATGAGGAAGCTGAGGAAAAAATCCCCCACACTGTCACACAGCCAAGTGATGCTCTAACTCCCCAACCCCTGATTTTTGATGTAAGTAACTGTCAGGTTTGGAACCAACATGATGTTTCAGTGTGCTGAATAACCCTCTCCAAATATGGTTTGAAACACACAACCCCTACTCTCCTGAATCGGGGCAAAAAAGGTGAAGGCTCAGTTTTCTTACCATCCTCTCCTCTCTGACAAACCCCTCCACAGGGAGTCTGTCCTGACCATTCTCTCAATGAGCTTCTTCCACAGCATCCCATCTGACGTCACCCGATACCACTCCTTGCACACCAGCTCAGCAGCACACAAAGATTTGGCATCCAGGTATGACAGAATGTTCTCAGCAATGTGATCCAATCCCCGAGCTGGGGGAGAACAACAATAACAGAAAAAGATTATTTGCTGGACAGACACGGAGTCTAAAACAACTCCCCCTGCTAGTATAAAGATACATTCTCCTTCCATCTCCTCTTCTGCATGTGGAGCTGGACCAAATGCACAGAAGAGCATTCGAGGCTAAGTTCAGGAGTGAGCAGTGTTCTCCAACTTCCTTTGGATATAGCACAACAAGTCATTAAAAATAATAAAGAATCCAAAAAGTCATTCCAATCTATTTCGATGGGTTTTAGCACTAGGGGGATATTCTATGGATGGCATTTCCAACTCAGCAATGCAGCCCCCAAAATCTCTCTATATTAGGACCATTTCTCATCTCACTGCTACAGCTGTTCTCATGTTGCAACGGCTCAAAAGCTGTTTTTGCTAAAGCAGTAGCTTTTAAATGTAATGAAGAAAAAAATATATATTCCCAATGTGTGCCCTGAAGGGTAGTGGTACCTTTAGACAAGGGGGGAGGGAAGGATATGCAGATGTACAGGGACGTCAAGAGGGAAGGAGAGGCTGTGTAAGGAGAAAGTGAAGCAGGTCTGCTAGTTTCATTTATTTTAGTGGGTGAAGGAAAAATATGCACCAAAATTATACAATTTGCAAATATTTCCCAGTATGAATACCAGGACTGGCTTTACTTCAACATGGCTGGAGTGAAATGTAAAGCAATTGCCTGGTTAGCACCAAGCAGCTCAATGTAATGCCTACGTAGCTGGAGGCAGAGAAGGTTATACTATGTTTCTTAACTGGATGGATATAGTCAGTAAAAATGTGCCCTTACCAACTCAAATTTAATCACAAACAAGACTTCAGGAAAACAAGATGCCTTTTAAATGAGAAGTGGTGCAAATATAGCTTCTCTTGAAGGCTGTTTAATTCACAAGTGAGACACACTACCAAGAAATTACCTCACTTCACAGGTTAAATTTCATATGCTTTGTGAAAGTTTAGACCACGTCATCCCTCAGGCATAATGTTCAGTCCAAACAAAAAGGAAGCAGGGCAGATTGGTATTACATGCATCTTCCCTCTGGTTCACATTTGGGACAAAGTTAAATACATGTTTTCTTGCTTTTAAAACAAGAGCCTCAAAGACCAGGCCCTGCTCATGAGAGGGAAAGAAAAGGCAGTTAAGTACATTTTTACAGTCACACGTCTGTACTTCTGCATGCCCAAACTGGGTGCAACCAGCTGACTTTGATTAGAGCTCATGACATACAAATGGCCCAACGTTTTTTTTTCCTCAAGGAAAAGATCTCAAAAGTATCTCCCACTGCATGAAAATGAGACAATTCAGCATGCCTCCTCCTGCTGCTTTCAAAAATACTAAACTTAGAATACACTTTGGGTAAGACATTCTGCTCAGCATTTTATGCTTCAATCTTTATGTAGAAAAAGCACGTGAATGATACCGGGCACAACCAGACAGTGGAGAAAGAGGTCTGACACTTCTTAGCTTTAGAGATGCAAAATTAGATGTCAACCTACAAAATAAAAGCATCATCAGCCTTTATTATGTATTCAATCTGAAAAGACATGTACAACCACTATTTAAAAAAAAAAAAAGGTGTTTGTAAATTTAGATTTACTCCACAGCAAATTGTGGAAAGAGGGAGACAACGTTTTAGTGAATGTGAACTGGAATTTGCAGGAATTCCACAACTGGCAGGGTAGACATGGACATCCTGTTGCCCTGCTCCTGCAGCTTTGGGTGGAAATGGCAGATTTCCCAGTCTGTGTTGCTTCCAGCAGGCTCACAGACATTTACACATCCACCAGGACACTTACAAATGCCTGCCTGTATAGTACCCTTATGGGTGGCTTTAAGTCAGCAGCATCACAGGATGAATTCATTGTATATATGGGGAACAACTGGTAGCACGGCTACACTACACAACCTGGGCACAGTAATCTTCACCCATGTGCCCCTCCTGTTTCATCAGAACTTGCACTTTAGATCTTGGCTGCAATGAGGTGCTGTAACTACTGCCATATCCTTAAGTCATCCTTTGTCATTGATAGTAGACCCTTTGCAGAGAAGGAATACTAATGTTTTGGCCTTTCCTCCTCACATTTATGTTAAGTGGATTGGCAGAGCTATTTCGGCCTGGTTGCAAACTCAATTTTATTATTTTGTTTCTTAGGAACAGCACAAGTCGCTGAGGCATGTATCTAGCAAAGCATTGCTTCCTTAAAAAGGGAAAACTCTGCTCACAGAAGATTTTGCTAAATGGATGTGAAACACGATTAGCCCTTCAGCCCTCCAAACCAACAAGAATGTTTCAGTTATTTCACACATGATGAAATCCTTATCAAAATTACTTTCCTCATAAAAAATGTTAAACAGCTCGAAAATGCTAAGCAGAAGCCTTATTTTTCAGAAACTGAACAAACTTTGTTAAGTACAGTTAAGCCGTATTTTTCAAACAACCTTAATTCTGTTCAAAGCACTGGGAAAATAATCTGAGCCAATTTTATATTAGTAAAACATGCCCCTGATCTAAAACTACCTTTCATTCTGGTCATTCTTTGGGACCATGCTGGGAGGACAGAGATAAGATCCCTCATGATTTTGAAGCAGCTTTATTGTTTTATTCACTCAACGGGGAGAGCAGGAGAGAGAATGAAAGAGTAAAAATGAAACCAGAGTACTGAACACTTGAGAATTTCAGAAAGCTAAAAATTACTCACAGAGTTTAGGGGTTTTTCTTCATTATATGACTTAACTTAGAATTTTAGGTTCTTCACTCTTTCCTAGGCAGTTTCTTACCTTCCTCCCTTCCCATTCCCCTCATTAGAACCTGCTTATACTCAGGACATCCTGCACAGACTGCAGAGTCTGCACCAGCATAATTCCTTGCCATTAATTTTCTCCCTTAGAGCTATACTCACTAGGACATTTGCACTTTGCAAATATGCAAATCGATGCACATACATTATTTATGCACACATTTCCCCCAACTATTAAAATACTCACATATTAGCTGCTCGATTCCTATTTATTCTGCATTCTGATAGAGTAAAATCAGCTGCTTCCTGGGCAACTGTGAATAGACCAGTAACAAATATGGCATGGCTAGGAAATTTGGAATGTCTCTAGAAGTATTTATAGCATCTGCCCAAAATTCTCAGAAAAAGCCCTGTAAGAAGAAATTAACCAAGTGCAGTGAGATGTGTTGGCTTGCTTTCATGGAGTTCTGTGGAGAAAGACCTGGGAAAATTGTGTATGTAACTTTAAGTGGGGAAACCAATGCAGTATCCAAACACTCCCTATTTTTCTGAAACAGAGCAGCTCCACAAGTTATAATGCTGCTCTAAGTACACGAGATTATTGCCATTGGACTACTAAAAACTAACATAAAGCAGGTACTTAGCATAACTAAGATTTTTTTTTAATGCTACAACAGCCATCTGATTACTGGGCACAATGAGTTTAAAATCCAATGAGTCTACCTATTTAACTTCATAACAAAACTCCTGCAGTGCCTTTATGCTTTATACAATTCACAGTTAAACATACTTTTTTCCACCTTTTAAGGCTAGAACTTAAGTTTCATGTTGAGAACTCCCTTCTGAAGAATGATCAAACGACTGGATTGATCAAATTTCCGAGAGTTCAGCAGTTCTCCAAAGGTATTCACAGAATGAGCTTTCGGCAAGAAACACCTCTCTTCAACTGGCTGTTTAGAGACAACACCTGTACCACTTCTTGCTCAGGTCCCTCTCAAACTAAGCACCTATGGCATGGGAATGCTAATCTATTGACTATCTATCTATTTATCTATCTACAGAGGTATGATCTAATGGTCTGAAAAAATATGGCCAAAGAGCCAAGAATTTCTGTTTAGTTCTGAAACTCTATTGCTGTATATATCTGATCTTCCACCACCTTAGTTTTTCCATCTACAAGACAGGGCCAGTAAAACTGCACGTACTCTACTTTATGAGTGCCTTCTGTGACATCTGCCCAATGCCACATCTGAGAATAGCTGGGATAATATTTTCAATGGAAAGCACTACAAAGGTGTAAAAAACAAAACACTTCCATCTTCTCCTCTTATGCCCTCCATTTGCTATTAGCAATAAACACATAATCAAAGCAATGGCTTCAGGAAGTTATTTCAGTAGGAAAGAGAGACAAATATCTAAATAAGAATAGGAAAAACCTCAGCTGAGCAACCAGAAAGAGTAGTAGTTTTAATTTTAAAAATTTTCGTTATTCATGCATCGTTATGGGCATTAAGAGTACAACTACCTGCCCTGTGGCTTGGGATAACTACCCTTACAATACATAGATTAGCTATCATTTACTCCTAGGCAAACCATGACGGTGTTAAATCATGCCTTGAGACACAGTAGGAACACAAATTAAAATATTACTACATTTCATACTGGTATAGAACTCCTCATTCAAAAGCTATTATCTGTTTTGCAAACTGACCCTACAAGAGATGTCTCCAGCAGGGTAGGGCGGAATGGAATAGTTTTTTGAAAGACAGGGAGCAAGCTCCCTCCGCCTGCAGAAATACCTGGCAGTGCAGTGATGAAGTCCCGCTGTAACATGGGTTTGAGGTATGAGTTTATGTGTCCGTGCTGGTAGTGACACATCTGGGAGATGAGGTGCTCCACAAACTCCACTTGGTCAGACTCGGACCACTGCTCAAAGTACTTGACACAGAGCTCCTTCTCCTTCTCATAGCTTGCAGACAGTTTTCTTTGCTTGGGCACAATCATACTGGAAGTGCCATTGGCAAGTTTTGTCTGTAAACAGGAAGGAGAAGAACAACCCAAATAACACATATGAGAAGAAACACAAGCATTGTACAATTTCTTTTAGGGGACAGACAATATAAGGCAAGAAGCACTCTGACACATGAAAGCTGTCTGAGACCACGTATCCCGACCGGTGCTGTCAGCCCGAGCGCAGCCTGCAGGACAATGCACTGGCTCGTGCCAGAGCTGCACACAAAAGACTCTGGTCAGACAGGAAACCTTCGGTGGCAGTTTAACATAAACACAACTTTATTTAACATGTAGACAGTAAAATGCATTTGGATGCCTAAGGTACACATACCAGTTACTCCAATGCACCAACAGCAAACTGCATTTGTACTCTGGTTTGGTTTTTTTTTTTCCTAAAGAATGGATTGATGCTAAAATTCATAGGGAATGCATGAAATGGATGAAAAAAATTGAATTATACCTCGAGAGCAAAGCCAGCTAAAATACACCCTGACATTTGGTAAATACTTCTTTCACAGAATACTTTCAACTTTCAGAGCACTGTCAATATCTTGTCAGAAGGAGTCAGCTCAAAGAAGAGTTTCAGGGAAAAAACAGAACACTGACATTTCAATTTACTACTTGATAGTAAGATATAAATTCTGCTTTCTAAATGATTTAACTGGAAGAAAAGTGCACAATTTTGCATTGCAAGGATATCCTTTGCCCAAGTAAGATTAACTGTTTGCTAGGAAATTTTTTTTTCTTATACTGGTCAAATAGTTTCTATTTCATGCTGAAAACATGTGATTTTCTTTCTTCATTGCAACAGTTTAACACCAGACAGCATTATAATAACAGTCAATATAATTACATCATTTTTACTGACAAAATAAATTTAGAGGTTCTTTATTAATTATCAAATAATTAAAAATAACTTGTAGATGTAAGAACACATAAAACACTGAGGTAGGGATGCCACATTTCTGTTCTATGATGATAATTCCAAGCATCAACCTTGCCAGGGGACCTTATTAAATTTAAGGGAAAAAAATGAGTCCCTAGATCTCTCTGCAAAGATATTTAATGAACTAAAAGAAATGCAACGATTAACCGATTTTACAAGAAAATGAAAAACAACAAAAAAGCCTCTTTTCAGCGAGTGCCAAAACAGCAGACTATTTAGAGACCACAAAATTTAGTTACCGATAGTAGATTTGGAATGCAGAAGTTTCTCATTTCTTGGGAGTAAGTAACTCCTGAACTTCAGTACCTCCCAATCCCAACAGCAATCCTGACTTTGGAACACCAAAATCTTGTAATTTGAAAATCTACTTAACTGATCACCATATAAACTTCATTTTCTTAGAGATAATGCACCTAAATAATCTTTTCAACATTTTTGGAGAGCTAGACCTTCCTTTGATAGAAAAAGACAGTAAATAGCTGTGATTTCTAACAAGCAGCCTTTTCTATTTCTGGATGATAGTTTGACTTAAGTTTCTTTGAGAACACAGAACATGGTGATCACACCATCAGTGCTCCATTCTGCAGCTCCATGTTTTCAACTTCACCCCCGCTTCTCCCTGTGAATGTGTGGCTGTGTCCAGTACGATCGTGCAAGACAAGGACAGCGAGTTATGATTTCATTCAATCCTCACACGGACAGCACTGACTGCAAGCAAGTCACAGAGCCAGTACTGGGTAGCAGGAAAGAAAAACTCTCTCTTGGGCCGAGAGAAATCACTAAGGAGACTGTGGGCATCAAGTCCTGTGTGTGAAAGACTGGACTTTTTCTAGCAAAGTCCACAATAGTTAAAGGCCTGGCAAAAGATGACTACCAGTGGAGTGGACTGAACACCTGTGTTAAGGGAGTCTGGTAATTTTTGCTGCAGTTATACTGCCTGCAAAACAGGCATCCCAGTAAAAATGCTGGATTAAGACAGTGCTGAGATGTTGTAACCTACAAGCTTGATCTCCTTTAATTTCTCATTTTGTTTGCTGTGCATCTTACAAAACAGGCTGCCTCTACAAAGCATTTTTAAAAAACCTATACACATGTCTTTTAATTTAAGAGACTATGAAGTCTGCCTAATATGCTGAGCCTGAGTGGAGTATACAGCTGATGTGCAAAGGCCACAAAGGTGCAGCTCCTCTCAGAGGGTGGCACCACGTTCTGGCCTTTCCTTGCATTCTGAACAGCCTTCTCCCAGCAGCCTTCAACTCCCCAGTTGCTTCTAAAACATTGGTTTGTGGTATCAAACAGAAGCTGCAACATCTGCAAATACCTGGCTTATGTGTGTACAAATAGACGGCTTAGATGGGACAAAACAATTCATTGTGCCTGAACACAGGCTTCTTGGATAGGAATAATGAGTAAAGTAAAGAGTCTGTTGATCAGCACTTTTACCAGCTCTGGTAGTGAAACTCCAGATTTATAAAGTGGTTCTGCTAAGAAAAGTATGTTACAGTGTTTATGTCCAAATTAGTGGACAGGAGAACACCATATTTTTTAGGTTCATACTTCAGTTACATTT
Source organism: Cnemophilus loriae (assembly GCA_013397755.1). Lineage (NCBI taxonomy): Eukaryota > Metazoa > Chordata > Aves > Passeriformes > Corvidae > Cnemophilus > Cnemophilus loriae. Next base: position 26,117 of record VZTF01008727.1, read on the forward strand.
TTACAATGTCAGCTTGAGACCTCATTTGCACCCTTGCCTGCTCTGGTTTCCCACCGAAAGGAGTGAGCATAAGCCCAGAGGTGTGCCCAGTAGGTCCTACGGTTTGTGCAAGCAGGGGACCAAGAGGACAGGACATGCCATGAACGCACCAGTTCTGCAGAGCAGAGACAGGTAAACTGACAGGGCTCCCAAATCACTCACACTACAGTTTAGAAGAAAAATTCCAGAATTTGAATTTAAAGATTCCTGAAAATCCACTGGCAGTTCAGCGAAAAAGGTCTATTATGAAAAAAAAGCATCAACAAAACAACATCATCAAACATCTGTATTATTAAATTGTCTACAGCCTCTTCCCTCTCTTGATACAATAATCAGGCTCCACCTGAAAAAGAAAAACCTGTTCCACTTGCCATCCACACTGCTAGGGTAAATATCCATCCAAATGCACTGTATACAATCGTATTTTTTATAAGCTTCACTTCCAAAAGTGGCAAAGAAGAATAAGCACTGATAGTTCATCATCTGGGAGGAAATTTGGATGTAACAGAGCAAACTACTAAGTTGGCACAGATGAAGCATTACCGACTCCCTTTTCACAAAGCCCTGTATGTGAGGACTGAGAGGTGCCCCAGCTGGCTCTGGGCACCATGACTCATCCGCAGGAATGGCAGAGGTGTCCTCCAACAATGCTGAGCCTGAGCTCACAAGCTGTGCCAGGAAACCCAGGGGATTGAGTGCCTCAGGTTGGTACTAGCTCAGGGATCTACGTACTATGCTCCACTGCAGCCCGTAATTACAAGACCATTTCTTCAAATGGCTACATTTAACACAAAGCACATTTGTATGCCCAGTGAAGTAGAAGAGGACTAATATATGAAAGGACTTTAATCTAAATAATGGCTTGCAACAGTAGGAAGGTGCAATATTTCAACACACATAAATAAAGACTGGATAAATCTACTGCTTTGCATATAAAACAAAACAGCTATAGTGTATCACAGCTGTAACCCATCTATGACAACCAAGGTTACTTTTGGTTTTGTTCAGTACAGGAGACCAAGAAGCCTCCTAAAGCACAGAAAAAAACCAAAACCAAGCAACTTCTCTGACTGTAGTACAGCAACAGTGTTTACTCACCAATATGAGTGGTCACAACTTTTACGTATTTTTTTTAAGAAATTACATCCTCTAGTCATTACAGAGGACTTTGTTCACACACCTTTCACAGGGTAGATGAATTCAGGTTTTGTGTTTCTTATTGCAAGAAGACATTTCTTAAAGTCAAAGATAAAGAGAAACTCTCCTAGAATATTAAGAATTACTTAAATGATCCCAGCAAGGTTTGGGACCTTCCGAACCTTCAAGACATCTTCATGCTGAAGCTCTGAAAATACTGAGAGCTTAGACCACCACTGCAAATTTCAGTTTCTCCCTAGATAAAAGGAAAGGTCTTCTCTTCCACATTCCAGTACCAACAGGTCATACTGGGCTTCTTCCCTCCTTCCCGGACTCACTGGGACTACAGGCTCTGACACAGACAAATGTCCTCTACTGCTTCTCTGCAACTGCAGCATTTCACCTCCAATTCCTTGCACCGCCTGTTGTGGTTAAGTCACTTATCTAGACAGAGCCACCTTAACAGGAATTTTGGATGGGTCTTAGTGAAGGGGAGGAAAAAAGAGGACATAATGTTTAATTATAAGAAATGATTGAAATAGGCACAGACATACCCTGGGTGCCTCTGCACTGCAGCAAGCTCTAAACTTGTTATCGTTAATGGTTTAAATTTCACTGTGCTAATCATTTCAGGACACAAGCCTTTCTTGATAATCTAATGAATTATTCCAACATCCTTCAGCAAAAAAAATCCTCCATGACAGCACTAATTACAAGACGTTTTCCCAGTGCTTATGTAAAATATGACAGAGCAGCAGCTTAGGGAATTGCAGAAAACTGCTTCTAATTTCCACTGAGAAACTGACAAACACCTCTCTTTCATCTCTCCCAGCTCTCAAGTAAGATTTAACTTTCTCATTTAGTTAATTACCGAGTGAGGATCATCATTTTCCCGGATCGGAGCGGCACAGAGCCTTTATCGTGTTAACTTGTGAACTTGATCGATGGCTGCTGCTAAAACTTAATAACTTCACCCCCTGGCAAATTGTAAGATAAATATAATAGGAGAAACTCTGACAGTAAAAACCTGCCAGAAATGAGCGCTGTGTTTATGTTTCTTTGCAGGCAGCAAAAAAACAACCGACAGCTTATTACTGGGTGCGTGTTACTTATATTTAAAAGACTCCAGGCAGTTAACTTTCTGCGTACTGTTCAAACTTTACTCACAAGATAAAAGACACTGGGGAAAAAAACCCAAGCAATGGAATGACAAAGAAAGGAACCACAGAGGTGTATGTCCAGGAGCCGAGGAAGGCAGCGAAAGACAGGAACTTCACAACGAAAGCAAAGCTGTGCTTGCCTGCATATCCTGAATATTCTTGAAGACTGACCACATTAAAAATGCCCACAACTGTGAATCTAAACATGAAACTACTTTCATCAGCAGCAAAAGCTCAGGAATTCTGGATTAAGTTAGAAGCATGTGGGAAAAGCACAGGGATTAAAAAGCACCAGCATGGCCACGGGATGATTTGGTTTGACGCCTGCAAAAGTGCTCTTAGAGAGCACTCTTAGTGCTCTCTTCTCCAGAGAACCTCATCCCACCTGGCTTTCCCAAAGTTACTTGTGTGGCCACGGAACTGCTTGCTACTGCCCACGATGAAGAAGCACTCAATGCCACAACAAGGTAACCACAGCAATGTAACAAAAATGGTGAAAGGGAGCTGAGGTATGCCAGTCCTCCATGCTAAAGGCAAAGACAGTTATTTGAGAATCCAGTTCATAGGTGTTGTTCGCACAGCCTAAAGGCAGTAACACCTTAATTAAGAGGATACAGGTTCAATTTCTATGGCTGGCTTCTTCCTTTTTAGGCTTGCAATTACCAAATGCTGCAGAACTGATTCCCAGACTGCCAAGGCTAAGAGGAAAGAAGTTCCTTTGCAGCTCCTCACTGGTAGCTTCCTATAAAATAACTCCTTTGCTTTGAGAATTAGGGGGTGGTGAGGGGGTTGTCTCACCATAAAAAACACGATCTCATGAGCCATAGCACCTGAGAGACATGAGTAGGGCAGCCAGCTTCTCATTTTTCTCCTTTGCAGGATGAACCTGCTTTTCCAGTGTTTGAGTTGACAGCAAGGCTACAATGCTAGGTCATTAAACAACTCACTCCATTTACTTTTATTTTAAAAGCTCAGTTTAGAATCTACCCATTTCTGCCCGCCTCCATCTCACATAACAGCCTCTGTGAGGTTAACCATGGGTTTAGCTCATATATGGACTTACTCGCTCAGTACTGAATTACTTTCCACGCTGCAAAGCTCACTGAAACCTTCTGAAAAACGAACATAACCCAGAAGTAGATGATCATCAATCACATCTGAGAGTCAAAAAGAAAGCACAATGAAAGGAACCACAGCATCTCTACTGTTTATTTTCAAGAGAAAATTCAAAACACACATACTGAAATTAACGGCACCCAAGGAACTAGCAATTTTGCCTCTCCGGAGCTTTAGGCTGCTTGTCCACATCTAGTTTCTAATCACACTGCAGAAAAGCTTTGTAAGAAAGGATACATCTAGATGAAAGATCACTGGAATTACGCTGGACACAGCAGCCCAACCTGCTGCACTTTCTGAAATCCTGGGAGGGCAATAGTTTTCAGAGGTACCATCTAAGTACCTATGATATGGTGTCAGCCTGGAGGGCACCTGGCTAAGGATATTACCTCAGATACAGAAGAAAGGGAAAAGGCTGATTTTGTTCAGGGCCAGGAAAAGCTGCAGACACCAGAGAAGTAACATGGGGAGTCCCTCTAGGGACTGGGGAGACAGGACTGAGCCATGGGCACTTGCACATAGGCTATACAAAGAGCAGCAATAATACCTTGCTGGACAAGATGCTCCCCTCCCACACTGCTACACAGTAAACAGGAACAGGGAGAGGAGATTAAAAAACTCTTCTTTTAAGCTAATACTTAATGTTTCAGACAGTCTAATAAAATTTAATTGTCTGGAATCTCATAACTCTTACTGTAAACTTTTCTTCGCTATAAGTCTCCCAGCTAGATTTTAAGTGTTGACAAAAACCTCCAAAATAAAATTTCTCAGATGCCAGCAATGGATGTGAACTGGGAGTCCCTCTCCTCCTCCTCATCTCCAAGTTGTCTTTGCAAATAACAAGCACTGATGAGAAATCTGCTTGCATCAGCACAGCACTGGCATATGTTACTTTCCCAAACTACGATCTCTGACCAAATGCATATCTAGACATATGTGGGGGAGGGCAGGCACCATCACTCTTAAAGAGATAGATTTCAGAGCACACCTTTCACTAGCTGTAAAGTGATCATACAAAAATTTCAAAGCAGACACTCCAGTAACAACAAATCTCTTCCAGTGGAAGAAGAAAGGAAATGCTTTCTTCCTTGGCATGGCTACCAGAACTAGAGTTGAACTGCTGGGACCATTACGTGTTATTACTGTTAATGGAGGGAAGGAATATGCACATTACGACTTGGAGAACCAGTCTACTAAAGTCATCAGGTAATGGCCAGTAGCAGCAAAGCGCTCATTTATGTCAGGGAGAGGCATAAGTAAGCAATGCTCTAAGCAGCAGTTTCATAGTTTTCTGGAACAGTTGCTTCTGTTTTTAAAACGCTCAAGCACGATCTACTGCCTGAGTGAAGTTACACTTTATGGGTGTTACTGTTGATTTCCTTTTTGCTTCACGTACTCCCCTAACTTAGAGAGACAGGCAGCCAGGAACAGATAGATGGACTCAAGTGATTCAAAACGTGTCTGAAGTAACAGTGAAAACTGTGAACAACACAAAAACAGACAGAGAGAGAATGATCGTAAAAACCTGTTATCTGCTCTCAATAACATTATTGAGATTTTCAAATCACTTGATTCTGCCTATGTAAAGCTTTTAGCACCAAGAAACACAAGCCCTCCAAGACGGCTTACTCAGTAGTATTTTCCATGACTTTTTTCCTTTGAGATGCATTTTGCTACAAACAACAAAGAGGGCACATGTGCACCAAACTACTTGGCCAAGGCAACATGAGAGATTCAGAACTGGAAGTCAGGAATATACATGCTGGGTATCATGTAACATTTCCCAGCTACAGGAGTGCTACATATTTCCAGGCATACTGGAGAGATGCAACAAACAAAAATCCAGCAGCATTCTGAAGAAGCACAAGATTCATGTATGTGCTCTGCTCCCATTGCAAATGTACTCCTTGAATCTGCTGGAGGAGCTGGCTACACGAGCACTCCCTAATCTATTTCAGTCAAAATAAGCTTGTTAGCAGAGACCTGCTATTTAAACTGTCTACGCTAAAACACCTCAGGTTTGCAGTTTTGCTGACAGATCCTGAAGGGCAGCAACCTGCAGCAGCCAGGCGAATGCTGCATGGTATTCTTTTCCACCAGTACAGCCAGATTTAGAAGAAGACATCTCAGCAAATCCCACTGGCTGATACCAGTACTACTGCTGTTAGCAGCCACCACAGAGGCAGCTGTAGGAGGACAAATCCATTAAATATTCTTGTACAGTGCTAAGTTAAAGCTGGTCAGTGGTCTGCAGCCAAAATCTTGAGATTTTGCCTTGTAGCCTCCCATAACCCCTACAAGGTCATCCAATAACCCTCACTCACTAATGAGCACTGTCTTCTCGAGATGAGCTGCTCTGCTAAACTTTCAGCCAAATGTTCCCTTCCCACCAAACTGGGGTGATTCCCATGGGGGACCGCCTAGGATTGCTAAGAAGATAGATGTGTTTTGCCTGGAGAAGACTGGGGGCTATCCACCAGCCTTCCACTATCTAAAGACAGATTACAGAGGAAAGCGAGACAGAATCTTTTCAGAAGTGTGTAATGACAGGAGGAGAGGCAACAGCAATAGGCTGTAGCAAGCAAAGCTTTGGACATTAAAAGGAAGACATTCAAAATATGAGTGGACAAAGTTCCAAGCAAAATGAACTGGTTGTGAAGTAATCCTCCTCTGAACAGGCAGCTGAACCGCAGACCTCCAGAGGTCCATCGTACCTTAACGTTTTCTTTGACTTTATATCTTAAGATTGTGTTGGTCCATTCTTTCATTGGTACATCTGGCAAGAGATTCATGACCTGAGGAACAGACTCTAAAAGGACAATGCTAAGGACAATGAATTCTGTATCTTCAGAAATTGCATTAAGTTGGGTTAGGCCAACTGCTGCTGCTTTGTGAAAGCACATGACAGAAGAAAGGCAGAAACCAGTACCCTCTGCTCCAGCAAGTGACCAGCCCTAACCATAACAGCACTTCAGGATGGCATATTCAGCTCCACAGCTGAGACTTTATCCCTGTCAGCTGACACTCAACTTGCATAACTCAGAAGCCCAAGTCACGGACTGTTCCACTAGGGATTCCTCCTTGGCTCAGTGTTTAGCTGCCAATAATCTTTCAGAAAAATACCTCAAACTAAAGGAGGGAGGGAGCTTCCCATTATTCTTCTCCCTATAGTAGACTCAATCAAAGTGGACGCATTTGAATGTAGCATATAAACAATATAAACACCCCAGAAAACTGTGGCAAAACAGAACTGCTAGCCTCACTTGGTCCTTTAACATACTGTATTTTCCACATAATGTTCCTTCACTCAAAGTCATGATTCTGCTATTCCTTTTAGTGAGTTTCTTAATAAACAATGAAAATAGCATCAATTCACCTACATTTCCCTTTCTACAAATAAAACCCAAGTTTTCTCTTCTTCTTTTCATCCCATTTCTGAGAGTTACTTTCCTGTCATATCAAGAATGTTATCAGTGTAGAGCATATGACATGAGAAATTTCTCCCATCCTCATGCACTGATGTATCCCATTGCAAATTTATCTAACAACCACCACCGCTTTCTATAACTTCTACTACAATAATTTGCTAAACATCTAAGAACCTATTACATGCTGAGTAAAGTAGCTTCTACTTCCAACAGTTTAAAATGTATTCTCTTTTAAAGATCATTAGGTCTTCTATGGTGAGAATTTTTCTCCTTTGTGAAAGGAAAGGAATATTAGACTTTAGCACTCACTATTTGCTAAACACCTCTGTGATACCTCTCACTTGTTTTCTGTATTTTCAGGCAGCTCACAATAGCCTGTATTAAATCTAATAATAGCACACTTGCAAACACACTATTTGCATCTTCTCATCTAGAAGAGCAATTTGGGCTCATGCCTGGAAAAACCATATGCAACCTCCTGCTACAAAATAAAATTAAAACGTCAAAAGAAGTCAGTGTTTCCTACCACAGCCCAAACTCTGAGATGCACCATTGACAGCCTGTTCCTCGATGGAGGGGTTAGAGCTCCCTCTAGCATCTTCCAAACAGAAGAGCCATAGATGCTAAGCCGTGACTATCTGATCTCACTCAAAGGAGTCTTCGGTAGTGTTGCTTGTAATTTTTACTTGATTTACTTTTTTTGTCACTTGCATAATTAAGAACACATCCACTAGTTTACCCAAAATTCAAGAGAAACAAGTGTAATTAGAAATCTCTTTTATAATCGATTAAAAATACTCAGACTGTTATAATTAACTGATCTCTATTTTAAGATGTAATTTAGGACAAGCTGAAGGACTATCATGTCAGCTGTGTGTACAATGTGAAATGTAGCATGAAACTAAATGAAAAAGTTGTTGAAAATTTTCAATTTTAATGGCATAAAAAAGTCTTGCTACCTCACCCCCCTTTCGGCTGACAAACATCACAATGCAGCTGACTGCAGTTGTGAATTACGCATTTCTATTTCACATTAAATATTGAGTAACGCCGCTTAAGTAAAACTAAAAAGGTGCAACACTGCTGAGTTCTGCACAATGCTGAAGACAGAGAAACATCTCATGACAGAAGGAGTGTCAGCCCTTTTCAATCATAGGTTATTACTTATTAATAAACTGAAAGCTGGCAGTACAAATGTAAAAATGAGAAAGGGAAATGGGAGCCAAGTCTTTTGAGTTTTACTCCTAACTCTCCCACTCCTTTCCTGTGCTGCCATAGGCAAGTCACTCCATTTCACAAGTCTATCAGTTAAACAGATGTGTCCCAACACAAAGACATAAAGCACTGCTTAATGCTGGGAATGAAGCCTCTGCACCAAAGGTGCTCGTTGAGGGCAATGTCATAAAGTGACACCACACCGCACAAGTGTAAACTTCCCCTCAAGCGTCAGCAAACAAATCTGTCATGTAAAAACTAAACAGAACAGACTCATTAGTAAAGGCATGGTCTCACTTCACCAATTAGAAAAAATGCAGCAGTACTAATTGTTTCCACAGCCTTCCAAAGCAGAACCAAAAGTCGAGTGTGTTATGAAAAAAATTCACGTTGAGTTTCCTCGAGCTGAGACACCCAGATACCACTCCAAAATCAATAAAGACATGGCGACAACTCATCCCAAAGGTAAGTGCCCTGGGGAGGACATGCTTTAGGTAAGTTTCTTTACTCATCACAGCAATTCTGATGTGTAACCACCGGAGGACTTCAGAACATCACCTGGGTTTAGAAGTTTGTGATTTTAATATTTGTATGTGACAGAGATGAGGAAATACAGTAGGATGTGCTAGGCTATCCACAGCTATGTTTTTATGTCTCTGACAAGTCCAATAAGAAAGACTAGAAGTAACTAGATCCAAGTAGATTACAGAAGCACCTGACCAAAACTTCCCAACATTGGCTGCCAATGTCCCTCAGTCTCATCTGACAGCTGTCCTTGCCATTTTGGGCCCGAACACTGTACACAGTCTTGCTGCTGCACCCAAATCCTGACATACAGACACCTTCCTTCTGCAGTACAGATGGCATCCAAGGCTGTTCCTTTTATCCCCTTAAGAGGACTTGGAGAAAAGCACTGGCAAAACTTCTCTCTCCCCACACCTCTTGCATGTGGCAGGAGAGGATTACAGTGCGACATCCGACCTGTCCAGCAGCAGGGTAAGGACATCTCAAGTGAAAGCAAGATCTCTGCAGCTGCAGATCTGTTAGTTGGGCTGGTGACCTTCAGCTGAGTGTCTCTTGGGCTGACACCACAATCCATCTGTTCTCCCCCCATCTCCACAGAGCTGTGGCTTGGGTCTGAATGAGACAGGTAAGAGGTGGTGCTGACCACACTGCAGGGAGACAGCAGCAGCAGTTCCCCCCACATACATGACCAAATACTGAAACTTTTGAGATTTGTGATCACTTCTGTATATTAGCAGCAATATATCTCCCTTGCTTTTAGGAAAAGAGCTTGCAGCTGTTTTTGTGTCTTTGTTACTTCAAGAGTACGTAACTTGATGTGGTCCTTGGTGCTATCTCAGGAGATAAAGGCAGGCAACAGCTATGTAAAAATGTAGCCCCTCTTATGCAAAGCACATGCTGGCTTCATTTCTGGGTGCAGTTTGAGACCTCAAATTGTAGGTAGATGTTCTGTAGATGTAAAACCCAGGAGAAGCAGGTACCTGGCAGTGGAGCTTACCCGGGAGTAATGAATTCAATATTGACTCTGCTGTGAGCAGAAGGCTGGACCTCCTGAGGTCTTCTACAGCCTAAGTGACTCTGCTTTTCTAACCTCACTATCAAAGTTCATATACACTTGACAGGCATTTGGATAGTTACAATTGTCTGATGTTGATGTATTTCATTTATCATAAGCAAAATCTGAAACTCTTTTAAAAAGATGCTGTATAGAGAATTATTTTTTAATGAGACTTTCCAGCTCTAGAGTTCACAAGCCTTTGCTGTTCATTTTCTGCAGCAACCAAAGACCAGGTTCTTCAAGAGTACTGCGGATACACCTGTCCTCTGGCTTTACAAGTTGAGAGCATGCAGTATTCAGCTGTTCAGACATCCAATACTGACTTTCAATTACATCTGTCCAACTATTTAAAAATTTTCAAAAACCGTCAATTTTTTTATGTGCATGTATTCTCTAGGAACTTCAGCTGATACTCTCCACAAATTATTAAATTCCAAACTTATCATCACTTATGACCTGAACCAGTTTCAAAACTCAGGTTTTACAATTCATTAGCTGATTGTGAAGTCTAATCATCTGCAATCTTCTAAATCAAACTTTGAAATACTCCCATTACAACCCACCTCAGAACTATTTGGGATTACAAATTACGATCCAGAATAGGGCTGACAGGTCTAAATCAACATGGCAGGAGAACAACCCAATTCTGTACTGCACTGTAGTTCACACAATTTTGTAAAATCCAGTGACTTGAAAGAGCACAACAAATGCACATAATTGGCATTAATTAAGAATGTTTTTATTACCTACAATCAAAGACCTATAAGGAAGGTTTACTTGTCAGAAAGGGAGCTTTCTTTGCTGAGAAATTACAAGTCTTAGTTAATTAACAATCTAATTTTTTGTAGTATAGTTGTTAAGTGGTTTTCACTTTTATTTTCTTCTAAATGAATGTTAGTCTAAACACACAAGCAATTGGTTTAAAGTGAGAGAAGCGGGGTCAGAAAAAACAATGCTGAAATATTTTAGTCGTGTTTTAACTGAATTCTCAGTTTGTCATCACTGTTACAAAGGTTTAATTGTGTGTTGAGAAGCAACAGGAATTTTTCAGACTTTAATGTTACGCAAGACAGTTAAATCTGAACCTGTGCACACACATTTAGGATAGACCTATTGTATTTCTCAAATTCAGGGCATCATGAAGGCAAGTTTGCCTCTTGGGCACAGGACCCAAACAGCCTGGTTACGTAAGCTGAGCAGGTAAGGACTACTTGCCTGTCAGGATTCATTATTATGGTAAAATAACTAATCGCAACAATTTTGAACACTGTTTTCAGGACTGTGAGAGCAACTGCTTTGCTGCTCATTTTTAATTTTCCTCAACAGTAAGGCTCAGCAATGTATACAGTGACTACTGCTGCCTCCCTCTAAGCTGCAGCCTCAACTAAGCCATCGGTTACAAGCAACAAAGGACTGCCTGCCTTGCTGAAGTTATCTTAGGTATGAGCTTCCACAGGCAGACTAATTCAAACCTATTTTTGTAAATTACAGATTGTGTTAAATATACATGAAGGAAAATACGGAACAGTTGCTTTTACTGCACAACATGAGTTATTTCCCATTACAAGTTCCCTCCGAGAAAACTATAAATTTTAAAATCTGCCAATTAGTGGCAATGACTACTGGTGATTCTGTATTCCAGTCAAGCAGTAGTATTTGCTGAGTACTGCACAGGGCAGAACAATATTCCAGGAAAATCAAGGGACCATGATACCTGACAATAACAAGTTCGAGGATGCAGTGATTTGTCCAAGCTTCCTCCTCCTTTTAGAAGGATGCAGGTTGTGTCACTGTATCAGCCAGAAGGATTAAATCTTTACATGTATGTAAGACTGTCAATACCTCAAGTACAGTTCAGGGCAATAATTTGACAACTTTTTCCTACAAGAGAGTGATCGGAAAAGTAAACATAAATAAATTCTTTCTAGAAAACTAAGTCCTCAACCACAAATGCTCAAACATCTTCTCACTTCCATTTCTTAAATTATACCATTCCCTAAGGACCATTCAATTTGTCCTAACAAAACAAAGCAGGTATGACAGCTCTCTAAAACTATATGTAGATAAACATCAAAAATGGAACAAGAACTATTAAAACAAAAGGAAGAAACAAAGAACCAGTGGTACAATCTCTCCATGAATAAGCTAGTTCGGAAACTCAGCAGAGGACACCAATTTCCAGTCATTAGAACAACTGGGTTCTGGAAAAATCTTCTGATGGAAAAAGTGGAAAAAAAGACCACAGACCAGACCTTAACTGGTCTGTAAGACGAAACTTTGTAAGTTCACTAAAGGGACAATGTAGTATCTACAAGACAAGAGGCTAGAACCAGTGACCTGCAAGGTCCCAGAAGGTAGAATCATGGAATCACTGAGGTTGGAAAATATCTCCAAGATCATCAAGTCTATCTGTTAACATTGCCAAGTCCACCACTAAACTAAGTGCCGCATACACAAGCCTTTTAAATACCTCCAGGTCTGTGATTCATCTTCCCTGGGCAGCTTGTTCCAATGCTCCATAAACCTCTCAGTGAAAAAAGTTTTCATAATAGCCAGTCTAAACCTTCCCTGCACAACTTGAGGCCATTTCGTCTTGTCCTGTTGCATGTTACTTGGCTTTCTTGGCTACCTGGGCAACTGCTGGCTCATGATCAGCTGCTGCTGACCAGTACGTCCAGGTCCTTTTCTGCTGGGCAATTTTCCAGCCACTCTGCCCCAGCCTGTAGTACTGTGTGGGGTTGTTGTGATCCAAGTGCAGGACCTGGCACTTGACTTTCCTGAATCTCATACAGTTGGCCTCAGTACATCGATCCAGCCTGTCCAGATCCCTCTGCAGAGCCTTCCTACCTTCAAGTAGACCAACACTCCACCCAATTTAGTGTCGTCTGCAAATTTACTGAGGGTACACTTGATCCCCTTGTCCATATTGTCAATAAAGATACTAAACAGAACTGGCCCCAATATTGAGCCCTGGGGAGCACCACTGGTAACTGGCCACCAGCTGCATTTAACTCCATTCACCACCACTCTCTGGGCTTGGCCTGTTTCTCCAGGAGAATGCTATGGGACATGACATCAAAGGCTTTACTAAAGTCTAGGGAGACACATCCACAGTCTTTCCCTCATCACAGATCAGGCTGGACAAGCAGGACTTGCCTCTCATAAGCCTATGCTGACTGGGCCTGATCACCTGTTTGTCCCATATGTTTCCCACGATGGTACTCCAGATGATCTGTTCCATGACCTTCCCCAGCAGCGAGGTCAGATCGACGTGCCTGTAGTTCCCTGGATCCTCCTTCCAGCCCTTCTTGTGTAACAAGGCAGCTAATGTCTTGTTCTGCAAGAGGCATTCATTCACTTCACAGCTCAGAGCATACCTGAGAAGGCACAGATACCAACTTGCTGATTGTCAGCTAAGCAAACTGACTTTCAATGAGTAGAGAACATTGATAGGACTGTGGACTGAAGCCTGCTGATCTGGTTTTTCATATTAGAAGGGATTCTACATGTCAGTACTTGATCCAAAGAAGTTACTATGGTAATAAATGCCCATAAATAAAGGTAATTACACATTTGGAAGTAAACTGAGGGCAAGACGTCAGGTTGTCCAGTGAGAACTGCTTTATTCTATTAAGCACTACTGTAGGATACAACACTGCAGACTCAACAGTGCTGGTCCCATTTCCCAACGGATAACTTATCGATGCAGTGTATAAATTCACATTTCTCCGACCCCACCTTCATGGGAACTGCAAGATATATTTCAGGAACTAGTACTTTAAAATATGCATTAATTTCATTAGTACAGCTAAGGTTTTATAATCTCTTTAAAGACAAATTACATTCTAGAACAGTTTATAAGTAATTGTTTAGCTAATAAAAAAACTTTAATAAGTAAACTTACAAAATTATTTGTCTTAAAATAAATGTTATCCTTGTGTTTTAAAATTATTAACAAAAGGAGTTTAATGTACTTACACTTTATAGAACAGATATCATGTTTCATTACCCAAGAAACAAAACTACTATGTATCACATGTTGACTCATACTGCTTATATGAGAACAGACAGTTAAAATCAAGTGAATTGATTGAATCTCAAATTTTAAAGTGTTTCACCTATAATAAATACAGCATTAAGAAAATAATACTGCATTAAGAAAAGAAGGATTTCTGTGGAAGACAAATACTATATGTAGAAGAGTATAAAGAAGACTATAACTAATACGGCTACAAAAAACATACAAAACCTTTTGATATATGAAATTTGCTATTACTTTTCAACAGGCCAAAGTCAGGCTAAATTGAGTCTGAAAATTGTAACTCTGTTTAACACAGTTTTTACAGAAAATAAAAAAGGAGGGAAATTTTTTTAAAATGTTGCTGATATTCTGTCAACAGCTAGTACAGTTTGCTAGCCCTCAGAGAGCAAAGAAAGAAATGATAATTGGATTAAGTAAAATATAGACAGTTTACCTAGAGATAGGAACTTTCTAATGTAATGCAAACAGGCTTGGTTTTTGCTTTACCAACAGTATTCAGAAAGGTTTCTGGTGTGCTGGATAATGCATATATATTCTAGGTAGATCACAGGAGCCCAGCATTCTGCCTGGGACCATTACAGGGAAAACGCTTCGGGAACTTCTGTTACTCAAACATAGCCTGGTGTGTGCTTGGTTCCCAGAGACCTTCTTTCTAGCAATGTGTTTATGGGGACTCTTTGAAAGCTACAGAGCAAGGTCAAAAAGAGGGCAGGGTTCTGGGAAGATTTCTGCCTGTATAGGCTCTAATTACTTAATAATTTTCTTTATAAGGTCCAAACAAGGCCAGCTTGTCCATACAATGTCTCTTGCAGCAGCATGCCCTGCAGCAGTTTGCACAGGGATTCTGGGTAGCTTCCTCAAAGATGAAGACCACCTCTTTCCTGAGAGGAGTCTTGGTGGGGTAAGCATCTCTTTAGATCCTCTTTAGGTTCCATAAGGCTGTAACCTCCTGAGAGCACACACAACAGTGCCTGAGAACCTGGGTGTGCATCAAAGCCTTTGTGGTGGCCTCAGGCCACCACTAGCTGGACAGGAGTAGGTATATTGCTCTATGGGGTTCCCTTTCATGTCAGTCCTGATGTTCAGAAAGTTATAGTCATATGAGGAGCATTTTAAAGGGAGTTTGATAAAAAACTGATGGTTCTTGAACTTGTGATTAAAATTGGTGGGAGCCCAGAATGTGAGCACGTATCTATGCAAAAGGTAAGCTTGTAGTTGCAGCAGATGTTACCACTGTCAGTAGAGCTACAGGACAACTTTTACTCCTGGCTCTCTGCAGGTTCCTGTCAGAGTGTGGCTAACACATCCCCTTCCTCGTGAGATACTACAAAGCTGCTTCACAGGGTGTTGCAGAGTTATGCCCAAGCTCCCTAAGGAGAAGGCACTAAGCAGTAACACTCTACACATAGCTCTTGTGATCCTGAAAGATGGCAGAGAAAAACATCAGAGAGATCAGATTAAAAAAGGTGAAGAAAACCACCTCAGAAAATGACTTTTCCCCCAGTTTGCTGTGAAGACAATGTTCTCCAGTCTCAATGCAACTCTCAAACTAAAGGCTCCAAAACAGAGAGAGCCAGTGTGGGGATGAAAAAGAGAGAGGCGAAATCTGCACAGAGACAATGCAGAATACAGACAATGGAGTGTGAAAAACATGTGAAATGCTTTAAATCAAATTAACTGAAAATAGTATCAAAAAACCCCCCAACCAAGAAATACGATACTGATAAAAAAGTACACTTGCGAAACCCAGCCAGGAGATAGAATGAAACTATTTTATTAGGTTAAAAAAGAATTAATATTGGCTCTATGTTAATTTTAACATATATGCAAACATTAACAATCCCAAGGCTGCCTATTAATTCACAAGTGGCATATTTACAGTATTTATGATATTATACCCCATGTTGGGACATCCCATTACAGAGTCACGGTGGTAAGCTCCATACTTAAGGTGGATTCTGCAACACATTGCATCTTTCCAGTTATTCTCCTGCAGTATGATTACTTTGGGGTAAGAATTTACCACTTGGTTTGCACCCACAGGGGAATCTCTTTGGAAACTGACAAACTGATTTAAGCAGCTGTGGAATAATTTACTGGGTCTTGGGTTTTATTAAAGGAGAACAAAAGGCTTCCAGAGCTTTTGGTGGTTTGTGCCGCAACAAGAAGAATGTTTGGCTTAGTAACTGTCCACTTTCTCCTAGACTTTCCTCTTGCCTCCCACAAGAATATTTGACTGCTATTTGAATGCAACCATTGGTAAGTGCATCTTTCCCAAGATGAATGTCTAACACAGCCCTTTAAAAATGTAGATGGTCCTGGGTAGAGAGAAGATGCCACAACGACAGAGCCCAAATCAACATTAGGTGTATATAAACAAAAAGAGTGCTTAAATACAAAACATGCTTCAACCGATACAATGTTTCTAGATTCCCAAAAGTCTAATGAGGCAATGTTAAGCAGCATTATCCTTTTACAGCTGAAAGAACTGAGATAGAAAAGCAGAATACGACAAAGACAAAAGACATCTCAAAATCTGGGGTCATAACTCCTAATCTAAAATTTCTCCTGTGAGACCTCATTGCTTACTATAAATAAACTATTTCCTCCGTAGATTTCAGTTGTTAAAGTAACTTTTGAACTTCTCTGCAAAAAAAAGGGATGCTGTGAGTCCAACGCCCACCTCAAGAAACACTGGAAGGATTAATTAACGTTTGTGAAGCACTGAAAGTGCAGGGGAAACCCCCAGGAGGAAGTCTGTATTTCCATATTCTGACCAGGACTTGAAAGGCATGCAATAAATAAAGCCTGAGGCACAGAATATGCAATACGAATAAAATAAAATATTGAACAGCTGTTTGTTAAGTGAATACTGTTCATCCCACACACCAAATTTTATTTCTGCCTCAGGCTGCAGGGAGTGGGAGGCTGAAATTAAATGTTACTTCAAAGGGTTAAACAGTGACAAAGTTATTAAAAAATGGAACTGTTTCTTACAAAGCAAAACATTAATACAACCTTTACAAATGGAACTGCAAGCCCCATTCATTATTATATTAGAAATACAACTGGTTAGATAGTACAAAAAAGCTACAATTTACCAGGTTAACTTCTTTGTGGAGATGCAGTGTCTTCTGGCCTATAAAAACTACATGGACACCACCAAACTCATACAAAGCCCTCATTTTTTAAAGAGGCGCGAGAAGGAAAGAGATTACATCGCTCCTACAAACTAGGAAAGTTCCAAATACTACAGTAAGCAAAGATGGTGAGATCTGCCTGGAAGTAAACGCCAAAGGAGCCAACCTCACCCACAGCAGCTTTCTTCCCCAGCACACTGCTACCTACCTAAAGCAGGCAACACGAAGTTGCCGGTAGGTGTGAGCTCACAATTCACACAAACAGCCTGTACGATTCGCTGGGTGCAGGGTGATGACTTTTGCCTTCTCTTGTAAACTGACAAGAGTTAATTTGCTTTTCAGCATCAGAAAGTGGAATACCTAAAAGTAAACAGAGCCTGTGTCCTGACTGGAAAAATGAAAGGAAAGCAGCACAGTCGCTGTGCACAGAGTGATGGAGCCTCACTCTTCTACCACTACAACTTCTTTGGGAATTACGGGGAAGGAGAAAATTGCCTGAAAACAACAATGCAGAGAGCAAGGAAGGAAGAACAAGAACCATGGTAAACAGAAGTAGCTGCGTTCCCACTGCAAATATTAATATTATTTTCTAACACTTCTTATTTTCCTTTCCAGAAATTGCTCCGTAATATCACTTTTTTCCCTCACATTATTTTTTTCCCTTTACAAAAACAAAGATTTTCCTAAGACTGATATTCAGAACTGACATCCATTAACTCCAGTGTCTGCTTTTTAGAATACACTTGAGAAAACTGTGATTTTTCTCAAACCACTAGGAAAAAAAATCAAGTCAATCTTAGCAATTACAGCAGTCAAATATTTTTAATTACAATTTCTTGTTGTTAAGTGAATAAACCAAAAAATACTGGGGCAAAAACACACAACAGAAAAAAAAAAACAACAAAAAGGAGCATTAGGAAATCAACCCAGTATTTGATCTCTCCTCTTTTTTTGCTGCTGAAAGCCACATGGCACACACAGTATTTTTAACTGAGGAGTCTCGTTTCAAATATATGCTGAGGAATCTTATTTCAAATATATACAAAATAAGGAGAGGAGTATTAAAACAGGCAGTCCCTTACTCTAATTTTATCCATCTCCCTCTTCTTTCCTTGATGCAGTGAAACTTTAACACCAAACCCTGTCTCTCTCTCTCTCTCTTTTTTTTTTTGTAAACAGTGATCAACATTTTCCTAAATGACCCCCGAAACGACCTACTTCGAAACTACTCATTAGTAACAGCCACGTTTGCAATATTAACCTGGATGTGGCTGTTTATTAAGATCTTTTAAGGGGGTTAGAATGAAGACACACTGCCAGTGTACAGGGAGCACAGAAGGGGTAATTTAAAACCCATGTTTTTCCTCCCCCTCACCGAAAACATGCCCAACATTGTGCAGCTGTGCTGCCAGCTTCATCACTCCCTCCGTCTCCACTCTTGCTAATTAAAAGGTTGATCACAGAACAATGCTCTTCTCATTAATTTCGGCTTTCTGATTGGGCAGGATTCCCACTCGCTCCGCCTGATCTTTTCCACACTGCTGAAGTTAATGTGACAGGAGCCCGAAGATGGATTACCCGCTGCCATATTGCCCATCACCTCCAATCAGCAGCTATCGGGGTAAACTGATTGTTCTAATTTGCTCTCATTATTTTTACAATATCAGGAGAAAATAACGCACACAGCTCACTGTCAAAGCCGTGAAAATCAGCCATTAGTTAAACCCAGACACTGAGTGGCTTTATTAGAAGCACTGCAGTTTATTGATTCAGCTTCGGTAAACTAAGATAATACCTGTCCTCTTTAAACACACTTTTTAAGGTGCACTTATATAGCAAGAAAATATTTATTAGGATACTTTTGGAAACGCTCGCTGTCTCAGCCTGTTATTTTGATATGCTGGCAGACAACAAAGATTAAGAACAATGGAAGCTTGACTTCCACATAAAGAAGGGCAAAATATGCAGCATTATCTGCACGGCAGCCTGCATGCACGTCTCAGCTATTCTTCTAGAGTTTAAATAAAAATCATCTCAGGACTAGTATGGCAGGTGAATATGTAAATACACTCCAAAATCACACAAAATACAGTACTGCCATAAAGGCAGACATGGTATAGGCATGATTGTATGAGCTGTACGTACAAAGTCTGTGATTTAGTTTTGGGTTTGGTTTTCTGTTGGGTTTTTTTTGGCTAAGCAAAAGACTGCATAGCCCAGCATCAAAACACAGGGACTGAGAGCAGAAGGTCCAAATAAGAGGAACTGTTTTGTATGGCTGGGAACTATTTTTTCCCCTACATAAAGGCATTATGCAGCCACAACTTGGGAACAGGATCAGAAATGTCACTCCACACCGAAGCCTCACAGGATCCCAGAGCTAAGAAATGAATAAAGTATTGTTAGCAGTATGAAGTCAGGCATTTTTGCACCACTGCAGTATTAAGAAAACGCTGAAAATCCTGGACCTCTGACTGTCTCTATGTTGTATATGAAGGGACCTACATTCTTTTGCCTGCTGCCTATCTGCATCTTAGCAAAGGGAAATGCTAAATAATGGGATTAACAGAAATATGATACCTTAAATCTTGCTAAACATAAACCTTAAACTGGTGTCTACGATGCTCTAACTGGCAATGTACTCCAAGAGTGACAGGCAGAGCACAGCAGACTGATTTTACTTTTAAATAATATCTAAATTAGATTAGTTCTTTGTGTAGATCTGCATGAACCAGAGGGGACATTCATCATTGTGCCAAAAAAGTTAAATTCACTGGGGTACGCTCAAAGTGAATGGTTCTAGACCTACGTTTTATCTCTCAGACACATCATCAAGATGCTGTGCCAATATGCATGAAGCCAGCTAGGAGCTGCAAGAAAGACAACGGGAGAGTAACTGGATAGTAGCAAAGGTTTAATATTTTCCTTTGTAGATTATGAATTGCTTGGGACAGGATCTGTGGTTCCTCTGTCTTGTAAGCACAGAGCATTCCTTTCAAGACTTGAGCTTCTTTTTTAATATTTAAATGGCTTAAACATAAAAAAGGGTATTCTCCTCCCTCCCCCTCCAAACCAGATGTAATTCTAGCTCCCCCTCCTCCCCCTGATGTAATTTAAAATGCTACAGTTTTCATTACTGCTTTTTAATATTTTTAAGTCCTCATCAGCTAGAACCTTGTGTTTGGGGTTTGATTTTTCCTCCCTCCTAGAAAAGCCACCTCCTAGCTTTGTTTGGTATCTCTTTTGACCCTTGCTAATGGTGTTCTCTAGGAGGGGCGTGCCATGCTTTTCCCCTTAAAATTCCTGCACTGAAAGACTGCACCACACCACACTCCACAAAACGTGCTGATGGCACAAATTACAAGCCCCCAGCCGAACACTCCAGCCCCCACCATTCGGGCAGATTTATGTGGGCTCTTGCCGACGTTATTACAAGTCAGAGTTTATTGGGAAATTGTTACATTATGCGGAGTGTCTAACAAATTGCTTATGCTGCTATAATTGGATTACAACAGCCGCTTGCTCCCACCGGTAAGATTAGGCAAGTAGGACTCCTGCCGATCTCTGAGCGTTAGCAGTAATTTTATTTGCCTTGCCTCTCTCTTTCCTAACAACATGCCTCTTTCCCTGCCAGCTGTCTGCTGAAAAGGCACAGGCTTGTTCCTTGGCCCTAACAATGCAATTACAGCCCTGCAGATCGCACTGTTTGTGCATTAAGTACAGAGCCAAAACGAGGCGAATTGATCGTTTGACTTTTGGAGGAGCCATGTGATCTCTGCGTGCGGGTGATCCGGCATGCACCAGTGGGCAGTGCTGCAGTGCGCTCCTCGTGATGAACCCGCTCCAAGCTACCCCCCCCTCCCCTGCCCGCTCCCAACAGCAAAGATGCTGGAGCCCATCCCACGTTAACCCCCATCAGGCTACAAAAACAGCCTCATTTTTGGGCGCTCTCTTGCTAGGCTGAACTCAGGACTCACTGTGCCTTCTGAAATGTAATACTTGGCCACACCAGTGGCTTCCCTGCAGTGGGCTACACTAGGAAACTGTTATTACAGCATTTCATACCACGAGCTTTAGCACAAGAATTGGACACATTTTCAAACAACTTTTTCAATGCTTCTATTTGAAAAATACTAAAAATACATCTAGCTAATGTCATGTATTCCATACCATCCGAGGATGCTGTCACTGCAGGCGACTACTTAAAAAGCAGTGCTTCCCTTCATGTTTGCCACCATTTATCACTAAAGCCACCCATGACTTGGATTCCAAACTGTTTCACATTTCCAGCACAAAGGATCCTAAAGTACTTTGCAAATGCAAGTCCAGTTTGGTTGTAACACTTATCCTGGCAAACACTCCTTACAAGCTTAATATGACAGATCTTGAATGAAGACCTCAAGGCTGTAATTCTTTATGCAGAGTATCCATCACCAAACGAGCAAACACACAGCAAGGAACTACAGCATGTGATACTACACATAATATAGTCACAGGGGAATTTTGATTAAGGTTGCCAGGTGAAGTTCTAAATTTTAAAAGATTTCTATTACATCTTCACTGCCTGTACACTGAGAGGATTCCAGGATGATTAAATTTAGAAGAGACCTCCGGAGTTCTCCAGCTCAGCCTCCTGCTCAAAGCAGGGTGGATTTTGAGGTCAGATCAGGTAGCATTCAGCCTGGTCTTGAAAACTTCCAAGGATGAAGGCTGCAGAGCAACAAGCAACCTGCTCCAGCTTGACCGTCATCACCACAAGAAAACTCTTCCTTGAAACCACTCAAACATGAGATGGAGTTTCTAACATCTGTGGGGGGACCTTCCAGTATTTACTGAACTCAATCTGAAATGTAACACAATTTGCTTTATCAAGATTCCAAACCATGGGGTCCAAAAAGTAGAAACGTCTCCATCGAGTTGACCAAACTTTGAAAATGATTCTTCATATCAAGATTTTGCCTATCCCCTGCCTGACCATCCTTACTGCAGAGCTTGGAGAACTGAACTCCATAATACACTTAAGAGACACTCAGCTACAAAGCAATGTATGAGTTAGCTTTCATATTGCTATTTCTTCAAAGTCTCTGTTGCATTTAAAAAAACCCCAAGTGTAATTCTTTTTTAATTTGTGGTTTCACTGACATGCAAAGTCATTTTGGGTGGTAAGAGAAGCGAAATGTGAGAACCACTCCACAATGTTTGCGTAACTGAAGACTAAAGAAGCCTGTTTACACATAGTTTAACACTCAAAAGAAACTCTGAACAGCTGAAATGCCTTATAAATAGCTCAGACCCAGAGGAAGTGCAAACGTCTGCATTGTGAATTGTAGATCTTAATTACAGACAATGGCTGGTACAGCAAGTAGCACAGAAAAAAAAAGTGAAACAGTTGCACTGTTCATGGTTGGCAATAATTCTTCAGGAAAATATTTACTATCAATCAGTTATGAGAAAAGGGACTCTGCGCTCATAAAACAGCACGTTGCTTCTCATACCAGGACCATTTTGCTTCAGCATAATCTGAATTTAAACAGCTTGTTTCCTGCGGATATAATTTTGGAAATAAATAAAACAAGTCTATCAAAATCTGGAGAATGTGTATGGTGGGCTGGAGTGGGGGGAGCCGGAATATCACATTTCTTTCTCTGTCATTTGCAAAGAGGTTATTAGACCAAGATGAAGCTAAAGCATAAAGATTGTCTTGACCTAAAAAAAGATAGACAAAGTAGCAATTAAGATAAAAGTAGTAATATTTGTGAAAGGAAGATCATCACTAGGTCAAAGCTTTTAGATAAACCTCTGATGCCATTTTCTACTTTTGCTGTCTGAGAATTCACTTTCAAAGCACTTTCTGCATGTTAAGTACTCCCAGCAATGTCCCTGCAATGCCTGCCATTCACACAACCCTCTTATTACAGAGAGTATACCTCCAACAGAAGGGTAAAATTACACGCTTCCATCTTTATCAGCCAGTGGCTGAGGCAGTGTTTATCCAGTTTGCAACAACCTCAAAAACTGCTGTCCCTCCTAAGAGAAAGTTCTATCCAAGACACAGTAGAGGACACTTTACTGAGGGATTTGGGGCTGGAAGCATGTCCACTGACAGTGCCTCTGCATCATTACACAGAAGCTTAATACTAAAAACTAAACTAAACAAACAGAATGCTGCTAGTCAGATAATATCTGTTCATTATTCTCTATTTGCTCTAATTTCAATCTCATAGCCTGGAAAGACTTCAAAAGCACTAGAAAACTATGCATTATCTGAAGATATACTGACTCAGTGGTATATCACAGCAGAACTCCGAGCTGGTTGTGCTGTTCATGCAAAGTAAATGCAGACACACTTTGGAAAAAAAGAGTCATCAATCTGTGACATAAAGGGACTTGAGAGTACAAGAGGGACACTCTTCAGATCAATTTGTCCTACTGCCAACTGGAACATCCAGCCTGGAACCCTAAATGCTTCTTTATTAAAAAGTGCTTGTGGTTTCTCCTTTAAATTCATATAAAAATTCCAGACTTAAAGTTATTATTGTGCAGACTATGTTTGTTCTAAAAATTTGAAAGTAGCGATGCAGAAAAAAGTGACAAAGGAAAGATTTCAATTACCAGCTACTTCCACCACTCCTTGCTTTAGCTGAATCACCCTTGAGTGTAAAATGTGTAGCTACAGCTAAATAATAAGATGCATCTTTGAAAGGAAATTTCACATAGCATGCTGGAAGTGCCAAGGCCTGTTCTGTGTTTCCAGAATTGAGCACAACAGAGCTCTGTCCCCCTGCACACTACGCACAGCTTGCCCAGCAGGCAGAACATCATTACATGCTTAAGCAGGGCTTTTCTTCCAAGGGTCAAAGAAGCATTATACAGTTTCACAACAAAAAACTCACAACAAAAATTCACAACAAAAATTTCACAACATTGTTGCAAGACTATTATTCAGTTTCCTTTTTGAAAAGAAGCAAGAAAAGCCATCATGACCACAGAGTGAAAAAAACCATGCTGAAAATAAACGGTATAAACCCTCTCTAGATTCCCAGTTTAATACATTAACCACTGCACATTCAGAAGTATGATGAACAGCAAAGATTCCCTAAAAGACAGGAAATGCTTAAAAGACCCTGAGAAGCCCCTGAAGTTTGCCAGGGTCTTAAAAAGCAAGACCAGTTATCACATGTCAGCAGCAAGCAAGTGGCCTGAGACAGAAGTCTGATTTTTCAAGGGTGGTGTGCGTGTCTATATCTTTCTTCTTCCAATTTTACTTAGATCAAGGTAGAGGCAGCAAACCTCTCCCAACTGCTGCTGCTGAGTTCAGAACTAAGTAGAAACCTGGGGACGCTGCATGCCATTTTGAAGGTGTCTCATCAGTGCTGTCTCTCGCAGGGATGCCATAGGGTGCCTGTCTCTGGCACAAGAGGGAAAGAATTCAATGTGCAAAATGAAACTGAGAACACTCCTTTGTACAGGAGATACAGATGAACTGGAACCAACAGCAGGAGTTAATAAACAGTAAGACCTACCTAAAGAATGGAGAAAACGCGTATTGACTGTAGGACTCTGAAATCAGTTATACACCAATCTCTTGCTGGGAAAGAAAAGAGCGCTTGGAATGAAAAGGGTATTTCCAGGATCTAGTGAAATGCAAAATCTAACAGACTCGAAGCAAACAGCAAAACTCAGACCTAACACAGTCCACATAATGGAAGGGTGAAAGGTAAGACCTCTGTTTGAAAACAGGACTGTATATAACCCATCCAAAGATTCAGCCAAGGAAACTGAAGACACACAAGAGCATCCCTCACCACACATCAAACAGAAAGTGTGAAGGTCACCACAGAAAGATTTCCTGGGTACAGAACAGAAGAGAAACTTGTTTGCACACCCAGGAGCATCAAAAGAATCCTAGTGACATACCAGATGCCAGAGGACTTTTAACTATGTCCCTCTCTAATTGAGGATGAAGCACACACCAACACCATTATCTGCCTGAAGATACTGGCTTACAAAATATGGAACAAACAATAGGAACAGATGCTCATTTGGCCAGATTTCAATAAGCCTCATTAAAATCAAACACCCTGTCCTTGGAGCCCAGGTTCATGCTACATTTCTACCTTATTTAAGCACCTAGCACCAATTCCTGAGGAAGTTGTCCACTTGCGGTTGCACACCAGTAGTATCATTAAAAGAAACCCTCTTGCAGAGATTTTTCGGTTTCTAAAAAGACAAACAGGAGGAGTTTTTATATATATGCCTGTGTGTGTACACACACATATAAAAACACAATTAGAAATTGCATTTCCTTTTAAAAGACATTAGCTCGAATATAGATCAGACTAATTAATCACTCAAAGGCAATGGGCAAAAAGATGCCAAAAAATAACAGAAAACTCCGGCACATGGGAGAGAAATGATGTTACAAATCACACATGTGAAATCTGTGCATCACAATGTATAATTTTTAATTTAAGATCCCAGCTCTTCAGTCAAAACATGCACACACTTGAAACCATTTCTAGTACTCCTTATTTGCTTCTACCCAAACTTGTCCAAGTCCTATCAATGGCGTTTCAGAGGACAAATACCAGAAAAGAAGGGATAAGAACAAGACAGAAAGATTCATCAGAATATTATATTCTAGCTTTATTTTAAATTGTCTGAATAAAACTAGTTAATTCATAAGTTTGCAAAAGGCACTGAGCACTTGGCTCCAGAGGCAGCACGACACTGTATACAAAACTAGATAGACAAAGTTTCCTAACAAACACAAACTTCCTTGAGTGATCAAAATACTGTGGCCCTATGCTGCTTTCCATATCTGAATATGTGTATCTGTCTCCCCTTGCCTCTATTTTAGGAACAATGCCAGTTGCTAGGTTGGTAGTTTACACTGGATGTCCTGTACAGAAGCACCCGTTCACAAGACAGTTTAACGAATGGACAGTGCTCCAGTCTGAGAGAAGATATCTCAATATTGATATGTGTGGCCTCAAGGGTAACTGCATTTCATTCTTTGAACACACTTTTAGAAATGTCAAGCACACGATCATTAAAATGCCATTAATACAGTCTTAACAGAGCACAATTATCTCTTCTGCAAGTAGGTGCAGAATCAGAAATTTAGTTTTCAGGAAAACCATTGTCTCTTGCAGACTGACTGACACATCTGACAAGCAGGTGATACTGCAGACAGTGGCTCCCATTCAGGGCTGATACTGCACTGAAGAATCAGAAAAAGTAAACCATTATTTCCAAAGTAACTCTTTCTGGTTTTCACAGCAAGTTAAAAAAAAAAAAAATGAACCCCCTACAATATGTTTGGAAAAGTGCTGCAGACAATGAAAACTGCAGCACCTTCCAGTATGCACTTTCCTGACAGAACATTTTAAAGTCCCAGGCTATAAAATACATCAATCATGGAAGATAAAACTCGCCATGTGCATGTGGCAGGAGAAGGCCTCTGAACTCCCTAAATCCCATTTAAGCCCTTCACCTAGGGAACAGTTGTGCCATTTGCCTATGCCATCACTGAGCCATCTGCATTTAGATAGCTGGATTTATAAATGCTTGGACACTGCTGGAATTTGAAAGAC
The DNA here is from genome assembly GCA_013397755.1 of Cnemophilus loriae. NCBI lineage: Eukaryota > Metazoa > Chordata > Aves > Passeriformes > Corvidae > Cnemophilus > Cnemophilus loriae. The sequence continues at coordinate 52,572 of VZTF01008727.1, forward strand.
AAGCTTTCTTAGAACCGACTTCATTTGGTTTGTACATAGGAAGGCAAAGGAAAGGAGTACAACAGCCAGGCAAGCTAGTACTAGAGGAATTATACCCCCAGAAAAGTCCTTATGTTTTTTTAGAGAAAGATATATATATTTCATATATATAGATATACATATACACATGTATGTATGCATATATACACGTGTTTATACATGGTTTTCCATACATATATATGATGGCAGACTGTCCAAGAGTATATATACACATACATTGCCCTACAGCATATAGAGATACGATACTTCAAAAACATACACTTTTTTATCTCCAGGATGGTGTCGCAAATTCATCCTCAATAGCATGAAACAGGTCTTGCTGTTCCTGCCTTGAGCCCTACCCACACCTTTCACCACAAACCTGCGGAAAACATAACTTTTAGAGAGCTTATTAGTTAGGGCATGAAGATGTTAAAGTATGTGATTTTATTTAAAAAAGACACCACTTAAATTAGATGTACTTCTTGCACACCCTTGCTCCTTAGTGAGGCGATCAGGTCAAACAGGACACTGTAGAGCAGATGGGGTTGAATGGGTTTACTCTCACGAGCTTGTTGTGGCATTGGAACGATGCTCTGTGATGAGACAACTTAGCCAGAGTTGCTCTGCTTAAAGAGTTTCACATATTCTGTATCATAAAGCACCTTAGGAAGCAGTCTGCAACACCAGTCATGTTAAGAATCGAAGGGCTGGTATTAAACTGTGTACCAGGACTTTGTACCAGAACTGGTAGCTTCTCTCAGAAGTGCTTCTCCGGTGGAAGGTAACTGGCATGTCAAGCACAGTTTATGAGTGCTAAGCCACCTGCAAGCACCATTACAAACTTTTATGGTAGCCAATTCCCTGACAAGAGTCAAAAGTAATGGGACATCCAAATTTCACCAGCAAAATCCCAGCAAAGATTTCGCTGGGAAATTATCTTAAAGGTCAATACAGAAGTGGCCCCTGAAGGGACAAGGCACCTTTAACAACCAATCGAAAGTATGAAAGAAATGGACTTCAAGAAGATCAAGGAATAAATAACTGAAAGAGAAAACAGGCTTTTGAGTGGTCGGGTTTGTGGTGACAGAGGAGCAACAAAATGCCAGCTGGTTTCAGTAACACATGCATGCACTGATCTGTCCTGCATGCCCATTCTAAACTTCATTTCAGTGGAAATACAAAGCTCACACAAGGCTAAACGCATCCTTCGTGCAGCCTTTCCACACATCATCATGGTTCAAATGTCCTCCATTCACAAACAGCCTAGACTGTACATTGTTTTACTCTAGTTATGCTGAATTCTAAAAAAATAGGGTGGCTAATGGCACCTCATCTTTTCCAATCACATCTACCTCAATTCTCAAGAAATTACTTTTCTGTGACAGGCTAATAAATTCATTTTCTTACCATTCTGACTGTAATATCTCCCTCGTCCTTTTCCTTTAATACAGTGTTCACTGTATTTTAATATTTTAATTGAAAAGTCTTTCTTTTTGCACCTCCCTTCTGGTAGCTAAGAAAGGGAACCATGATACAAAGAGATCTCATGCAGTATTTCTAACACGTATCTCGACATTTATCATTTGAAGTTGCCACAGCTAATTACACGGCTGGCATAGGTCATCCCACTGGAAAAGCCTATTACTTGTATAGCAGAATGAACCCTTCAATCCTACATAGCTCAGGACTCAAGTAATCATTTCCAGCAGAGAAAAACAGCAAGTCTAAAATCTCTATACTGAAGGACAGAAAAGCCTACCCAAAATACTTGCTTTTTGTTTAAATATTTTTTCCTAACTGTAGTATTTAACAAGAACTTTTCATTGACTAACAATGAACAATTTGCTAAAAAACTCTCAAAACCAAAGCCATTCTCTTACTTACTTTGGCCACACAATTTTCAGTCTTCATAGCAGTGCTTCCTAGACATACTGTTTCCTGGTTTAAGCACAGTCTGGCACAGCTGTTGTAGGTCTGCAGAAAGATTAAAATGGTTATGAATAGAAGAACACAATTTTCTTTCAGGCACCACATTTTTGGCACAGGAACCTACACTAACTCTACTACTCTACTACATTTCCTTTTTCTAAGATGTAAATGTTTCAAACCAAAATAAACTAGTTTATAGCAAAAGTCTATGTTCAGGGCATGCATGTCCTCTGAGAAGCTATGTACAATTTTACAGTACTGGAATACAAACAAAAAGATTTTTCTTCTCTGTTGCTTTGAAAATGGAAAAAAAAAATCTCACCTCACTTTTCGTTCTTTCATAAAATGCTGCATAATGGAACAACTAAAGCAAGGTGATTTCTACACACTAGTTATCAGAGAGTATGTCAAATGTGAATAAACATCCAACTTTATCAGAATATAAAACATAAAATACATGGAGACATTACGAAGGTTATAATCAGAAGGGAGCAAATGCAGACAACATTTCATTGTTGTATTTAATCTTCTCAGTTACGTAAAGCTTTTTTTATTATTTTAAAGTAGAATGTCTTTTTTCCTTAACACTGTCCTGCCCAAGTGACCCCCAGTTGGGGTGCAGACTCCGGAGTCTTTGCAGAACACATCACTTGTAGTCTCTCCCCCTTTTGAGGGAAGTGTATGAACAATACTCATGAAGTGGGCTTAAAATTACAATTTGGTTGACTTGGCTGTTTAGACTAATATGCCTGAAGAACTCAGGAGCTTCTAATGGAGGCTCTCCTCCTCATGCCCAACACCTTTGCATCTAAGAGTTTCAGTATGGGATTAATACACCTGCCACCATTTACAGAAAAATGATCCCATGCAGAAGTGGCAGTTCAAAAGCAAGCACAAACTTGCTTTGTTGCAAGACTAGTAAGCGGACCACAAAGAAGATGCTGCCACCTCAAGTAGTTGTGTGGGAAAACCCAAAAAGGATGCTGAAAGAGAATGAAATTAAACTTGTTACAAAAACATTTTCAAGAGCACAAAGTAAAGCATACTAACATTCATGATATTTTTAAGATTGCCTTAATGACAGGACGCACAAAGACTTGCAGTGAGCCGCCTGTCACTTCTCTCCCTGTAATACTCACTGGCAATCTCTGGAGATCTGTTTTTTCAGGGCTTGCTACGATTTCCATTTGTTTGATTTGAAACGACTTCAACCCCAAGTCTGCTATAGGTTGCAAAACCTGTGGACAACACTGGCATAATAAGGGCTCCTAAACTTCTCCCTCTGCCCCAAAGCTCCATCACCAGAGTGAGATTCCCTCAGTGCCAAGCACCAAAAAATGATCTCCCCCTCCTGCCTCTCTGCCAGAGGCCTGACTCAGCAAAATTTTGTCAGCAGCAACACAAAAACTGGCAGAGGAGCACATGGCAAAGGATGTCAGAGGCAAGAATGACAGATTACAAGGGGTTTATGCTGAGTGATAGCAGATGTGTCCACAAAGCCGGTGCTCCCAACAGCCCCCAGCTCAGGTAAGCTCCAACTGATGGGGAACCGAGCGTTCACAATCAGTTTACAGCATTCACTGAAGTTCTTCTGATCCTCATGAAATATTCCCTACTGCACACCATGGGAAGTCAGTACACTGGCTTAGATGGATCTGTACTGGACCAGCACAGTACAAACATTCTTGGAGAAATTCAAGAAATCACAGTCCTTTCCACTGTACCTATTTACAGAGCCCCTTTAAAGTTCACCACGAAACAGAAACAAAAGAGAGCACAGAAGCTCTATCTTCTCCATTACCTTAGCAGTTCATGTTTTATTTCTCAGTGAGCTCTCTAACCAGAAAACAACCAATGACAGACAGGAATGCGGAATATTCTGGCTCCAGCAATTCTCCTTACATGTCACAACATTGATATCTGCTTTGACTAGCAGCCAGCAAGCAATTTTTGACTCTGGACCCGTAAAGAGAAACTGAAAAAATTCAAACATATGAATTCTTTCAAGGTGCTGTACAGATGAACAAAGTGCATCTTTCAGCAGGAGAGGCTCGGTTTGACTCCAACTGGATTAGGCCACAAGCAAACAGAAGTCTGATTGCCTCTTGCAAATATTTGCCAACATCATAAAACCATCACCCTGGTATGCATAGAACTTTCTCCTCAGAAGAAAGATCAGAATGGTATAAACTGTCATAAATTGGGGCTTAGATACAGCAGCCCAACCAACAGACAAAAAGTTGACACCATCTGCTTTGCACTGACATTCAGACAATACCATGCAAACTTCATTTTATAGGCATGGTATTAGTTAAATTCAACCAGATTGTTAAGGTGAAAAACCACGAAGAGTTGGTAAGATTCTTTGTTCAGTTTTTAAATTTGTGTAATTTAACCCATTTATTGTAAATCTGTGATTTCTTTCACTTGCAAATTAATCTCTAGAATTCCAGATGCAGTATTTCTGCACAACTTGTCTGCTACATATTGTAAGTTTTATGAGGAGCCCTGACTTGAGGAAAGCTACTACTAACTCCACTTCGCAGATCAAAAGCTCAGCCACAAAAACATTTACTGAAAGCAACAAGGAAGTCTATGGCTCTGTGAACTGAACCATGAACTCAAATCTTGTCAGTCTTTTTCCTCCCAAGACAGGTATGCACAAACCTTGGTTGCATGCCAGCTTTTGAAAAGCTGGGCTTACAACAGGCTTTCTCCACATTTACAAACGGGAAAGAGTAGACAATCCAAATACAAAATGTGAAATACTAAATACTAAACCTAAAGATGCCAGCATCTTCTGAGAATGAAAGAAGCTCACTATGCGTTATTCAAAAGTTATGTGCATGTCAGAATGCAAATACAAATAATTATTCCATTGTACTGCTTAATTTTGATTACTTTCACCCACACATTACATCTCAGTGAGAACAGCATCAACTGAACTTCCAGCATAACTTGTTCATCAAATCTCACAATATCAGGACTACTGACATTTGACGGAACTTGTATCGCATAAATTTAAAGTAGATAAAATAAAATACTCCTTCACACAGCTGGCAGTGAACTTCTGGTGCTTCTGGCCCCAGGACATTGTGCAGAGAAACATCATCAGAAGTGGAAAAAGGGTCTAAACAAACTCATGGACAGCAGCTCCATAGATACTTGGCACAGATATCCTCCAGACATCCCTCGTGCAACAGCAGTAGATGCTGCAGGAAGAGGAGGGCAATGGAGTACCTAAAGAGGCCAGACTTGTTTGCTCTCATTCAACAGCACCTTCCACTGGCAGTGGATGAGCTGAGTCTGGGTCTGACTGATCTGGGCATTCCCACGCTATCAGTTCCTCTCTGCCGTTTGACAACATGCCAAGGAACTCCTCCTTCCCAACCTTTTCAGCCACAGGAGAGAAGAACATGCTTTTACTGTGAGAGCCAACTTTTACACAGTAATTTTATTACATAAGGATTTATGTATATGCCAAATTACCAGACGACCATTTAGTCCTTCAGCAGCTCTTTGTTTCTCAGCAGACGTAAAAGGGAAAAAGAGAAAATTAAAAGGAGTATGTATCGTGGATTCAACATATCAGGATGCATATCTGAGAATAAAACATAAAGTACTCTTCAGCCTGGCATACAGTACTGTCTTTGCAAAGCTACAAAGTTCTTTTTATTTTCACATTCTCACAGAAGAATGCATTATTAGCCTTGTGGGATGAATAAAGAGGGCAAAGAAGATTCACACGCATGTTCTACAATATGTTTTAAAGGGCTGAAAGCAAAACACAGAAAACCTAGTTCTCCCCTGAAGTCCAGGGAAAAAAGAGTAATGTCACTCTACTTGATAGGTCTCAATGGAAATGTACTGACAATGTCACAAAGAAGCTGCATCTGGCTCATGAGGCCAACTCGTAAGAAGCTTGGAGAATGTATTGTCAAGGCAGTACTATACGGTAGTCTCTGAATGCTTTTTTGCAGGCAGCAATTACTGGCTACTGAGAGACACAAAATGGCTGCTGGACATGGAGATTCAGTTTCATCTGATATTGTTTGCACACTAATAGTTACTAGTGAATAGATCCAGTGAATAGACTAGTGAATTCCAAAAGCAGAATTAATGTCATATCATCAAGTAATAATGCAGAGCCCTTCATGTTAGGTGAAACATTTGATGGTGTCGAGTGCTACACTGCAACATAAGAGTACCTCCTTTCATTTGTTGCAATGCCCATGGGAACACTGACTTACCTGGAAGAAAAGCAGGAAAATCAAAGCCAAAACTAAGCCTCAGAAAAGGAAATTTCTCAAGTTTACCTTTAAAGCTTGACCCTTTTACATATCATCTAATCTGCACCAAAACTGTTCAAGTTTCTCCTCGCCTTTCATCAAAATAAGAGGTTTCTTTATCAAGGAAAAGTATTCTGAAATGGTAGCCTGGTTCAACGCTACAGGCAGATAGCTTTGCGTTGGAGTGCTTTAATATGTTTTTATATTGCATATAAAGCATGCAAACATAAACCAGTTTGTTGAAAACTACCCTCTTTGTGGAAGCTGGCTGTAATTCTGGACAAGTTTTCAATTTTCGCACTGCTGCTAGGGTAAAACATTTTAAAGAGTTTAATTTTTACAGTGGCTTCAATGACACGAGATTATCTAACAAAGTAATGGTTAATCAATAGAGGGTTTAGTTGTCAGGTGAAACATATAACACACTAAAAGGGATTGATTGCAAGACTCCTCCTTATTTACTGGGAGGTATATATTTAAAATGACACAAACTTGTTACTAAGCTGCATTTCTTTAACCTTGCAAAAGCCGTTTGAGAAGAGTGTTAAGCAGCCCTATAGCCAAACAAGCTCTAATGAAAGAAAAAAAGAAACCTACAAATATATGGGAGCACCAAATCATGTCAGAAGCAGGGGAACCACAAAGCTGTATTCACTCTCAGCCAAAGGCTTAAAATACCACAGAGGCACTAGACTATGGTTCAGTAAAGATAGAGCTGTATCACTAAATGATCTCATTCTGTAAGTGTCTTTGGTTACATTTTTCTTCTTAAAGAAAGTATGATCCTGCTGTTTGACACAAACACATAAACATTTCGACTGTTGTCTGTGCAGCTCTGGATGAACACTGAGCACCAACCTGAAGCTCAAACCCCAGGCAGAACTCCATGTGTGTGCAGCTTTTCTACCAACTGAAATCCATTTCTTTGGCCATTCATTCCAAGAATCCCCAGTCCCTGAACAAAGCTCCACTTTTTAATAGAAGCTGCAACCCAGGAGTTCAATAAGATTTCCCCCCCTAATAGTTAGTAATTACATGATTTATCAGAGAAAGATAACACTAATAAAAACACAGCAAAAAGACAAAACCCATACCCTCCCTTCAAGTCATTTTCAGGGAAAAGATTATTAAACTGTTCTTTTTGAACAAGGGCTTTTGTAGCTAAGCACAAATTGCCAAATGGTTAGAAAAAAAGTTATTACACTCAGAAGAATTCAGCAGAAGTGGGAAGTTATATAAACAAATCACTCCAGTAGATTTGGAAAGATCGCTTTCATCTTATTTAGAGCCTTAGGAGACTTGCATTAATTACCCTTTAAAGGTCTTTCACATGGACTATTTAAAATAAATGCAATTTATTTATTTATTTCAAATGAGGTACTTCTTCTGAAAGAATTAAGTAATCTTAACAAATTTAAAAACGTTTTTATAAACAGGTAATTAAAAAGAAGACTAGAATTAAGTCAAGCTGTAAGACATTACCCAGGATCCGCCTCGACTATTTTCTTAAGGTGAAATTTTTGCTATCCTTAGCCCAGCCTTGGGAAGGATAGTCTCCACAGAAAGTCGTATAGACAAAATAAAGACTAGCCAAACAAAAAGCCAGATCATTTACAGGATTTTCCCTAAAGCACAGTTTGTCATATTGCAATTACACCTTGCTGACTGTGAAAGCCAGAGTCCTTAATATTGCCACTAGAGGGAAGACGTGTCTTAACACATGGCAATGGTAGTTGGGGAGTGGGTTTTCTTGAGCAATTACCATAACAAAGCTCCCTTTGCTGTGTGTACCTTCTAATTACCCAGTACAATTAAAATGACTTACCTAAAACAAACATGAAAAAAAAGGCCCCTAAAACAAAAAACCTCAAGACAATGCAAACAAAAAAGCCTTAGTCCAATATGCTTGTTACCTGAAATTACATTAAAGCTGAAGATCTTTTTTAACTCATCCATCAATGCACAAGGGGGAGAAACACAAAAAGGAGTATGCCACAATACCCAACACCATGGGGTTGTTCAGCTACCTACATGCATTAAAACAAACAAAAACAAAGAGCAAGGCAAACTAAATCTCCTGTTAAAGAAAAGAAGGGGAAAAAAAAGAAAAAGAAAATGTCGTGGTATTTAGCCATCTGGTAGCTGCTTGAAAACAAATTGTCCTCAGAAGAGCAGAAATACAGTATGTCTTCTTGCAGTTCACTGGCTTATGAATCCGACTACTTTTTCTACTTTTTTTTTTTTTTTTAATACAGGCATGGTAATGTTAGACTTCTGTGCTGCTGCTTTCACTTCCCTCTTATCCCACCGTGCAGACATAACCATGGTCATCCCAATCAGACCCGGTTATTCTAACTTGGATGCGTTATTCGCAGTCTTTCGGGATACGTCTTGTTGGGCCCATTGTTCAAAATCCCCTAGGATTTTTTTTTCCCTAACAGCTACTTGCTGATTTTTAAACCCTTAAATCTTTCATTTTATAAGGCATATCATTAAGGGAAGATCGCAGCCAAGTGATTTTTCTTTCCATTGACAATTTGTGACATTTTTCCAGCAGCGTGCAAGGTGTTGAAAACCTGGCAGCTGTTACCTCCCGGGATGAAGATCCTTTTTTATCCTCCCTTGACAGTTTAACTCAATGGGTCAGCACCTTTAAAGACTGCAAAGTACCACTGAAGTGGATGAAGGCTTGAATTACTGCTCCCTCCCTAATCAATGTAAACCCTCACTGCAGGTGAAACTCTTCATCTATAGAGGTGCATGGGGGAGGAAAATGTAATGCCCTGAGCCAGATGGTTTTCATCTTGTTTTTTAAAGAAGAAAGGAACAAGCTAACAAGGGGACAGCTACTTTTGTTAGCTTCTTGGCCTCTCTCATGGCTTTGGATCCCCAGGGTTCCAGCCACACAAGAGAAAGAATACAGAAAAACATAAACACTTAAAGAAATATAACTAGGGGGCTGGCAACATGCTGCTTTCAAAGAGCTGGGAGCCCTGTTCAGTGCTTTATTTATCACTGCCCACGTTCTTCGGATGGTAAGTGGACATGGACACAAAGGGCAGGGGGGAGCAGACAACACTTGCAATTTACTCAATTACAGAGGAATGCAGCAATGCGGCGGGGTGACAGATTCCTATTAGCACTAATGCTGAAAGAGCCCAGTGGCCTTTCCGCCACAAGGCAGCATTCCCATTGTAACTTAGACTCCAGCACATCCCGCTTTGGCTAGCTTTTTAACACACATTAAGTGTCACAAAGGAATGGAAATTATTTTTTTGTTGTTGTTGTTTGAGAATAATGAGAAAAAAAACTTAAAAAGAAAGAATAATCTTGCAAGTAAGGCTAAGAGTGTCCCTAAAGCAATTTCAGGGGGCTTTTCAATCAGCAACTCCTTATTACCAAGCATTGTGTAAAAGATGAGGTAACCAGGATAACTTCATAGACTAGGACTGCCCTGCCTCAGCCAGCTCTCCAACAGAAGGCAAATCTGAAGTGCGGCATCTTCCCCAAAGAGACGGAGCAAGCTGAAGGACGCTGTCTTCCTCCACATCATGCAACTTTCCTCATCAGTCAAAAAAAAGAGGGCTTCAATTTTGCAAGGCAGAAACACTTTTGCAGAGGAGAAATACACCTGGAGAGGAGCCCTAAGCAGCGGGATGAGGCTGCCAGCTGAAAGTAAACCACTAAAAATTGCTAGTTCTTGTTTTCCCTTTCCTTTGCCTTCTTTAGCCACTTTCTGCTTCTCACGGTTTTCTTGAGTACTGGCTTTAAACTCTTAAGATCAGACTGTGCCTATTTTAACTTTGAAATAGCATCCAGAGCATGTTTTAGGTGCTACATGTAATTTTAGAAAATTATCTCAATTCTGTAAGAGTGAATTGAGGTAATATTCTGTGCCAAAACCATAAGAAGGAGAATTCTTGAAAATGCTAAGGGGCTTGTCTGAATGGGGTAACAGACAGGGATTTTTTCCCCCGGACTTCCATCTGGAAGCTTGCAGAAAGACAACAGAGGCCAATGTGAGGTTTGCAGGAGGTACACTGTGGCAGCCTTGCTGCTGCCAGCTTTTCCCCACAAGGCACCTTCGCCCACAGATGAACCACAGCAGCAAAAGGCACTTCATTATTGCTGCATTGAAGAGAAGAGAGGGAGGGTTTTAAACAACCAGCATTGTGCCCGTCTTCTTTAAAAACCAGCGGGGTAATCAAGTTCAGGGCAGCCCCGGACAGCTGCCCTGTGACCTATTCATGTTGACCCCCACTATTCATCACTTTCCTTAAGACTATGAGGGCAAGCTCCCGGGGAGTGACCACCACAATAGACAGATACGAGCCAACAATAATACGGTTCCTGCAAAAAAACCAGATGGCACTGCAATAAATTTACAAATCTGCATTCATGGCTCTGTTAAAAACACCCAGAAGCTAAAAGGCTGGAGGGGCCCCCAGAGAGCTTCCCCTTCCCAGTTTCTAAAGGCTGGCTCTCTCCCCAAGACTATTGAGCTCATGTTCTTCATAAATGAAGGATGGAGACGTAGCCCTTAAAATAACAAATGGCTGACCTAATCAATCTAGTGTTTGGGTCTAACACTAAATGATAGGCACTGAAAACTAATTATGTTTTTTGGCAAGGAAGTTGAATTAAAATGGAAACACACAGGTTAAAAACGCACTGAAGCATTTGCGAGTCCCTTTGAAAGGGCAGCACACACACACACACGCTCACATGCAGGGCTCGAAACAGGAACCTGATTCAATAACTCATGCATTTATTTTTAAAATGAATCAGATTAGTCCCATGTGTGACCTGCCGGTCCATCTGTATGAGCTGGACTTAATGGGCACTCTTCTCACGCTTACTTCAGTTTGAAGTATGAGAGAGATAAATTTAGTTTAATTTTCAACAGATCAAGCTATCCATTTTCCAAATGGACCATCTGGATCAGCCTATTAAAATTAATTTATAACTTTGCAGTGTGAAAATTCGTTTGTTAGCTTAAATAAAGTTGCCAAAAACTTTTGCCACTTGTCATTGTTTTTTTCTGGTCTGTTTTCATACTATGATTTTCAGTTTATCTCTTCAAAATTTAATTTTGCCAGATCAAGCAGTCAACAAAAACTGAACGTCTGCATCCATATTCCAAAGTCTGTCATAGCTTAGATCTTTTCACTGTTCCAGCTAACAGTGTCAAGTTCATTGCCTTTTTCTGTTTCCCAGTGCTAATCTCCACGTCACTTCTGCCTTGCTGCCCCCACATGCACCTAACAGTGGCCGTGCCTTCCACTTCCAGCAATTCAAGGACACAGCCCTACTTGTTGAGACTTCTGAAGACACCCTTCTCCATAAACCATTTTAATCAACAGCAAAATTATATTTCTCCTACTAAGAGTTCCATAGCACTGAGCAATGGATGTCTTCAGCCCCTGTACACAAATTCAGATGCGTAAGCAAGCATTACACCTCCTTAACACCTCCACCTTCTAGTATCTGTTCCACAAACCCACCTGAGAAAACACTTATGGCTAAGGCTGCATAACAGCACTGCAAACAAGGCAAGAAAAGGAAATGCACCTTTACTTAAACTTGTTAGCAGCTGAACATGTCAAGACATTGTACTTACCTTGAAGTGGTCTGATGCATCTCATTAATTTTCTAAGACTAATCAAAAAGTACTAAATATGAGGATACATTCACTGAAAAGACCAGTTAAATAAACAGACTTCTCTTCTACTCACATACACTCGATTTCTCTGTGCACATAGGTCCATGTACTCCAATAATGAAATATTAAGGGAGTCTTAAGGGAGGAACAGAAAATATGAAACTCTTCACACAGTATTTACCAAGTTAGCATCTTTCCACTAAAATGGAAGGCATTTTTTGTGTATTACTGCTTTGACAGCATTTGCAGGCCACATTTTTTTGGTTCTACAAAGTATGGATAGATGTAAGACATGGCAGCCACTCTGCATACCTTCCTATAGGAGATCCAGATCTTTCCAGCAGGTATTACTCATTGATTGTGAGTATTTAGGCACATGGCTAAATATGTGTCTGACTTCTGGAATGAGAGCCGGAAAACTCCCCAGTGCTCCTGTCCATTGCTAATAGAGAAGAGGAGCAATCTGAGCTTTTAAAATGCTCAGACAGCTTTATTTATGTCTATGTAAAGAACCAGAATTCCTTCCATAGCGGGCAAAAAATCATGGACAACCACCTCCTATGATCTAGACAAGAGGGCACTTGCTTAAAGACTTAGACTACATCTTTAATTTATCTACAAAGACTGTTCTCAACACAAAGGCCCCACATAGCAATAGAAGACCCAAGGATTTTGTCCTGCATCTGTCACTGTAAGGACTGGACACAAAGATGGAGACTGATACAACATCTCAAAAATATTGTGCAACACAGCTAACCATCTTAGCTGAATTATTTCCAATATGAAATCTTGGGACACTACAAGTGGTTTTTTAGTTGTATTCCTGGTATCTACCTGATTATGATGAATTGTGGGCCTGAGGGAAAAGACAGCTTTTCTGTGATACTAAGAATACTTCTGCAGATTGAAATATAACTAAATGGAAACCCAATTCAAGAAACTGTACCTTCCTCATCTGTATAATACAGTTTGTAAATATCTACTTAATCAATAATCATGAGGAAGGACTCAGTGTGATGAGAAGACACACAAAATAAGTAACTCATGATCCTTTCTAATTAACATGTCTTACTATGAATCTTCTCTTGGAGATACCTCTTCTTGCTGACCTGAAGGCTTGCCATTGATAACATAACTGAGAGAAAACCCCCCTGATTTTCTGGCATGCTGGGGATCTTGTTTCCTATCGTGGGGATACACAGTAGGGACCTAGTAGGTTTGCCCTCTTCCTCCAGCTTTTGTTTGCTGTTGAAATCCAGAAACAGTTTAAGTTTCATCTAACATATTTAATCAATCCCACAAGGTAATCGTTCTCAGCTATACATGGGACCTCAGCCATTATGCCAGCATATTGCCTCATGTCTAAAAGACTTATAAGGACTACATCTGCTAGATGGACCTTAGTCACATGTATGTAGTCCTTCACGTGCCACCTCCTCCCACAACATCAAAAACTCCTAACACAATGCATTATTAAAACACAAAAAAACCCCCCAAACCAACCACGCAAAACCAACAACTCTGAGCACAAGTGGACTGTATCAAAAAGATACTTCCTTTACTATGGTTCTGACCCACAACTTCTCCTGGAAATAGCCAATGTGGGGCAGGATTGTGCCATCTTATTCCTCTGCCTGAGACTGGTGCTCCTGTGGCTGAGATGCAGAAGGAAATGTAACAATTCCTCAGCTGTTGCAATGTGTGGCCTGGGGTATTCACTTAAGTCACATTCACCAGTGGTTTCACTTTGATACACCAGGCAGCAACCTCGGGCAGCTAAGCCACGGACATAATTTTGCTTCTGCTGCCTGAAGGTTGCAGTGAGGAGAAAGATGCAGGTGAAAATAGATCAGAAGTCACTAAACCCAACTTAAATTTCCCAGAAAGCACATGCCAGACTCCCTTTGTTGGTCATGGGGATTAAAAAAAGGAATTATTTTGAAATGATAAGAAATTTGCTTTACTATATATAAAGAACCAAGAAATATTGTTTTATTAGACCATCCTTTCTCCTTTTTACCCATTAGTAATTTATATGAATGTAAAAGAAACAAGAACAGGTCATTTTTCAGGTTATTAACCCGGATATCACCTCCAAGAAAATTTACCTTCAAGGGCAATAAAAAGCCTAATTGTTGTAGAACATTTTGAGAGTCTTGATCTGAGGCAAGGCAAAATATACTACAAACAAGACAGGAACAATTACACAAGAAAAGGCTGAAGAGGTCTTGATGAACACCAACTGGAGAAAGGTAAAACTAGAGTCACAGTTGACTGAACTATACTGAAGCATATATTTCTTCAGAGTCATCAAATTCCCCTGAAAGCTAAATCTCTGTGTCTGATTTTCGTGGGTACAATGTGACTTGCTCAGACTTCAAAGAAGAAAAGATTTCCATGAGCACAAGCCAGACTTCAGCTTCCAGAAGCTTTTAAGGATTCAAATAGCTAGAAAGTTTTATCGCATTTTTAAAGAGACTGATCACATACCTGTCTAAGTGAATTCTTCTCAGGAATGATCTTCCTAGGGGGCTCATCATTATTACAGTCTTCTCTCTCAGAGGAATTCTGTGAAAGAAAGTAAGCTTTAATTCAGTTCTTATCCCTAATATTACTCTGCAAGGAGAAAAGAAACAGAATCTTTTTCCTACACAGGCTGTAGTATTTTATATATACACATACTGGAGGCTAACTTGTACTTTTATGCCAAACAGCTTGTTATGGCAGAGAAAGAATTTCTCCTCCTCAACACAACAATGCACCACTGTGCACGTACCTATTGAAGAAGCCCGTGCTTTAGGGATTTATTCTGAAACTACCAATAACAGCCACTTCGAAAAGCTGAAATGGTGATTGAATCAGCATGGCAACACTGGTGCTCTTGAACACCCCAGAATAACCATTTAAAACAGTGGAACCTGTTGAAAACAAGAGGTTGTTAATGGGTCCAACTGTTGTTCTCTGTGCCCCTATGTTTTTAATCTGCCTAACAATTATTAATTGCATTGAGTCTGCCTGGCTGCCTAAAATCATAGAGGAATTATGATGGAGCTAAATTCTTGTAAAAGAGGTTGTCAGGAGATCCTTCCAAAAAAAACCCCAAATATTGTGTAGGTAGTGTATGATAATTCAGCTATGTTTTTCTCTCCGGCCCCTTGACTCCACAATGTGCAATTTCTACAAAGACTGATGCTCCAAAATGTAAGCTGTCACCTCCAAAAAGAAAGATCAGTAAGACAAGAGAAAGCAGACAGTAGGCAAGAAACACAAGGGTTCTTCCAGCATGAGTAAAAAATATAACCAGGAAATTTTTGTCCTGCTAATGTCATGATTAAAACCAAGTATTACTTGGTTTAAAGACAAACTATAGTTGTATGAGGACATGAATAGTCTCTTGCAAATGTTTGGTTAAAAACTGCTGGATGTACTGGGGAGAATCCTGACCTCACTGCCAAAGTCAGCTCCTCTGGAAGACACCTTTCCTTCGCACAGGTTCAGCTACTGAACTGGGGGAGAAATGACAGCCAGCTTTGGGGGAATCCCACACACACATCTAAAATCAGTTTGATCACAACAGTATTCATAGCCTTAGGCCACATTCCCACACATTCAGTAGTGAGCAACTAAACAGGTTTTAAAGATGTACAGAAAAACTGCCTAGGGAGAGCTCTGCCAGGAAAAGGGTGGTTTTCTAGTTACTTGCAGACAAGCTCAGAACTCCGTCTATTACAGCCGAAGTTTGCATTCTGTACCTGTCCCCCCAAATAACCTGTCCTTCACTGAGCATGGCTCTGCCTGGCTTCTCACAGAGACAGCTTCCAGCCCAACACCTCAGGAGACAGAAGTGGCATCTGTTGGCAGAGGAGGAGCGGGGCCCTGCGAGCAGTGGCAGCGCAGGGCCAGCAGCAGGCACGGCGGCTGCGGGAAGCCGTCAGCAGAGCAGAGCGTGTGCCCTCTGCAGTGCTGCGTGATCCGGCACCGGCGGGGCAGCGCGGGCTCGCTGCTCTGGGCTACGGGGAGGAAAGGGGCAGCCGGGAGACAGGGCAGGGGCAGAAGCTGTTTGCTGAGGAATGGCAGATAAGGGATGGAGAGAGAGGAACACAACAGTAAAACCCCACTTGGGATGTCATAAACTGGTCAGGAGTAAATCAAGGCTTGCAGACCAACTAGTGATTTTGAATTTTATTTTTTTTTAACAAGATATAGAACTTGTAAGGCATCCTGACATTTGGGATGCTGTAACCAGGGTTTTATGATGGAAATCAATCCTAAACAGGCCTGATAAATCACTGTAAGAGATCAGCTTTTAAAACTTTTTGTATGAGCTCTCAGTCAGGACCAAGTTATTACATTAAATCCTGCTTTGAAAGAACTGTGATCATAAAAACATACAAGCTAGAATCGCATATATGCAAAAAGGAAGGTCAGACATTAAAGCTGCTCTTTTCTGCCCATGAAATTTAGTTTAGTAAGTGGTTCATTCAAGTTAGGATTTTAATTTTTGTGCTTTGGGAAAAAAAAAAGGCCAAGACTGAAAACTATAAGAACCTGAGGTGAGTTACTACAGATTTCCAGGAAATAAATTTCATTGTGGCCACAGGGTGAAGGGGTTGTTTAATACTTCTGGATGCACTTTCAACACCCACCCCCTTCCCTACAGTAAGTGTAGGAACGATTTCCCTTTTCAAATAATCTCTCTACGACAGTGAAATCTTGCATTCTTCTCACTTTTCAAAGCCACTAAGGATCCTCCCTCACACAAACATCAAAAAGCAGGAACTGCTAGTGAACTGTCGGCCCTTATTTTGAAATTTCTAGTTACTGCAAAGCATCAAGTTATCTACTTTTTCTTTAAGCTGAGCATCTAATTTTAAGAGCAAGCAGAGGACCATTTTGCATTCATTATCTTTATAGGTGGCAAGGCTAAGAGGTTGGCTGAACAAAGACCAGACAAAGACTGCCAAGTGCATATGGTGGTTCACAGCTTGGCGTCTCACCATTCTACAGCACCAACACAGCAGCTCCGATAGCAGACTATTAAAGAGGAGCGCTGCTCATGCACTTTTGTCGGCAAGTAAGTTACGCTTGGTGAAGACAGAATGACTGGAAAGCATTACACTTAAGAGAAAGCACAGATGTTTATAACTCCCGCTTATTTCTCAGGAAAAGGAAACCTATCAATCCAGGTGCAGGTACAGGACCCCGCATATTTCAAGACTAACTGTAGCTGCATGGAAGTGAATTTCACTTGACAGGGCAACACTTAGCCATGGCCAAGGGAAGAGCATAACGTAATCGACTGAAACGGTACATCTATATATTTCTCCTTGCTGAACAAGGTGGGAGGAGGGATAAACATGTGCGAGGTCAGAATAAGGTTTGTCTCAGCAGGAGTCCAGCGATGCTCTTGGCCATAGGAGAGGCAGACAAAGGGAGGAACCGCTCTGAGCACCCTCTCGTGGTTACTGAAATGCACGTCCCGGGCACAGACCTGGAAAGAAGCATTTGGTATCCAGACGGTAAAGTTGGGTGTACTCACTGGGAATATTAAAGATCTGCAGCAACTGTACTTCATACATAGTAGGGGAATGATGGAATTCGTTAGGGAGAAGAAGCAAAGAGAACTAGTGCACACGGAAGGCTGAAAAGCCATACAAACTCCCTTCCATCAGGGAAAATATTTGCTTCCCGCAGGCAAGCCTTCTTGACTAAAGCTGGGCTGGCTAAAAGTGTTTGCACTTGCATGCAAGGGTCTCTTCTTTTGAACAAATACAGGCAAGATTAGATGCTGAAGTCTCCAAAGCACCCCCTCTTCCCATAGACAGGTAAAATAATTTTTTTTTGCCCAAGGTCACACAATGACAGTGGAAGTACGGAGAAGAGAAGTCAAGAAACCCAAGCTCATAGCTCTTGTAACCTTGAAAATTTCTCTCTAACAGGAGATTCCTGCAAAGGGGCTCTGCCTTCCATAGCTCATTTTTCCTAAAATGGCTACTGCCTGTAATGAGATCCTTTTAAATCTGATTTGCATTTAAAACTTCAGCCTGTAATTAACAGAATATAACTCCATGGCAGGTTGTCTTAAAGACCACTACGAAATTATTACTATTTAACTCTCCCCATGAAGCCTCCTCCACCACTAAACACAACATGCTACAACGCATACGAAATCCCCAGACTGAAGCATTTGACAGGAGATGACATGCAGTATTTTGTGTACACAGCCCAGCAAAACACTGCTGGGAGTGAGATATAATACATGGAGAAATGCACTCCCAGGGACTACCAATTGGACAGAGCTACCTTTAGTACTGCCTCACTCGTCGTGGTGGAAATCAAACCCCTGCCAAATGAGGGAGGCTTTCTTTGATGCTGTTCTGCCCTGCACTAATTATAAAAGACTACAGACACAGCCTTTTTTCCAAGTGTGTGGAGGTGGGGGTGGGGGAGAAGCGTGTGTCTATGTGAAGAGCACAACTATTTTTTATGCTTTCAAATTCTTAATCCTGTTTGGAGCTGTCAGTGGGGGTTAATGGAAGCCTTGGATAGGAGAATTCCAATCTGGTTGGCAGATGGATAGGTTGGTTATAGCTGCATAACTATGTCTTGCCTGCAGGCACAATTCAGAACACTGTTAAAGCAATATAAAGTCTCTGTCAAGCTGAACCATTTGGATCAGTAGCAAGGAGAAATAATAATAAAAAAGGAGTTCATTTCTGGGCCTTGCGCATTTATGCTAGTATGCAGAAACTGATTAATTGTCATCGTGTGCTGGTCTGCTATACCTCGGATTTCTACTTCTGGAGTAGATTTTGCATGCTAATATAATCATTCTCCCTCTTGAGACATTAGCAAATAATCAAATGAAAAACAGGATCATAATTTACTGAGATTCGGGCAATTCTCTATGCAAATTTGACTTGTTATTGCTGCTGCCTCGTTAATCTGAATGCCTTTGACAAACTCCTTTGATTTATGAACTCATGACAACTCCAATGTGTATATATTTTGCTAGATTGACATTATCATTAAGAGTGGGTGGACTGAGCTCACATGAATGGCTGATTTTATTCGCTGGTGTCTGCTGCTCAACAGCTGAGCATCTCCTTCTCACAAAGCCCCTGAGCGCCAGGCTCTTCCCATCTACCCATCCATTCATCATCTCGATGTTAATTGGCCCAGGCTTTAAGCAAATTTTCAACACGATTTAAAGGCACGATGACACTGATTACTGACCCTCTGCCATACGGTGCCTATTGATTAACCTGACAGAGATGATGAGCTTGAGGGAAACTAGGTGTGTGTGGACCTCGGGGAGGGGAAAAGAAATAATATATTGTTTATGCAGGCAAAACACTTGTCTTTATCCCAAAGGCCAGAATTTGTGCTGCACTGGCCCTTAAAACACACTATTGCTTTAAACACCTGCATCCAATACAGAAAATGCTTGCTTGCTTGCTGTGGAAAAATGATTACAAATTTGATGTCATGTGCAGTCTGTATTTTAATCGAGTTCCCTGATAAATAGACCCCCTCAAGCCAATCAAGTCTCGCTCCAGCCATTGCGTGCGTATACATGAGTTCGAACAGAAGCCTGGGCAGGGTGTGCTTTTAGTGGTATCAGCAGATCCAACTGCATAGAGGAAATCTACTTGGGTATTTTAGGTCTCTAAGCAAATAATACAGTGGGAACACAGTGTGCAAACAGTTACAGTAGAGTAAATGTTTCAAGGGCAAACCGGATGCCAGACATAGCTGTCTCAGTATTTCTGCTGCCACGTTAAAACAGATGCTTTAGCACACAGCAGTGAAATAGCACATTTCTCCTTTTCCAGTGCAAACTGTTGATACAACCTGACCCTCAAGCTCCTAAGTGCACTGAATGAACACAGCATTTTATCAGAAATTGAAAATAACTGACATCCTTTTTCATGTTTGTGGAAGTGTCCCTGCACTGCACTTGGTCCTCCTCACCAAGGACAGAAGGGTACTCTCTCAGTCAAGAGGGAGCCACTGAATAAAGAGGTACATCAGCATTCTGTCTGCAGACTGGTGCTGTATGAAAGGAAAAGGAAGCAGAAGGCCTGTTTAACCCCTGCCCAGCCCCGGGTTAAGTCTGTCAGTCAGGGCACACTGTTCTTCTCTCCCAATTCAAGCTAGCAGCCTGCCAGAAGTCAGAATGTTCCTCATGTTTAGGAGGGGGGAATTTGGGAGAAAGAGGGTGTTGCTCCAAGATGCTGAAAACAGGACAAAGCATCATCAGGTAAAGATACGGAGAAATTAGCTGTAATTGCCTAATGCCTATGTCAGCCAGAGAGGACTGAAAAGAGAGAGATATGTGTGGAAATAAGTGCCAGTCTAAGACTAGAGGCACATAGAAGCCTTATGTTCCCTTTCCAATAACCTCTGTAAGTGATAGATGAGTCCAAGCCCATTGTTATCGTTAAGGGACTGTCAGCATCCTCATTTTATAAATGCTGTCTGTCAGTTTATAAATATCTCAGCCATTTCAAACAGTGCTAGGATGAATCCTGGCATAGCCAGTGTCAGCCTGAAGCAGTATTACTGTTAAAAAAAATAAGTGCCTAAGATACACTAAAAACATGTAAGGATAGCTTCTCCTTTTTTTCCTATCATGAGGCCCAAAACATTCAAATTCACACTTATTTGGCTAGTCACTACAATATATAAAACCAGTCCTTAGGATTGGTAATGTTCTTTGAGAAGAACAAGTATGAAAGCTGCAAGTTTGAAGGCAATTCTCTGCTGTTCAGTAGATAAAACAAAAATGACAGCTATAACACACAGGGAGATCCACAGCAATGAAAATGCAGAGATAAGTATCAGACCCCATGCCTCCTCGGCATTTGCTGCTCTGAACATTCACTGAGATTAGATCCTTTTAGAGAACACCATAAATTGCAATGTGTAGGCACAAGGGGGTGACTTCAGCCTGGAATGAAGGCACAGACAAGTTTCCCAGCTCTTACAAGTTTAAAGTTAAATGGTACTTTTGCAAGGGGTTTTGGCTGAGCATTAGAATGATGGAAGGAGAGGGCAGAGAATCTGCAGCCTGCCTTGCACTGACTGATAACAGAAAAAGAAAGGGAATAAACTAAAAAGGCCTTCTAGTTCAATGCCTGCTTTACAGACTGGCATGCACATGTCTATCCTGTTTATTATATCTATTATCTTGCTAGATGCACAGAATCATAGTGCTTTTTTTTCCTCCAATACATTTATAAATGCCCTGTGATGGAGACTTCACCCCCACCTGGAACATTTACAAGTTGAAAGTCATGCCCAAGTAGCTCAGGTACCCACTATAACTTAAATTCTTAAAACTGAAGCTCTGACAGCAGTGAAAACGGGAAGTACAACACTACACCTCCAACTAGACACATACATGCATGTTCACACAAGTCCTAATTTGGTCTGCCTTGATGTTAACGCTGATGATGATAACAAAAGTTGCAACAGCCAGGACAAGATTCTGGTTTTCACAAATGTAGAATAGATCTTTCATGGTTTTCTTTATTTTTCATTCAAATCAATAATTGGAAAAATATAAATTTTCAAAGCAATGAGACTTGGTAACAGAACTTCATAACATAAAGAAAAGCTTCTTATGACATTCTTAAACTTAGTAATTATTGGTTGGCTATAAAGGGTAATTTAATGGTGTGAGAAGTCAGCATTACTAGAATGGTAAATTCAGTTTAACATTAAAATACCAAAAACCAGCACATATATCAAAGATCTGATGAACAGATGCATTTCAAACAGCAAAATTCTAGTTGTAGCTAAAAAAACCCACCACCACCACCACNCAGGCTTTCCATGTTTCCCAGGAAGCAGCCCCTGCTTAACAGATCTGTTCTGTGAATTTAAGAGAGTCAGCAGTGGCAAATTTGTTTTTAATATTCAAGCTTTCAAGCTAGTTGGCCAATGGCCCTTTCTATTCCAATGTTTGTTGGTGCCTTATTTACACACACATTACATCCAGAGAGCCTTTGAATGTAATTTCACGTGGATTAAGGGAAGAACATTTGCTTCTGCTAATCAGGACATCTGGTTATTTTTGTAACTCACAGACATCTGCATTAGGCAGTTCGACTTCCCCATTCCTCATAACAAGGTTAGAGCTTAAGAAGCCTCAAGGACCTCTAGTTGAATTTTATTATTTGCACTTCCTCACAGTCGGGTCTGTTTCAGAATTTCCTTTCCTAAATAGCACAAATTGATCAGCACCTTCACAGGTATACACGTTTTTATAGCTAGCACTTTCTACGCATGATTTTATAGTGTACATCTTGTACTCCAAGATTTTATGTAGTTCAAAGCTATCTACATCTTTTTAAGGAACAGAAAGCACACATTCCCAAAAAAGCATGGATGAAAACATCTAATTAACCTTACAATACACATAATATGGGTATACTTTCAAATATTCAACCAGATCACCTATGTAAGACTGGTGTCAGGACTTGTTCTGAATCTTATTATCTCTCTGTTTTGGTTTGCCTCTTCCTAGTGACTTACCCTTGTACATCTGCTCCTCACGTTGAGCAAAACAATATTCTTCCCTTTCTAATTCTTCAGGACAACATTAATAATTTCTCCCATCTTTAAAATTCATGTTAAAATTCCTTTATAACAGTTTCAGCTGGGGTTAGATTTCTCTGCTAGACTGCTAAATTGTGCCACACATACTTCAGGAAGAAGGATTTTGCATGCAACAGAAGCCTTTTAGAGAAGAACTGAATCAATCCAGGCTTGGCTCTCACTTCTTTGTTACTTTCATTTTGCTACATTCCTTCCACGAAAATTAATTTTCAACACTCATCCCACAGTGTAAAAGTACTAAAGTTTGAAATTATACACTTTTATTCACAGTTCACAGCATTCTTCCCTCCCATGCCCATGAATTGTAGGCTTTTATCAGTGATTTTGTATGCTGGAATAAGATGTTTTCTTGATTTCTCTCCCCTACATGTAGGGTGGGGGGGAAAGCACAAAGTCAGCTTTTACAGGCTTGGAATATAAGCCAACATTCAAAATACATGTCAAAAACATATTTCTAGTACTAACAAGAGTTAGCAAGAGCCAATGGATCCAGGGAGAGTTTTTAAAAACTTTTTATTTATTAAAATTCTCTAGATACAGTTTAACTTTCTTTGTACAATATTTATTACAGCTTCATCTGCATAGGAGCTGCAAGTGCTCTTAGAAACCGGTTGTAAAAGTGTCTAGTTTTGCTGTAGATTTCATGTCCTTCTTCAAGCATTATTTTCTAACTTTTTAAACTACTTCTCTCAAAGAACCAATGCCGTCTCACTGGTCTGACTATAAAACCTCTTCCCCTCTCATCCCTGGTCATCACCTACACTTATTATTATAATTTTCTTTTTCCAAAACCTCTCATTCCGAGCTTTCCTGTCAAGCAGACAAAATAACTCCACTTGTCATCACATCCCTTCCTCAGAGCCTGTGGCATTCTCACTCCCAAACACCTAAATCAACCACACCATCCTCATCTCGCTGTACTGTTTTATGCTTTACTTGTCGGTTTTTCCTTCCTATTTTTTATTGCAGGAAAGGGGAAAATGAGATACAAAACAAAGGCATGAAGCACAAGTTGTCTGTCCAAAGTAAAAGTGACAGCATAGGTAAACAAAACTTGTTAACTTTTTAGGCACAGCTTCTCCCCTAAAGCAGCTCACTTGTTAAGAAATGGCTGCTCAGCGATCTCACTGCAGTGTCAGACTGATGGGAATTCACAGCATACTGTCTACACCACTAAATGTGGAGGCACCCAGATCTTCATCTTAGACAGTGTGAGCCAGGAGACCCTGTAGCCAAAGCTACTTGGTCCTCAATCTGGAACAGGTTCAAAGTACCTACAGAGTCACCATGGAGCAGTTCAGATGACACAGCTCCACCTCCCCAGTGTGCCTCACAGTAGTAATTAGTCCATACAGTCAGGCTTCGGTGCTTTTTCCAGCTTCCAAACCTACACTTATTACAAGAAGCATCAATCACACCACTGGACTATGAGGCAAATTTTGCTTGCTTCCAATAGAGGGTGTGTTCACCTCCATACAGTGCTGCTGAAAAACCTCATGGCTGATATGAAAAAAAAAAAAAGGTGTGACTGTTCAATCGCATTAAGCAAAAAAAAAAAAATATAATCTTCTAATAAAAGAATCCAAAGTTTCGGATTAGGCACTGCACATTATAATGTTTGGCTAGCAAGCACTGCAGCCTTTTAACAGCTGCCACCAAAGAAACAAACCCTTGGGTTCTCCTGATTTGGCTAGACCAAATTTAAATGTGGCAACAAAATAGCCCCTCCTGCAACATTTAAATTTAACAGCTCACTATTAGGTTCTACTATCATAAAATAATTCCAACTCTGAAACACCATTTTCTTGAACTAGAACAAGGAGTTACAAAATTTTATTTTAAATTTCATTGCGCTGGGTAAGGAAGAAGAGTTGGACCTGCTCTGAAGACCATCAAATGGGGTGAGTAGCCAAGCAACCAACGAAGGAAAGATAAAGATGCACATAGGTTCTCACTTTCAGATACCTTTGTACATTTTGTTCCTATAGGAAATTATACAGCTCTAGACCACCGCCTATTGAGATCCAGTAGTTGCAGCTTTTTTGCTACAACATGAAAGGCTTATTAAACCTACAGCATATCTGTTTTATTTAACTTCTTGGTGGAAAGGGGCCAGGAAAACAAAATGTACTTAAATGGTGAATTTTTTTTCCAGGCTGAATGCCTTTCATCCAGTAAGACATTCAAAGCAGTGACCCAGCAAATGGATTGAAAAAGCAATCTTCCGTCTCAGTGCCACATTATCATTCCTATTCAGTATTCTCGGTGAGATATCTCAATCAGCTGGATGTGTGTGTAAGTGACAGCGCAGCCCATTGCTGGGTTAATTAAACATTTGACTTTAACACCCTCCCCATCATTAAGCAAATAAAAACAGATAATTCAAACTGCACTTCATCCACGGGGTACACAACATACATGTCAAAATTAAGAGAGTCCAAGGCCCTCGGGGAGTTCTACTCGGGGAGGTAATCAGTTTAAATCTTATCTGGTTTATCAATTATTCTATTGATTAAAGCAGGGTGATTATACAAAACTCCCTCTTGCCACATGGGATACATGTCAGCAGAGCAGGACAACACACAGAGGCTGAAAAACAATTTAAAGAAAATATAGACAGATGAATAACAGTCTATTAGTACATGCCAGCAATCCATAGATGGAAAACCTGATACTTCTTTTAAGCAAGTGAATTAAGTCCTTCCAAATTAGAGTGCCAATGCTTTTACCTCATCTGCCTTAAAATCAGATCCAGATGTTGAAAGGACCACATTTCTTCATTTTAAACAGGTAATTTTTTGCCAGTATTTGAAGTATGTTTTATTGATATGGTCCCAGAACATAACAAAGACACCAAACACCAGAAATTCCAGACTTCTAAAAGGCATCATACTTATGTATAAGTGACTCTGAAAAAGTGGATGGGAAGGGCATTCTCTGTATTTTCCCTCTCCCACATACATACATACATGGCATAGCCGTAAGTAGAATGTTATATTTTAACGATTTAAGTGTGACAGATCATCTCAGACTAAAAAAGAATGTGTTGTGGAGTTGTGGAGGTTTTTTGCTTTTGCAACTCTCCAAAGTGAGATATTAGCAGCTGTGGGAGCCGCCACTGCCACATACTCCTCATTTTCAACAAGCTCTCACAGGAATTCCCACCACAGTGGTCCTTATCACAACTCTCTTGCATACAGGCCCACTACACAAAGCAATTCCAGTTGCTTCTCATTTTTTGTTTCCAGGTGAAGACCCCTTTCTCTTCAGAGGTCTGTTTGTGTCCTGAGTTTATGATCACAGTCCCATCTCCACTATCTTCCAGTAATATTACGTTTCAAGTTTCATCTTATCCTAAAGTGGACTGTACGAGACCTTGCCCTACACATACAAAACAGGAACCTTTTAAAAACAAAACACTGGAGGGTAGTGCAAACAACAACTGGAATTTATTACCAAAAGTTCCCGCAAAGCAATAATTAGAAGCAAAAGAAAGCTCAGATTTAAACCAAGGCCCTTCTTTTCCTTATAGCATCTCCTACAATCTGTTTCAGAATGGTCATACTGGTAGCATAAATTAGCCATCTAATTACGTCTCAGCTCTTAACCAGGACACAGGGTATGAACCACAGCAGTCAAAACACCGACAAGCCAGAGAGCCCCAACACCTCATCAGCCAGTGCTGCTGGAGTTGCAGTCACACGAATTTTAAGCAACAAGGACAGCTAAAAAGCAGGCCTGAGGTGTGTTCTTGCCCTTCACCTTCAGGAGGGGATTATGTGCTGCTCCACATTGGCATTGTGTGTGCATCCAACCATACTTCAGCCTCTTCGCTGTAGATCCCTTTTCTTCTTTGGAAGCAAACTATAAGCCTGCATTAGCATGCTGTATTTTGCTCTCACCACTAGAAATACTGAGGGTGCTATTTGTAATTGTATTCTTTTAAGAGGTTTGTTCTCTGCAGCTGTTTTCTGCTTGCAGTGTATTTTGTGTAATCAGCACATCATCATAAATACATTGGCTGTTCCCCCGAGGGAAGCTGTCACTGTTTAATTTACAGAACAACCTGGCCAATGTGAATTCTAACACTACAGCACTATGGCAAGAAGTTACCACACTCGGAAAAACAGGTTTCTATGAATTTTTATATCAAGAGCTGGTCCCAGGACAATTTAGTTTCTAGAAATAGATTGATTTTAAAAGCACTCTATACACTGGATGGAATAGATTCTTTCCCATTTACAGCCTCTTAAGGCAGTAAGACCAAATTCACTCCCACATTATTTGAAAGGTGACAATCTCCCCCTGACCATCTTCACTTCTGCCTTTTACCAAAAGAAGGCACTGGCTATAAGTGTGTTATCCTACACATCAATTTTGTGTGTGTGTGTTTGGGTTTTTTTAATGAACAACATCAACGTGTTAACAACAACATCAGCGTGTTAAGTTTGTCTTCATTTGCACAAGGGAAAGTACTGTGTTGCAAGGTCAAATGTTATTACCTACATCAAAGGGTTGCTGCACAGTTTATTACTCCGAAGATGTGATAGAAGAGCAAGGTATATTCCTGAAAGAGTAGAAGCGTATGCAGCTTTATTGGCTGAATGAAGAGTTGCTTCCTTTGTTTGCTGGATATATGATTGTATTTTGAGAGAATAAATCACAAGGATTTTTGTAGAAGGTGGACAAGAGACGATGGTTGATCCTGCTATGTACAGACACAATTTAAAAAATTCCACAATGGTACCAAATTATATTGGCAGTCATTTAAGAACTAGACATGAACCCTAAATAAAGATTTGGGCATGATCAATGAGTTACTTGGGATATTTCATTCGCAATGGCTACTAGAAGCAGTCTACCTGACTATTTAGAAAGGGAGCCAAGAAGACTAACAACCTGATTTTTTTTATACTTCTACATGCACACACACACATATTTATATATGTAAATATAGAAACAAAATGCTGGAGAGAAAAAACTATAAACATAAATAAAATCAGAAAAATAGAATTCCCAAAGTATAAACTTATTTGGGAATTCTCCTCAAAAAGCAACAAAAATCTGTTTCATATATTTAACAAAAAATCTGCTTTTTATTTTGCGGGACAGCTGCTTGTTAAATAACTTTCAGTGTAACTGAAAATTTCTAAAATTTCTGTGTATAGCAGCAATTTTGATAATTCTTAGTGGTAATTAGAAGCCCTGTTTAACATCACCAGACACAGGGCAAGTATACAAACATCATAAAAAAGAACCATGCATATCACAGAGTATTGGTTACGTATTTTCACAAGTAGAGTTTAATTTTACTTAGTTTGCAGAGTATTCTAGCAAATTATTTTTGTTTATTTCAAATGTAATAAAATATAAGAAACCATTAAAGCAAAACAAATACCATCTTGTCTCTAATATGGTTTATGTTTATGAGAATGATCTACCAAACACAGACAAAACTGAGTGAAAATAGCTGAGATTTTATGGAAAAGTGAGTCACTTGGTTATCTGTAGCAGAAAGAATACAGGAAAGAGCATATCTGACTATTTTTACACACTATGTAAGTAATAGCCAACAGAAATCAGAGGAAATAAGAAGAAACCCACCCAACACAGTATAGCAAAGTATCTCTTCTATGATAAAAAAAAAGCTATGAATTTTAAGACTTAGCAAGTGCATTTCTACCAAGAGTGTTTGGGTTGGTTCCCTGAAATTTTGCATGTGTTCACATAAATACCTTATTTCAAAGATGTAATATTTCATTTTCTTCTTCTTATACAGAATTATTCAGAACTATCTCTGCATATTTCCTAAGAGTGACTGATTTCTAACATTGGCTTAAATTTAGATGCTGGATGAGAAAGTATTTCATGACTTCTCCAAATTTGTGGTAAAATTCCATATTTGCATTTTTAAATTAAAATTATCGGTGTTATCTCTTTGCCAGTTGTGCACAAATAGGTACAACTTGATCTTGTGCCACTGGCTCCCTGTGAAGCCCTCACTGCCCGTGGAGCCATCAAATCCAAAGTGATAATGGAGCGATTCACAGGGACTAGGCTGGATCTAAACGCACTGGACCATCTGTGACTGGTGCGAGTGGGCTGCATCGGGGTACCCTCAGAGCCTCCTTTCTCCACAGAAAGGGACAAAGTTGTAGACTCCGGAGCAGCACGGAAGAGTGGCTGAAATGCTGTCTAAGCAGCAAACCCCTGCGGCCGCGGCGCTCGGCGGAGCCCCGGGGCTGCAGTTCCGGGCGCGGCCGGGGGAGCGCAGCACAGTCCGCGCCATGGCCCGGCCCCCGCCCCGCGCCGCGCCCGCGCGCACACGCACAGCCCCGTTCTAATTCAATTAGCGCAGCCTGCAACTCCAGAAAAGAGTAATTCAATTAGTGCATTGTGGAGCTCCACAATACCTCCAAGCAGATGTTCGCAATCCTGAGGAACCGGAGCTAGCTTTAAAGATACCTGTATGCCTCCAACGCGGCGCTGCATATGCCGTTTGTCACTACGGCTTTACACACCTTCCTGACTCCTAACGAGGGAGGAAGGAAAACTCGGATGAGTTTTGTTTAATTTTTTAAACCAAACAGCCAAACTGATGCTGGTGTGCTAGAGACCTTGCCCTCACCTTAGCGGGAAGAGCGCATTAGTAGTAACGTGACCATCACTACCGAGGCTGAAGGAGGGGAGGCCTTGTAGCTGAGATGCAGTTTAAATTAATCATTGTGCTGGACACACCGGGGTGGTATTTCTCAGCGAGAGATACTGTCACACTTCTTGATACTCAGATTAAAGAGCTAATAAAAGCACACGGAACTTTTGAGGATCAATGTGGGTCCAGAACAAATGCCGATTTCTATTACTAAATGTAATCACTAAATGTAATTAGAAATTAGTGACATGCAACCAAAAAACAACCAAACCCACCCCCACTGATCCACAAAGAAAGATTTCTTTCTAGTCCCCTTTATTTCTTTGCCACTTGAAAGGAGGAAAATATCTCTTGCTGTTGCTACTACCCATGAGCTGAGATCTTGCAGCACACCCTGCAACTCCCTGAGTTTGGTGGGCTCCCCAGCATCACCCAGCCTCTGAACAGGTTACACCACCAGCCACACAAGGCCACCAGATTTAAAGAGGGATAAATCCTAAATATGTTTAAGAAACTTCTTCTGTAGTCACTGGGCACTTTATTTAAAGAAATCTCCAGCCAGCCTAACCATCATGGTCTTCCTACAGTGAAGCTCCCAAAAGTCTGAGCTACAAATGGGGCTGGAGTCAAACACAAAAATTATGCAATTTGGCTTCGTTTCTGCTCCTTCTTGTATCGCCTCTCATGCCTTTATAATTGCTCCTGCCAGGTGGTAAAATGAGGAAAAACAAAAGAGACTGCTGCTGAACACCTCCAATAAGAAACTTTGCTTAAAAAACCAGGTGTCACATTGTGGCAGTTCAATATTTCATAGCCAATACAAGGAATGTGCAACAGCACTGCAACTTTAAATCTTTGCCTCCTGTGTCAGTCTATCTCCTCTCATTGTAATGCCAAAGGGAACAGCAATCAGAGTGGAGATGTTCAACGTGATAGAGGTCAGGACACCAGTGGATCAACGTACCAGAAACACGACCTTGTTTATTTTTTTCCCCAGTATTATTGTTTACAGGGTGCTTTGCTCATGTACCTTGTGGTTCTTAGCTAAAAGATGAAATTACAGCCCAGGATGAAGCGCTCAGGCACACATCCAATTTGTGTTTCCATCTCAGAAAACAAAAAGCTTCTGAGGCCCTCGGGCTGCCATTCAAACTTGGAGAGGCTGACATTTTTAACAGCATGAACCAGAGACTGGCAGAGGGAATGATCTAATGCATTTCTGACTTGTCAATCAAAGATCTCACCTCTGCTGTCTTGTAAACAGTTGGGGGCCACCTAACTACATTCACAACCAGGGCAGAGCCTGCTCCCAGCCAGGGGGGTGCTGGAGCCACATGCTTTGGCTATTAGTCACCAAAATTAGGATTCTGCTTTAGAGGTGCACTGTAAACAGCCCCCGGGCAGGTTTCACACAGCCGCTGGCAGAGTGAGAGGGGCGAATACAAAGCAGGCTTAGTGTCTCCATGCTGATGGTGTCTATGACTGGACACCCCATATCTTTCCCAATTAGAGACAGAACTATGCACACCAGCAAACACTGGCTCCAAAGCCAAACAATTTCCTTCAAATGTATTTCTCACAAACGCATTTCTGAGCATGCAGTTTGCCCACCCCAAGACTCTAGCTCTAA
Organism: Cnemophilus loriae; assembly: GCA_013397755.1. Lineage (NCBI taxonomy): Eukaryota > Metazoa > Chordata > Aves > Passeriformes > Corvidae > Cnemophilus > Cnemophilus loriae. Next base: position 83,381 of record VZTF01008727.1, read on the forward strand.
CCTTCTGTATAACCAGAAATGATGTACTACTACTCACATTTACACTGTATTTCCAGCAATAAAATGTCAACTTGTAACACAAAACAGGCTGAAGGAAATTTACAGACACAACTGTTTCTACCAATACACTGACAATGCTTCTTTAACAAATATTCCGCTTTGTAACAAAAATATAAACATTAGGAAAAAATAATGTAAAAGTAATTTGAAAAATAAGTTCATCTCTGTCTCACAGGGAGAGCGCACTTCCATCCCTGCATATCTTTGACGTCTTTTGCATTTTCACGTTTCTCTAAAAGTAATCTCAGCCCATAGAGGTCACATCCACACTACACAGCCTCAAGAGCACTCCCATTTGCTTCAATTTGCCTAGCACCGTACACCCACGCCTTCCTCCCCAGGACAGAGGAAGTCACACACATGCTCACTTCTGCAAAACCAAGCAGAAGCTAGTTCCCTTCACCTGACAAACCCTGATGTGTAGTTCTTAATGGCCAAGATCTTCAGGTAAAACAAAATGTGAATTTTGGACATTCTATAGAGACACTTCTGTATTCACCAAGATGCTGCTACCTCCACCACGAAAGTTAACCCTCCTCTTTGATTATTAGAGCCTGTTACAGAAACAAAAAATTCAGATTTGGCAAAATAAAGCTGACAAGACAACTCTGTTCTTCTCTACTTGTGTCTAGGCTCCAGACAAAAGTAGAAAAGCACGACTCTTGTCCCAGTAAGTTTACAATCTAAACAGGAGCTGGTATTTGTGTTGGCTGTGAATTAGGTAAAAAGGAAGAGGTGGACTGCTCTCTGAGCTTACTGTCATACATGAAGTCTTTGGCAAGACTTTTAAATCCCTCATCAAGCCTCCTCATTTAGAGACTCCACATGCAACCTAATTTTCAGTTGGTTTGCAGAAAAACAGGGCACCCAAGACACTGAAAATGGATTGGCTGGCCTTTTTCCCTTGTTAAAATATCCTCTTTGACCCCTTGCCACAGTGCCTTATAGGAGTTCATGCTCCTATTTGCTGCCATCTTCCACCATGATTGCTCTGAAATTCAGTTACACAGTAGACTATCAGTTGCAAAGCTCTTTGCGATAAAAGATGTCAAAAGGAACTGTTTCTAGCTCCTTATTCCCCTATTCATATGTTTAGCCTTAACGCCTTTCCCACTGCAGGATGGGATGACTGCCTAAAAACAGAGCGGAGGAACGAGGAGATCCTGTTTTCACCTAAGTGTCTCCAATAATAAAAGCACAAAGAGGAAAAACGAAGTTACCTGACATATTAACAGAATCATCTCTAAATCGACTATCTGCCAATGCTTCCTATGAGGAGTCAGCAAGACTTTAACTGAGCTATTCAAAAAGAGCAGCTTTCCACATTTCTGTCTGAGCATCTGAAGGCAGGCATGTAAATAACTAGACAAATTCAGCAGTGACTAAGTAGCCTTCCAGATGGCATCTTCTCTTTTGCCACAAGCAAAGAACATTGATATGCTTCTCCAGTTACTTCAAGCTTGCTACAGAAAAAAGAAAGTAACTTAATATGAGAAAATTTGCTGGGCTACAAGAAAGTCTTTAAAGCTTTCCTGAAGATTTGATACAAAAAAAAAGCATTAAGGAATGATGAAATACTGCAACATCACGGCTCCAAGCAGGCTCCAAACCACTCTCTTCTGCAATGGAAAAAGCAGAAGCCATGCCTTAGAGGGGAGTTTTCTTCAAGCCATGCAAGCTAATGAGGATCAATCAGAGCCCATTGAAAAAAATGGACTGAAATGTGGATGACTCAGTGCTGAAGGAACTGTTGCTGGCAATGTGGTTTCTCTCTAAACTGGCAGTAAATGTGTTCCTCAGCACGGCAGTAAGAGTTCAGTGAAGAGTACCAGTCTACCATTTCAGATGGCAAGTAGGACGTACTTCCCCAATTCCCATAGTCACTAAATACACATGGAAATGTCTCTCAAAATCTGCAGAAATGTGAATGTCAGTCTTACTAGTATCCTGACACAGTGAGTGGTTGTGGAGCTGACTCATTTGACCCCAAATATCAATGCACTGCATTAGCAGAAAAGTTATTGTTCATATCTATCATGAGAAAGAACATCCTAAGCTAAAATAAATTAATTTCTCTTCCCCTTTGTAATATATGCCTATTTTAAGAAATCAAACATAATTCAAGTAGAAAGGAAGAAGTCTCAACTCGAGTTTATAAATTACTTTCCATATACTGCTGTTGTGGTTTGGGACAAATTTGGAAGCTTGAAGAGATCTGAGATTTATTCAACAGCCAAAAGCCCAAAAATTAGGCTCTTCAAAGTTAGTCAAATTTTGCAAATGAGGATTAGGAGTCTAAACTCTGTCTGTTGCCACTAGAGTCCTCTTAGACTAATAAAAAATCGTGTTTCCCCCTCCCCCACGGAAAGCTGTGCTAAAAGCTTGGTTCAGCAAAGGAGGCCTGGCAGGACACCTTCCAGAGTCCATCAGTGCTACTGCTGTGTCAGCAAAAGGAGTTGCAGCAAAATGATGCAAGACACTTAAGCCTCCTCTGGGACTAAGAGGATTATTTCCACAGCACTATCCTAGCTCTGGGAGCAAGAAGTAAAATTTAAAATAATCTTTGCATGCTTTCCTTTAGAGGCACATAATGAACTTACTCCAAAACAAGTGAAAATTTCAGAAAGATTCTGGCCTATTCTTTTTATCTGATTTTGTAAGATGCTGGTAAATAAAACTCTCTGCCACAGGTTAGGCCAGCAGTAGCATAATCCAGCAGTATAAACCTGAAGTAAATGTTCATGCTACAATAAACTCAAATAAACATGCTCTCTATAGAGATGCTCCTAAAGTCCCTCAGTCACTGCAGTTCACAAAATACCTCAGAGTATCCAATGTGAACATAACATCTCTGGTGCCCAGTCTCTGCTGTTATGTCCACATGCCATCAAAAATGCTTGCAATGATCTTGAGAGCCTTGTCTAGGTTTCTCGATGCTCACCCAACACCTGTCTCACTCTCTACCCACAGGAGAATGTCTGCATTTTTTAAGATTCACTGGTCACCTAAAAGGGCCTGAACAAACTTGTTTGGCAGAAAGCTGACTCACGACAGAGAAAAGCCTGAATCTAACAAATTCAGAGACCAAAGGGGAAAAAAAAGGTTTCCTTTATTTGCCTTTTGACTGACAGCTTACTTGGACAATAATTTTCTGTAGTCAGAATGTTCAGGCTCCTGCTAACAAAGCTGAAGTAAAGAATTGCTGGCATCAATTATCATCATGGCAATGAACTCACCCTCTCAGTCCTTCAAGTGGTACACAAAAAATTTAGATAGGAGGGGAATCACTGCACAAATAGCCAGATTGGAGACTGTGTGATGGATACTGTTTGCCAGATATAATTAAGTGGTATCTTTTTGACACAGTTTAAAGCCAATGAAAAAGATGATGGTATCAAGCCAATTTAGATAAAATAATTATATCAAGGTAAATGGAAATGCCCCAGCTGCCCTGAATCTACACAAGATTGGTTAAAATATCATAGATCAGAATGACACAGGAGAGGCACAGAGTATGAACCAGAATAAATAGAGGTCAAGCAGGCAAGTAAAGAAGGAGATGCACACGCACACAGATGGAGAGAAAAGGAGTGGGGGAGAGACAGAAAGTACCTGGAAAGCTGGGAGTGCGCCAGTCCCTGGGTTATACAGGCATCGCAGCGAGGGCATGCTGTCCGCCAGGCTGGAGCAGCCCAGCCACAGAGATCTGGGCATAGAGCACTGCAGAGAAAGGACAACTATGAGATGGGGCTGTATGAGACAGGATGGCACAGATTACAGGAACTTTTAAGGCTTAGCTAAATGGCATCAACACAACTGCTCTTTAAGAGAGCACTAACTGCTGAAGCATCTTTTCCTTGAGAGAAGCTTTACAGATGTCATAGTAGCAAGAAAAAGGCACTATAGATCAAGAAAGTAAATTTCTGATCAATTCTCCACACCAATGTGTTGAGTTTTCCCAGTAATAAAAAGGTTCTTTCCAATTAATCAGACCTCTTCTCCATCCACAGCAATGCTCCAGGCAGAACACAAGACAAGCAATTTTGCAAGGAAAGCAGAAAAGTAAATGACAACTTTAAGCATAGTACTTGCAGGGAAAGAAAAGATTTGTGTTTTGTCTGTAAAGGGGATAAAAGGAAAAACCTGTGATCTAAGGTGAATAGGAAGTTGGTGAGACTTTATAGGAGTTTCATGTTTCTGCTTGCCTTGTTGTTTGTTAAATAAAATACAATTGTTATAATAAATTGATTCAGTTCCTACAAACAGAAATACAAAGAAGGAGCCAAAGCAGCCAATCAAGGCAAATACTAGCCATTTTGATAGTTAAAGCCATTACCCCTTGAAATAGAGAGCTGCTTGTTCATTTTACACCACTACTATTAAATTTAGGGATGCATTATGATAGCAATTGCTTTTACCAGACACAGAGTTTTTGATGCCATAAGCACTACTGCATTTGTCTAATTACTGGCAAGGCAGGAAAAAACAAGTGTATTTTAAATTGGCAGATAGCCATGAAAACTGAAGGATGTGATAGATTAGCTGCTAGAGATTTTTAACCCTCATACTCTTCTTTTTTGCAATCCTGGCCCCGTTTTTTTTTTTTTTAAATAGAGGGGGAGGGGATGGGAGGAAATTTGAGTGGAAAGGGCAGCTGGAATGGGTATGAAATGACAGCTGCCTTCTGAGCCACCGTTTCTTCCTGCTCTTGAGAGGGCTAGAAAACCTTGCACAATCTTGCACTAAATGAGTACGTAAGAGCAACATAACCCATCTTTGAATGAGCAGAAAGGTGATCACCAACATCCATAATCTGGTCCTGTGCAGACAGACACAGAGATTAACCCTGTCTGTCACCACATTCTTTGCTGTACTTTGTTGCAGTTTACACTGCTGTTCCAGAAATAGTATTAAAAGACTGCTGGAGAATATAACCTATAGAAATGTTCTCAATAGAAGTTTATGATACCTTAAAACAAATTCCTCACTGCATTTTCATTAAAAAAACCCCAACCAAACAAACAACTCTTTACTTTACAAAGATACTGAAACTCAAGAATTTGAGTACTTCATAGTATTACATATCACATGAATTTGAATGTAATGCCCCTCCTGAAGCCAAAGAAATTACAGCCATAGTATTCTAACAAGCTACAAAAGTGAGCCATACTTCCTTGTCCATTATTCTAACCTCCCAAACACTCCCACATATAAAACAACCTTCCAAATGCTAGCAATTCTTTCTTTGCAATGTAATATGTATCACTATAGCTACTGAAAGCTGTTGTGACAATCACTTAAAAAAAAAAAATCATATATGAAATGGACATCCATGGTTAATCATTTCACCAGTTTAATTTACTTAAATCAAAATTGTTTATTATTCTCCAAGAATGTCACAGGAACAGGAGATTTACTACATGGTGCCTCTGATGATGTAGAGCAAATTCACTGGGTAAGCATCAGCTGCTTACCATTACCCATCCCATGACATTATGTAACATAATACAAAATAAATACAGGATGATTTTTTTTGACTCACAGCTATTATTTATTCCATATTCTCAAGCTTTCCCATCCCTTGGGCTGGCTCAAGTTTTCATGCTGTGATAATGAACTCAAAGAACTGATTGCCATTAAAACTGACTGACAAGTAAAAAAAGAAGTTACTTTAAATACTTGTACTGACTGAAGCATGAAAAAGGTACAGAGGCAGGAAAAATGAGGAGCACTCTGTCAGTGGAAAGGCAAGCTTAAGCTGACTCAAGGTTTATGTGAGATTACGGCTCAAGTCAAAGTCATTACAATCTGCAGGTAGGGCATTCTGTTGTGCCAGGGAACTTACAAGGCAAGGAAATGTCTTCCTCTAAAATTGCCACAATAACAAAGGAAAACATTGAAGGGCTATTCTGCAGAGCTCTCTGTCCAACAGAGGATATCATTCCTCACCCATGCACTTCTGCGGCTTAGTATTGTTCCAGAATTAGGAAGTACGAAGTAAAAAACTACCAATACCTTAGATGATTTCTGAATCTGTTCCAGTATATAACAATATCTGCATTAGTGATACAGTTCTGTTACCTATCTTAAAAATATAAGTGTGAAGTTGCACAGTGTGGAAGAAAATGTCATTCCCGTACTTGCCTTTTACCTATTGAAGGAAGCAGAGACACTAAATTACTGTTGGGGACTGAAAGAGGCTTATTCACAAGCCTGAACAAAAGGCCCCAGGTGCTTCAATAGAAACAGCTTGTGTGTAAATCAGATGAGTGACCCAACAGAACAACTTCATTTAGAGCCTGATCTCTGAAAAATCTCAACAGCTTCTATGCCCATGCACTGAGCAAGCCACGTGTCAAACACTCACTTTTGTACTGTCAGCTCCACAAACAAGGGACTGGCCTCAATGTTCATGACTTGAAAGCTGACTGACAAAATCCTCTCCTGAACTCAAGTCAATCTACATCGATTCATCAAAATAAAGATACAGAGGCACAGTGCTTGGACTAGAGCCAAATGGGAAGGCTGGTACTGCTTGCTAAGTACTGGGCCAGGATGCAGCAATATCTTTACTTTCCTAACTCCCAGTTGCATTAATACTTCGGATGTTTGTACAACTTTCAGACCCAGAGACACAAAGCTTTTTATTTAGAAAAGCTAAGCATCTTTAATACACATTGAGTGGCATAAAAGAGGGAATTATTTGATGAAAAACCCAATTTCTTTTTCCAATTGATTTTAAAATCCCACTCCCTGAACTCTGAAATGTATTTTCCCACTAAATAAATACAGGGAGTACAATTTCAAACAAGACCAGCATCCTCCTTCTCACAGAAGCTGGTTCCAGCTGCTCCACTGGTGATTAAAATGGGTTTGCCTTTTTTTGAATTAAAATAGGCTAGAAGCATTCACAGCCATTGCCTGAGCTGAGTGGACAGTAACCATAAGCTGAAGGGAAGATGTATTTTAACCTATTCAATTATTCTTGTAATTATATTGCAAGAACATTTTTTGACTACATCAGATGTTCTGCCTCTAATAGTCTACCCTCCCTTCCAATTATCTGATGTCCTAAAGACAAATTTCAATACATGCTCAATGGCTAAATTTTTGCCAGTGCTAAAAATTGGTTATTTACTTTATTTGCTACTGCATTACAAGATTATACATTACCATTTCAGACTGGGTTTTTCTTATCAAATTTGTTCTCTTCTAGTCCTTCAGCAAATACAATATACTAAGGGTAACTAACACAGTTTTAGTAAATTGTGTTACAGGTCAGAAATATATCACCTTGTCCTGTAAAACTAAGTGGCTCTACACAGAGAAAAAAAAGTTCTTGGACTACTACAGTTCACAACTATAGTGCACAGGTATGAAAGCATAAACTGACTATACTGAGCTCACTGTAAAACAAGAATGACCAAAGGAAAAAATCAAACAATAGTTGAAGGATATTTTCTTTATAATCACTTCAGAGAAATTAATTAGACAGTAGTACAGAATGACCGTCTCTAATCATGGCACATTTTAAAATAGTGAGGTATTACCTGCTACCCCTGTATGAACCCTGGACTGAACTTTATAACCTGTGCACTTAAAAGACCTTTGATTTACAGGCAGCCTAATATATTTTTGTACATCTTCACAAGCTAGTGACAAAGCCAAAGAGGAAACCCAAATTTCTCCCCAAGGTCTGGTGTTTGGTCTGCTGTACATACGATTAATTTCAGATGCTAACCTCATCTATTTCAGTCTTTTCCTAGTTCAGAATTATTTCCCTTCTAGTGCAGCATCCAATGCCTTATGCAGGTGAACTCTAAAGAAAAACCAACAACAATTTCTAACTCTTATAAAAACCAAGACAAGAGGGGAAAAGAGGTCCTAGAAATTCTGCCACCCAAACTGGAGCAGATAAAACACAAGGGATGCTCTGGAGGGTATTAAAAGTATATAAACCAGATGTGACCTTGATATGAGGAGACATATCTTTCCCCACCTTTTTTATTCATCACTTCAGAAAGTGAATAGGGGATGGCTGGCAAGAACAGTTCTCCCTGAAAAGTCTCTTTCACACTACTGTTTCCTGCATGCTCCATAAAATCTAATTCTCTAATTCTAAATGTGCCTAAGGAATTCTAATCCTTTATCAAACGCATGCTCAGATCTTACTGGGATTCCTAATATTCAGAATTATTTTTATCATATACCACAAAAAATGGGAGAACAAACCTCAATATCTTTCAGTCTCACTCAGTTCCTCTTATACTTTTTTTTTGGCCACATACTTAACTAAGCCAGTGCCAAGAATATAACATACATCACTTTCACATTGTGTTCAGTCTGCACTATTCCTGTCACCATAGAATGCAACACATTGCATGAAACATATCAGATAAGGCAGCTGCTATTTACATTACAAATGTTGGTCTCATGAAACTTAATAACAATTCCAGAAATTTACTTCTGGCTAAAAAGTGATTTTGGATCCTTTCTCTGGTCCACTTTTCATTCTTTTAACCTCTCACATACACATAAAAATGAAAAGGTATCTCTTATTTTTCCCTCTACTGTTCTGAGAGGTGTTTTCTGATTAAATATATATAAGTATTAAAAAAAAATACTCTCAGTGCATCTTGTATACTTTTGCAATTAAAAAACCTGCCATACATATTTCATTTTTTAGCTTTGGTAGCTCTTCTTATCTGAAAAAAAAAGTATATAATACAACTTCCAAAAAAGCCGCAAAATGGAATGAGAATATTCCTTTATTATTTATTTCAGTCGATTTTGTGGGGCTTAGTTTTTTTTCTTTTCCCCCATCCCAACAATGGATACAAGGCATACTAAACACGTAATTACATGAGAGAGCCACACAGCTTTCAAAGGAGCCATTCAAGTGAATTGTGTAAATAATATGCCTTTAAAAACCCTAACATATGAATACAGATTTACCAGTTATGAAGTAGTTATATACCTGAGAGACAAGAATATGCATTTAAAAAAAAATTCTGCCCAATTATGAACTTACCAAAGAGACTAGCATGTCTCAGAGCAAATTAATACTTTCATAACTTTTGGAGAAAGTTTTTTGCCGGTTTTCATTTGAAAATAAGAAGAACATTAAAAGCTGTAAGTCTTAATTAAGACAAAAAAACAACAGTCAAAGCCATACAGTGAAAATTTGCACCTCCTTGCATCCCAGACCAGTTTTCCACACTTATAATCAGGTAACTCTGACTTTGTCACTGGCAGTTTTTCTTGAAAGTCTTTCTACAGTAAGAATAATTTATAAAAATAAAGAGGCAACTGCAGTAATCCTTGGAGTGTGACCATGAGAAGGATCTCACAGGGCTCAACTAGCCCACCGTCAGCTCTTCTAGCTGCACATATTGCACCAGAATCGTGAAGGGCCAGATGCGGCTGCTGTCACAACCACTGCTTTGCACAATTCGTCACCTTCTATTATGTTCAGACACCTTGGTCACATTTCCACAAGCATGTATGGGGATGATTCAAAGTGGTTTGTGCTCCTGTTTTGCCACAACGAAAGCTGAGCTATCTCATTAAAGACCCTTGGACCATTTTCCACAAACTGCAAATCAAGCAAACCAACATTTCACTTTGGGAAAGGTGAGCATGTGTTTCTGGGACAACCAGGGTCTGACTTCCAAAATATTAGGTCTCTCAAATCAGAGGCTGAAACATGCTACTAGGATTCAATTATAACACTCTTCCTAGACTCCAAACATAGGTAATACTGGACTTCTTACCCTGGTACAGATCACTGACTTCAGTGCAGCAGTTTTCCCCTTCACCCTCAGGGTGTTACTACATTCTGCCAGCTTTGCTGTGCACACAGAGCTCCAACTGCTGTAAAGGGTTCCTTTTCCTTCAGCCTCCCACTTTGCGTGTAATTGCTCAGTAAATTTTCCTTAACATATGTATTATGCAAACTCTTCTCTAATCTTCTGGTAACTCCCTAGCTAACAGTAACTTTTTACAAGATATTCCAGTTCACTAACTACTTTTAAATATCAAAGATAAGACACATGGAAAAGGATTTACGTATTCAGATTATCCAAATAATAACTTACCTGAGTGGGATCTGGGAGGATCAAATCACAGCTTTTAGGTAAATGTTTGTGAAGAAATGTTTTCCCCAAAGAGTGGTTACTGGAGTTCAACCTCTGTGATTTCAAGTCAACAGAAATTACAAGCCCTAGCAAGGGGCCAACTTCCATCTATAAGGTGCACAAGATCCTCATTTGCCAAGTGCTTGAGGGAACTTGTATGGATCACATCTGAACTCAACAGTACTAATGCTTTCATAATTATAGCTCTTTAATGCATGAAGCTGATAAATCTAAACCAGTGCAGCTGCAGAGCTTTAAGATTCAGGTGCCACACTCTTCTTTAAGGAGTAAAACTTGCAGAGACTTGCATGTGCTTCTTTAAACAACACCTATGATGGGAGTGCTAAAAACAAGCCCTACACAAACTTATTAAAAGCAATTTCACCAAGGTCGAAAGCACGAAACTATGTGAAGGCTTAAAATGGAGATTTTACAAGACCAAGTACACTTGGCTCTTTGGTAAGGAAGAAAACATAGTTGCTACTAAGCTCCATTATGTCTGATGATCTAAGAAGTATCTTCCAAACTTAATGATTCTATAATTCTGTGTCCAAAGCCTGATAAATTCCAAACAATTTTAAATCTTATTATATAATTCTTTGACATAGGCATTCCGCATGAGTTTGTGCAGAGTAACACAGCATCACAAGGAATGTGTTGAAACCTCTTCATCTTGGAACATTTCTAGAACTACTCTCTATTTTCATGACACAAACTACAGAGAAAAAACCTACATTGGTGGAGAGATGAAACGGAAGTTTCATTAGATTTTTCCCTCATCTCTAGCTTTATTTAATTCCATAAAATCTCTCAGAGTTATTGTTATGCACCTACCACACAAAACTGTTTCAAGGATAACTGATATACCTGCATGGCGCTTTGAGGACATAATGTACTATAAGAGTGCCAAGTATTAATAAATGAACTGCAGAAAGAAATCTTATTTCAACTTTCCATCCAAGGACTTAGTATCTGAATTTTAAAAACATATGCATCCACTGAAAATAGATGTTGTAGAAGTTAAGGAAAAGATGCTAAATGACAAAATTACAAGACCAAAATATTTCCAGAATAATTTCATTTTTCTCTCAGCGAAGTGCAATTCTAGCAGAAGAATCCTGTTTTCAACACAGTCCTGGTTTTTACATTCTCTTTTCCAGCTGACTTGACTGAAGTGCAGACCATTAATATCTGAAGTGCCTTGTTTTGATTATACTGGCCTTTGCTGGTACCAATCTAGTTAAGGTATCACCAAGAATTTCCAGCATAAAACACATTTACAGGTTTATAACTTGGCTTTAAAAATTCTACTACAAAAAGACAGTGGGAGGCAGAAAGGCTCAGGTGAGTGCATTACATTACATATCCTACATGATGCACAGTTGCTCACAATGCTATGAAAAAGGGAGGGATTAGCTTTAACTCTGAATTACCATGTTTCAGAAGCCACCTAAAATGATACTTTTACTTCCCTGTTTATGTAATCAAAATAATGTTTTGTGTTTTACCTAATTAGCTTAACTTGCCCAATTTCATAGTTTGGCTTAAATTACAGAAAGTGTCCATATAATATAGAACTTGAAATGTCATGTCTATTTACTGTATTTATACACAAACATTCCATCCCTTTCTCCCTTCAGAAGTCAATTGTGGCTTGTCTCCAAAGGGTCAACATCTAGGTGATGGGATGTTACAGACTGCTACCAAGTCAAAAGCTTAAATGAAGGTCAAGGCTGAATAAACCAGCTGTAGGTGTTTGTCTTTTTGCAGAAGATAAACAGGAAAGACCTAGAGTAAAAACAACAGTGCAGGTTACTCAAATGCCAGTCTTAAAGCAACATGTATTTCTGGCCATTGGTATTGTATTTCCTCTAGCCCACATAAGAACACAATACAGCTCTCCATTGCAGCACAGCAACATTAAATATAAAACCCGCTATTAAAGGGCAGAGGGTAATGGCATAAGTGTGGGCAACCCATGCTCAGGTAGTGTTCAACTATTATGTCCAGTTTAAGTAGGCTGAAAATACGCAAATCCAGCCAGCACTGGTTTTAGATAAAATTGTCAGTTTTATGGATATTTATAGTTTGTGTCCAGTCTTGCAGAACTCCATCTTCCTCCACCTCATCTGTAATATAAACTGCTTTTAGTCCACATTAATACAATGTGTTACTGGGATACTTCTCACATTCCGTATAAGTCAGGCAGCAGATCAATACTCAGCCATGCTGAGGAAAAAAAAATCATTAAGTTAGGATCCTGTTAAAAATACAGACAACAGGAGAATAAACCTGATGCACAGCCCCCATTCCATCTGGATGAATATGTAGATTATGCTTTTACATACATCAAAAGTGGCTTTCTTTCCAAAACAGAGTTTTAAGAAACCCTACAGGTAGTACCTTTGATAGATATCCTATACCAAATCAATCTCACCTCAAAAAATTTAACCTCTCTGCTTCTCATGAAAGCTCTTCCCAGCCTTTATATCAACTGCCTTACCCTTACACTTCCTGTGGTGAAATCACAGCACGAAATTGGAATAGCAAAGCTATTTCCACGACAGTATCTGCTGATGACAAACACAGGTTTATAACTTTTCCTTGGATCAAGGAGTAAGAAGATTGAGATAGACATTAGAACCAGTATCAATAAACTAAAAATCAAAAGGAAAGCATGCTTTAAAAAAATATCTTTTTTAAAAAGTGCAAGTTCTTCTATTATTTGATGTTGCCTAGTGTAAAGCCTCCTTGGAAATTTTACTGTGCATTTTAGGTTTTTTACCCCTTTAGTATTTTTCAGAGTCCAAAAAGCATATATCCCACCTGCATCAGAGCACTGGTAATATAAGGCTGGTCTGTTTGCCTCAGAAGTAAAAGGAAAACAGAACAGTCGCACAGTCCTCTTCCTGTTGTTCTCCCAAGCCACATAAGAAACAGAAACTGATGCCATGCCCCATAGGTCAACAAACTTGAGCTCTGTGAGACAATAATTGCAGAGTTGAGATTCCTCTGAGACACCTTGCCTCCGGCTCAGCAAAGTTTAAATCAAGAAAACATAACCTTCAGTGTCCCAACTGACCTTCACTAGAGTGGACTTGAGGAGAGAGAGAAACGGTCTCTCAGAAAGAAGCTCCAAAGCACACTTCACCTTTGCAGCACATCACTCATTCAAAGAAATGGTTTGCAAATATAAGACTCGATGCCCGTCTTCTAATAGGTGTTCAAGCTCTGCTCAGTTTCACAGAAGTCAATATAAGTTGACAGCAGTAAGCAGCTTGCACGAGCAAGTTACTACGTACTGCTCGTAAGATACTGACACAAGACCGGAGACAATCAAAATCATTCTGTTAGCACCTTCAATGAAGCTCTCATATTTTAAGGGGATTTGCTGCTGCAGCTTTTCATTCTCACACTCTGCTCAAGTGACTTGGCTCTTTGTTTATGTTGGGCTCACGGTACCACCTTGAAGATCCCTTCACCACCATGTTTTGTCATTTCACAACTGCAGTTGCCATGACAACGGGATGCAGCTTATCTGTGCTGTTTTCATATTTCCAGTTTTTGTTGCCATAACAACACATTCTGGCTTTCTACAAAAACAGCAACTTTAAACCATGTATTCTCAAGGACACAGGATTCATCATATATGTATGTTCATCAGAGAAGAGATCTGTACAGGCCATTTGTAAATTAAACTATTTTTTCTGAAGGGGGATTTTTCACTCACGAAAGTGAAAAGCTGACAGCAATTGCTAGAGGCAGACTGCTGAGACATCTAAAGCCTGGCCTTTAATAATAGCCAGAGTAATATAGCACTAGGCCACTTCCGAGTGGGGACTCCCCACAGTGTCAGACTGTGTCAAACTGCACAATTGTTATGTGATGTGAGTAAGTGTCCATACTTGATTCACCCAGGCAGATCTGAATTAGATGCTAGATGCAATTCTCCTGAGTTTTAACCCAGTGGCCTCCCCATTATTACCAGCACCACCACCATGCAGCTTTGTGTTTGAAGGCCCATTTTAATTCTGTAATTCAAGCTGTTGTTGTAGATTTGTTTTCAGACTCTGACCCTCTTTGCTTCCAGGTGACTGCATTTTGAACTTTTATTTACAGGAAGTGCACATTCATCAGACTGGTGAGAAAATGTTATACAAACACAGCATGCATAAACACAAAACAGTGATGGCTATGAGGGGTATCAGCTAACATGGCACTGTAACTTCATTACACCCTCATTTATGTACTTCACTAATGAGACAAGCACAGGTGTCCAACACGGTCCCTCACATGAGATGAATAACAATAATACAGTCCAACCTGCTTTAGCCATGCTTGGTATCCAGAAGATATAAGTTGAAATCCATCTTTTGGCATGTGTATTCGGGGCTAGGAGAGAATAGACATAAAGAGAGACCTCCTTTTACACTGGGACCTAGCTACCCTAAGTCTAAATTCTGGAGCATTTTAAACAATGCAGATTTCTTAAAGCCGCATATGAAGGTTTAGTCCCCAGATCAGCTCTTGTTTACAGCTCTGGTATCAGCTGCTTTAAGAACACGTTTTTAATAAAGTCACCATTTTTATGTTTTCCACCATTTTACATTTCAGTTCAGTATATACAGGTATTTTCTTTTTAATTTCCACAAAAATGCACTTGGATAAGCACAGCCTCTGTGGTGGGTGCAATAGCAAAGACTAATGGTCATTAATGCTTTTGACACTACATAAAAAGCAAATGGTGTCAAAACAGCAGTTGTCAAGCTATGAATGTTTTCACAGTCACCATCCTCAACATGGTCAGACCAGACACTGGACAACATGAAGAGATTGCAGAAAATTCCTGAAGAGGTGCAGCCTTAATACCAGGGTAACAGGTTATTATACTCACACACAGCCATAAATTACGCCTCAAATCGACAAGAGAAATATAATCTCCCCCCCATTTACTGTTTTCATGCTTTATTGGATTGAAGAAAAGGCGAGACATCAAATTGCTCTAGAAACACAAAACATATATAGCATAACTTACAGCTAGGAAAAAGTATGCAGCAAACCCCAAAACACTGCCTGGCATGACATTTATTTGTAGTTCAAAGATACTCCCACATTCACGTGGATTCAAGTGTTCCCCCTCCCTCCAAAAAAAGGAGATGCTTAGAAATTAGAATCACGTCTAAGCAACAGGACCAGACAGGACATCCACAAACACCAAGTCCAGAGATCTTTCTTATACCCAGAAACTTCTTCACAATCCCTTTCTTAACTCACAGTACCTCCCCTCCAAATCAGATGTGTGCCCCTACCACTCCTTCTGGAAGGCTAGAAAAAGCTTTCTCATTTTCAGAATGGCTCTGCTGAAAGTAAGCTTACTCTCACTTGTTCAAGAGTCAACACAATATTTTGTTTGTACAAACTGCATCCACTTTGGTACTTGTAACACCAAAAATACAATTCCTTGAAGAGAAAAAATGTGTTACGACTGAATGACAAACCTTCACACCTATGGTGGGCAGTCCAGCCTTGGAATTTGAAAGTAAAGTAAGAACTAGAACAGACTAAAATTTTGCCTCTAAAGAGAAGTACACACTCAGGATTTTACAGTATACTTCAAGCATTTGTTATTTTTGCTTCTCTCCAGTTTGAATTTAAATCCTCCTAAGTCTTTCAAAGTAGTAGTAAGATTATGCCCTGGTGTCCTAGCCAATGATTTCAGTTGAACGTGAATTTTAATAACCACCATTGTGCTGATAAATTAAAGTCAGCTATGTCTGGTTACTGCATTCACCTGCTGCGTTTGCACTTGCAATGCTTAACACATTAACAAACCGTGTTTTAGGAGGCTTCTCACACAGCTAGAAGCATCATCCTCCAAGACCTAATCCTTCCTTCAGCACTAACGTCATGGGTGGTTAGTCTCTCCACGACTGTAAAATGAGGACAACACTCATTTACCCACCTCACAGGTTTGCTGAGAGGAGCTCTTGACATTTCTATGTGCTTTGGAAATGGAAGAAACTATACGAAGTGCTGCATATCTAGCAAGAATACTACAGAAACACACATTTTACTTCTGACTCAAGTGCTTCAGTTGCTTTTTCAAAGTAGCACAGCCCAGTATGTATCTATCGAGCAAAAAAAAAAAGTCCTCATAAACAAGCAGAAATAGCAATCTTTTGAAATCACAGTGTCAGAAGTAGAGAGACCTGAATATCAGTCTCAGATGTGCCCAAGTTCACACAACAAATTGTGAAAAATTACTTCATTTCTTTCTGTTTCTGTCACCTAACCTACAAATTAAAGGATAACAGTCAAGCTCTTCAGACCAGCAGGCTGCTTAATATTTCCTAGCCCATCAGTCCAGAGCAGTCTGAATAATTGATTTAAGACAATGACTTAAACCATTTAATTTGAAGACTCTGGTCGTGCAAATATTCAAGTGTATTAACAGATCTGTTGCCAGCAACAGGATTACTCTTCAGCAGAAGTGTTTCCAGTACTAAAGATAACACTGTATTTCTATTTAGACAACTCTTACCAACACAATTTTTTGTGACTTGAAAGTAAAGTTGCTTGAGTACTGTAATAAAAGCAAACAGGACTTTCGGCAGATTAGCAGCTACTGTACACTCAATCTATTTTTCAATGCTGACAAATGAAACATAAAAATAGGAGAAACTAAGACCCATCACTAATCCCTCAATATTGTATTCGCAAAATCCTCTAAATGAAGTATGTCTCATTTGATAAACCTACTCTCATCTAAGAAGAAATGAGAGACTACACAGAAGAGAAGCAAATTTTACCAGTACGAGGTATGTGTGTCATTACCCACAAACTGCTGCTTGTGCCATTAAAGTGGGATATTTGCACAAGTGAGCCCCCATCTACATCAAAATAAGCACAGTAGAAAAGCATAATTTAATTAAAATTTCTCAGATTGATGACTGGCTAAACTTCTACAACTAATCTCCTAAATTCTGAATTTCTGTGGTTCTCCAAGGCACACTGTAAATGACCCCTAGGAATGCATTCTTCAGCAGAGAGAGGCAATTTAAGTAGTATATCTGGTTAAAATATTCCGAATTGCAGTATCCCAATGACAGCAGACAGGACTGTAAGAGGACTGCCAATTTAAAAAAATAAAGTAAAATTGCCCCTCTTCCCCCCCGCCTTAAAAAGATGTGGGACCCAGAAAACTGTCTTGTTTGAAAGCTGTATTAACTTATAAATCAACACTAAAATCTTCCATGATTATGATCCATTCAAAGCAATTCCACCAGCAATACAATTAATTGCCCAGCAAGACCTACTCATTTTTGTATTTTCATGAGCACACATCGTTTATGCTCATGGTTCAATACCATTCATAAGCACAGTATTTTCTCTTAGCATCTGCTCCAGCATTTTCCTTGACTAGAAGTCAGGCTTCTAGGGGAATTTTGCTCTCTTTTTCAATAGCGTCCACAGTGATTGCTTTCCTCAGAAAGTAACTTTGAAAGCCCTCTAACTGCTAATTTCTATCATGCTATTTTGTGAATATTTCACATTTTGATCTAGGTGAGTGACTAACTTGTACTATAATCTAGTCTAACCTAATCTACTTCCTTTTCCAAGACATTTCATGTTTATTATTGAGGCCTTGCTTTAAAAGTGAGCCTTCCATGACCACAGATGGCTTATTCCACAACCATCAGCAACTTATTCACAGTTCTGAAATGCAGTTTTACTGTGTATGAAATCTTTACTCTCTCTCTAGTCTTTCTGGTGTCCACAGAACTTGTTATCTATACATTAGCCACATATTAAAATTATCTATATATTGCATCTGTCTATAAACTGGGGAGCCAAAATAGCTTACTTTGCTCATCTCTTTGTCTGCAACCCCTGACTTTTTTCCTTTAGTAATCTACTCTTCCATTTTTAATCCATTCAATTTCTGCAGTCTCTAGCAAGGCCCAGAACAACAGAATGATTCTTGAGAACAAGTCAGTAATTTAAAATTCAGTGGTACCCTCTCCACTTCTCTACAAAGGCTGATTTTCAGAGGACATTTAATTACAGGCCTGAGTTCCTATTTTCTAAGCCTAAACACAACCCCTGAAGGCTTACAAGATTTGAGTCACAGCTGGAGCTGTGGTTACTATACAGTTTAAATATCAGCCTCTTTACTGTGCAATTTGTTTCGAAAATCAAATCAGATGCTGTGTCATAAACAAGTGCTAATTAAGTACTGAGCGGAAATTGGGCTTTTTTGTGCAAGAAGGGTTCTTAAATATCTGCATCTTTACTTCCATAAGAAAGGATAAATATGTCACAAATGATAATTATAAAAGGAAACCTACTATGGTACTTCCAAGGCAGTACTGCTGCTTCTGCATTTCATCTGCTTCCATGTAAGAAGAAATGAGAGGGGGAAAAAGTTGAGACCTGTATGAAATATATATGTACTAAGGATCTTACTAATCTGATCATATCACCCATAATGCTTGCTGTTCCCTCAGAGAATACATTCACTCTGGGTTTCCATCACATAGGATTTAAACAAGCAAACTAAACCCATCTCTCTCCATCACTGCAAAGCAATAATGAAGCTACTTATATTACCATTTCTTTTAAGTCATGATCTACACACAGTATTTCTTTGACAATAGCATTGAATTCATTAGATATAACACCTTGTTTGATAAATATCAAGTGAAGAACAGGAATAATGCATTTTAATACTCTGAAGGTTGCCTCTGAGTAACAATATTCACGACTCCATTAACTAACAGGCTCTCGGCTACAAAAGCAGAATTAGATCTGTCAGTCACTGACATGGAAGGGCATGGCCAGTTGCACTGAAGATTGTCCGGTTGAGATGACTTCCACAGCAAAGGAAAGTATCCCCTGTGGCCTAGAACTTGTAATGAGTTTGCATCCATTACAGCAATAAACTGAATTCCTATTACAGAATATACAACTTCATGGCCCAAACAGATCCCTGACTCTACTGCCCAAAGCAATTCTCAAAATAAGGCACAGTTAGATCTTTGGACTCCAACAAAACCCGACACATGATTTCAAAATCTTTCATTAGGAGAAAAACCCATGAGCTATCTGATCCTAAAAGCTTAAGTTGCCAGTATTTAAGCATGTCCTTTGCAAGATTTTGTAGAAAGAATGAACAAACACTAAGTCATCTGACTGTCAGGTCTCACAGTTTGATAAAAACTTCTTCAGAAGGACACAGCGCTCTCGAACACTAGGCTCTGACTGCCTGTGAACTTAATGAGTTCACCGCACGTGGTGAACATGGCTACTCCAGTTCCTTAATGAATCTGCCTGAGTTCGTCAACTGAGATCTGCTCAAAACCACCTCCCACTGGAGAGAGTCTATTTAGACTCTTTGACAGATAAATAGATGCAAGGTTTTTTTATATCCTGCAAGAGCGGCAGCAACCAGGTAAACTACTTCTGTTACATGAAACACCTGGATACCTTCTTTAGGGCTCACAAGAATACTAAGTTACAGTATTGAAAACCAAATGGAGACCCATGGCAGCACTCCATTAATCTCTGAACAAAGTAACAGCAAGATCCACAAACATGCTTACTCTAGCAGTGTGGAGATCCTCTTTGTGCCCATGCTTAATTTCACAGCCATTTGACATTTTAAGTATGAAATTCAAGTGCTACATCCAGCCTCCTTCAAGACGGCAAGATCTGTGGTGAAGACCATTCCTCATGCTACTTTCTGAATTTGTGCCAGGTAAGTATCCAACAAGAACAGTGACATTCACAGTGCAAGCATTACGCATAAAACAGCAGCTGGAAGCTTGTCCAGAGATCAACAAAATGAAGCTGCTGCCTTCCAAGTATCTTGTCTCTTTTTTTTAAGTCCATAGAAAAGTCAGAGAGCTCACCTGGATTCTAATTTTTCACTGAAATTCAGAGGATCAGGAATAGAAAGTCCTGTACTTTAAAAAAGAAATACAGCCAAGGTAAACCAAATTAAGTTTGGAAAACGACACTCTCCATAATCAGCATAAGAACCTACAGTATTAACTTTCATCTTCCTGATCTCCTGCTGAATTTTAGGCAGCAGACAAAAAAGCATGCAGGAGAGATGGGTTACAGGTCTGTGCCAACTATCCTGGAAGGAAATCTGCAGTTCACACATTAAGCAGACAAATTTGTAAAAGGAATACAATTTTTTTTTCTGAAGAGAAGGAAACACTTTAAAGAGCAGACTCCAGCACTCAAACACATTTTCTGCTTAGCTACTGAGCTCTTGTCTTCAGAGCAGGCTCCAGCACTAGCCAAACATTTTCCTGTTCAAAAAAGTAACCAAGACACTTCCTTTTTGCAGGAATGGCCATTCTGCCAATACATTTCCCTTGCAAAGCACTCTGCTACAATTACAATGCAGGACCTTTTCACCCATAAGAAGTAATTTGGAGTCCGTAACTAATTGCCTCAAAAACTTACCAAAATATATTAAATTTCTTTTCCTTATGTAAATACCCTGTACCAAGTTCAGCTCTATGACAGTTCTCAATTCCTGGCATAAGATGCAAATGTTCCTCTGCTTGTCTTAACTACAGCAAACTCCTCCTTCAACCAAGAAACACCAAAGCACCACCTGCTGTCTTGGAAGACTACAGTGCCAGAACGAAGCAGGGGCAACAGCAGCAGCTGAAGACACCTAATGGGCAGCCCCTGGTAGCATCCTCACACACGACAACTATCTGTAATTCTAACCAGAATGAATCTAAATTGTTGCAGAAATGGCTGGCCAAAAAACAAAACACCAGACCCAAAACACAGACAAACAGTATGTCCTGTCTCCCAAGAAAGGATATCTGCTGAGCCTGAGTACTGATAACTATCGCCAAAACGAAACAGTCACCGTGGGAGGCTAAGTAAATCTACTCCCAATTTAGAACAAATGTGAATTAGTGCTAGACTAACCCAATCTTCTTCTTTAAGAAGATCAAGTCCAGACAAAGTAGAAGTAGTTAAGCATTCGATAGATGACATGTAGGAAGTTACTAGTTAAAATGAAGAGGATTAGGATTAATATCAGAGTTATAAGGAGGCTAAGAAACTAAAAACTGGAGAGCATCACAGGCAATTTTGAAAAAGGAACCATTAAGCTGTACAGAGAATGATCCTTGTTGAAATCTATTATTACTCTTGAAATTAATGTTAAATATTCTCACTAATGGCTAAAATACTCAAGAATTACCGATGTGCTAATGAAATTAAAGAAGCATCATAAATATGTAGGACAAAGCATCTTGAAGATTTGGTAACAGAACTGACACAATGCATATAAATCAAAAAGTTACATTATTTCCATTATAAATTAGGAACTCAGTAACTGAGTAGAGCGAAAGAGGCCCTGGGATATGTTACTCATTAGATAATAATGGCTCACCCATAAGATGTGGCCATGGAAATGCCAAATACTACTATAGGATATTGTATAAAGTAAAAAATTCCCAGAAGAGAGGAATTAGGATTACTGCTTTAGTACAAGGAACCCATAAAATATTTCCTGGAATGTTCTGTATAGCTCTGGTCATTCGTGTTTCAGGGAGAGTAATCAAATTTTGCAGCTGTTTAAAAAGGTCTACTAAGATGATCAAAAGTTCCAGGAAATGTCTTACAACAGAAGGAAAAATAAATTAAAGAATGCTGGTTTAGCCTGACCAGATCCAGCTCAGAGCAGAATATGATTGCTCTCCACAAATATCTGCACATGAACACGGGGGAACAAGGAGAGCTGTTTAAGCTCAAGGACACCGGCATATGAAAAAATGAGAATGAATTAGCAATGAATGGAATTAAGCAGGAAAATAAGAACTAAGATTCTGACTTTCAAAGTAGTCAAATTTGGAATAGCTCTGCAACGGCATAGCAAAGAGAATTCCACTTAGCAACTGCTTTCAGTAGTTTGCAAAAGCTTCAGAGAGTACACTGGCTGCCAATATCAGACTTGAACGCATGCTCCATAAGACCTATTCCAATCCTACACCAAGATGTGTCTTCTCACTGATAGGCCCTTTACCATCTCTGTATAAATTCTTATTTTAAGGTCAGTGAGATTATAGATATATAGAATATTTTCTTGGCAGTAAAAAACTTGCAGGGTATTTATGCTTGCTTATAACAACAGTTGTAACAAAGGACTAGAGCAATGCACTTCACTGGAGTCATCCTAGTCAAGAGAAGGAAAAACAAAAATGAAAAAGTTACAAAAAGAAAAGGGAATGTAGATTTTTGTCCTTTTGAATATATTAGCAACAGGAAACACCTTCTGTCACATTTGAAGAGGCTGTTAACATTATTTGGATTTCTTTCTGTTGAGATGGTTCCAAGACTCATCTTCTAAAACAAGATCGATCCATCGTTTCTTGAGACTACACCCTCTTCTCATTGTTCTAATTTGCAGGAGATGAATGATAGCTGGCTGCATTTCTCAATCATGCTGAGAGTTTTGGCATATAAGAAGGACGGGCATTGAGCAGACCCAATGAACAACCCCCCTGGAGAATTGCCAATATCTTCCTAATAGACAGAATTCAAGGCCAACTATCCATAAACTAAAAGCAACTCCCACATAAACACTGCTCCATTCTGCACTGCTCTCACAATAAATTACAAATGATGTGTGTAGAGAGGGAGACTGACTACATTGTATGACAGACTTTCATGATAGACCATTTTTCTCTGAAACAACTAGAGACTGTTCTGGTTGCTGTATGGGCAAGCATGGAAACATTCAGACTCTTTTCTAGTCAGCATACAGTCCAGCCCTGATTAGCATCCAAGCAAAGACTGCCATCACCTTTCTCTACTGTGTTTCATCCATCCCACTACATTTGGGGAAAAAGAACTCCCTTGAAATCTGCAGGAAATAACTGTCCTAAGACACAAATATCATGAGAGAGTATTCCTACAAACAGAAAAATCCCATGTAGGCACAACGCCAGCTGACAAAATTAACACCAAAGTACTGCACCGGCTGGTGTTACCCAACTTCCCTCTCTACCATCTTCTTCAGATCTGGTTTGCTCCTGGTGCTTCTGAAGAAGATCGGTCCATCTAGACTACAGTTAGAACACACTTACTATTGTTCTGCTAACATACAACTGCACTTAAGAACTTCTTCATTCCTTTGCGGTATGCCCCTGCAACCTTTCCCTTCTCACCATGGGATGAAGCAAATTAAACAAGCATTAGCCCTTTTTGCTGCTTCTAGTCCAAACTGGTTACTCCAGTGGATTCTGCCAAGAGGCTGCGTGGCTCCTGCCCACAGACTGTAAACACTTCCGTCCTTTCCTCAAGAAGACTAGAAAGACCCCTTGCTGAGCTTTCTCATTCTTCCTCATTCTCTCCTTTCTGTTGCTCTCATCAAAATGACTGCACAAGACCCTGTTTCAGCAGTGGGGGAAGGAAAATTAAATCAGATGTTTCTCAATTTTTAGTACAGAGGAGGACTAGAAACAGCTAGAGAGTGCAAAATTATGATCATTCATTTGTTTCCAAGCAAAATCATTGTGGAAAAGTGAAATAATTTAAAACTATAAGCCATCATGTCTGCTTCTGAACCCTTCTGCCATCCCAGCTAACAAATCTGGCTGTGCATGCACAGCAGCAAGTAGGCTGAGCACCCATTGGTTAATGGGACCACGGAACTTGCACATCAAAGAGAAAAAAATGAATTTTAATGCAGTTTTTAGAAATACTTGTCATTGTTTCAGCATTGCCATTTAGTGAATGGGACCGATTTCTCTCTCAGTAGGGGATGATATTTTAATGATGTAACAATGTACTT
Source organism: Cnemophilus loriae (assembly GCA_013397755.1). Classification (NCBI taxonomy): domain Eukaryota; kingdom Metazoa; phylum Chordata; class Aves; order Passeriformes; family Corvidae; genus Cnemophilus; species Cnemophilus loriae. Next base: position 107,408 of record VZTF01008727.1, read on the forward strand.
CCCAGAAGAAAGACAAGCCTCATGAGGCAGATTAAAACTAAGAATATTCAGATCCCATTAAAATCAGACAGTTTCAAGCCATTTTTAAAATTAATTTTGTTTAATGATAAAATGGGTTATCTTAACAGGTGGCTAGCCAATTGTAAAATTAACCAAAACATGGTCAGAAGCACAAGGGTAGTTATTAGAAGAACTGGTTTCTTTGTATTCTGCCTTCTATTATCAGTGTACCATATGACCCTACACAAATTCCTCCAGTCCATAACCCCTGGCAAATTTCTGAGCTTCAGCTTTCTCTTTCTGCTAGCAGGGGTAGCATTTGTCCAACACCAGAGCTCCCCGGCACCTCAGAAAAAGTGGCATTAGAAAGCTCTGTTGTTTAATAAGCAGGAAATATTTAATGCAATTCCCAGGATGTTTATTTTCAACCATTCCTGTGGTATCAAGAAGTTTTTCACAGCACTAATCAGTATCCTGTCAGGGAAACAGCTTCATGTTTGATTGCTTATTAATTGTATTTTGAGCACTTACTCTTTAGCTGCAGCCACTGGACGCTGCTATGCTACAATTAATTTTCAGCTTCCACAGCTGAACACACAGTGGATTCAGCCCTTCTGTGCAAAATCACTTAAAATGTATAAAGAATATGCCTTGTTGAGCATCTCCTGAATTGCAAGGAAGAAATGAGGAAGACTGAAGGAAATACTCAGTATTGGAAATACCAGTTAAGCTTGCTACTGAGGACAGTTAAATATTACATGAATCTCACCAGCACGCATGGAGTTTAAGACGACACAATATAAGCAGACAAGGAAGTGAGAAAACAGCCTATTCCGTCTGCATTGATGAATTTAGCATGAAAATTTTTATTCGAAAAATCAAGTTGCTCATCTTGCTGGTTTTGCTGGTCTTAAATGTGACCCTAAATACTGTTGCAGTAATCACTGAGAAAATGAATATGACAAGAATATATGACAACCCATACAGATGAAAAAAAGTTAGTGGAATCCCTTCACACACTACTTAGTGAGAATTCCTAATTTCCAAGTATAAATTACTCTCCTTGTAACAGAAAATAAGTACCTTTCATTAACATGTTTTATGATACAAACAAACTATCAACACAGTAAAATCCATAGAAAACAAAATAATGGATGAACACATTCACCTGACAAACATATCCACTCAACCTTTTTATGTCAGGAAATACTTTCTGATCCCCACCTAAAAGGTTTTGAGTGTGAAGTGAATTTTAAATGAGACCAGACCAGGAAGTTTACTCTACCATTTAACTTTTTGTTTCAAGTCATTCTTTCTGCTACCTCAGTAGCTGCTAGCACTGAAAATAAAGAAGAAAACAACATAACTTTATATTTCATCTCATTTATGGCCCAAACATCAGAGCTTGGAGTATTTCCAGTGGCCAACCAAAGATGACCATTTGACTTTTTTCTTCATTAGGCACCTCTTAAAGAGGTGATCTCTGAACACTGTACATTCCTACCTTACCTCTAGAGATGATACACAACTACGGAATAATTTTATTTTCTTCCTCTAAAATCCTCATTACTTTTTGGTACATCACAAACCATTATAGGATACTGAGAATGTTGAGGCCACCACACATCTTGTATCTTCCAAAGACTATTTAAGAATGCCTTTGCCTAACCAAACTTCACGGTTAGAATAGTCTGCTTTATCTTACTAATGAGAATGATAATTTAGTACCAAATACTCATGAGGAATTATAACTCTGCTGACTGGCAAATAATTTGCCAAGGCAGATTAGTTTAGCTGCATAAAATAAATATCCACCTGCACATACTAGCACTAATCAGGGCGTGAAATTAAACTTTTTATTCAGTGGGAAATAACTGCTGCAAGGCGGCGATTTAGTCTGAGAAGCAAATATTAAGGTCAGCCTATTCTCTCTGATGTTTATAGGACATATTACAGTGCGGAGAGCATGGTGCAACAAATTTGGCTTTTTAAGTCTATGAAACTAAATACTTCAGTGATGCGATAGCAAATTTGCCATTTGCTTTTCTAATTGCATACATTTAATGGAGCAAAGTGGCTGAAATAAAACATTACCAGAGAAGCGAGGGTGAAGTTACTGAAGTACCAAAGGCCTGCACCAAGTGCAGAAAAATCTACAGCATGAGGTTTGGGGTAGAAGAAAATTAATTAATGCTTTCTATACAATCCACTAGTCACAAAAAACACCTAAAAAACCAGGATGCTATTTCAGTATCATTGGAAAAACTGGTAAGTGTATGTTTAATATTCAAGCAGGATTTCCAACCCCACATTTAAGAGGCAATGCTCTGCTATCCCAGCTTACAAAATTATTCTCACTGCTTTCATGACATCCTTGCTTTGGATACCCAGGATTCTCTGCCACAATGTCCGTGACACAAATATGTTACTAGAAAGACTGCAAGGTTCTCAAAGATTTTTTTAAAAATAGCTAACAAATAACAGGTCTTAAAAATCCTGGTCCTATTGACACCATGAATGACACAGGTTCAGTGCAAGCAGATCCTCTTTTATAGTATAAGCCTTTGTCCATCTGTTCCATATATATACACACAGAGCAGGAAAAATAAATTCCAACTTCATTACCCTTCATCCTTCAACTACACTGACTATTCTTTACTATATTACCTGCCAGTTATGTGGGAGCTCCTACAAACATGCAAATATAAAAATTAATGAACTTTAGGGTTTGCTCTCATTAAAAAATAAAACAATCCACAACAAAAAAAAACCCAACCAAAAAAAATTAAAAAAAGAAACCAAAAACAACCCACTGATGCATCTTAAAACACAACCAGAAGGCTCTGGTTCTCCTGTGAAACTGGAAGGCCCACCAGCAGCTCCTAGAATCCTATCATCCAAAACCAAAAGCAAAATCGTATTATGGGGGTGAAACAGAAAAAAACCCACGAAGAACACTTAGACTGACTTCTTCCTATTCATGAGCCAGGAAATTAGGTGAATTATTGCAAATTAAATAATTCATAAAAACTGAGAAAGTGAAACTTTTTTAAGTATCAAGCTTTTGCCTCTCAAATGGGGCCCAAAACTGGTCAGGTACTGTTCCAAGCACTGCTAATTAAACACAACTGAAATTGTCACTAGTCCATTCAAGAAAACAGATGTTGCTTCATAGAGCTTTGATATTTTTCTTAAATACCTTTCAAAATGAGGAACAAAAAATATGAACTCTTATAAAAAGGGCTTTATTGTATTTTTATAGCATATTACATACCTTGTAACAATCATTCTGTTAAGTGTGAATGTCAGTTTTATTTTCTGTCCCTTTTTTCCTGGCTATTTACAAGCTTTGTAAGAATCGTTCCTTAATTAAGTCTAAACATAGTTTTATATAAATGGATTCCTGGAATTAAAAACGTTCAGACTTAAGAAATGATTGTTACAGAGACTGTAACAGGCCGTAAAAAAGAATGCCACTTTAAACAAAGATTTCTCATTTTAATTAAAAAGATAATCATCAGAACATTCGTATACTTAACAGAACCATTTGAAGCTACTTTGAAAAAATATCTACTATTCTATGCAGGCTTATGTAGTTTACTTTATATGACATTTAATCAAAGTCTCAGTTGAGCCTATCACACTCATACTTTAAATACTGTATCTACAGTTTCAAACACTTATTCAAACATGAAAGTTACCTATTGAGCACCTCAATTACTTTTTCTTTTGTAAACAGCTATGACTATGGAAAGCCCATATTCCTGAATGCATAAAAGCAGAGCTCTGTAAGGCAAGGGGTTTTGGGTGGGACTTTTGTGTGAATTTTTTTAGGTTAATGGGCATGTTCACCTGTCTCTTTAGCTTGTGCGTCAGTCTCTTACACACTGTACTTTATAAAGAGTGTACTTTCATCAGTAGTACTGTACAAAAAAGAAAAGAGGCTGAAGTGAACTAAGACAGGTTCCACTCTGGTAAAATCCTTGCTGTAGCTGCAGAACACCGGACTGTATAACTTAGAAGACTGCATTTTAAATCTATGAACCATCTTTCATTCAAAAAAAGCAAAACAAAAACACCAACGAAATTTTTTAAAGATGATGTGCAGAACACATGATACAAGACACTCATTCAACAGCACAAACAGCCTACCCTTGCGAGCAGTTGCTTAGTATTGTATAGTGTTAATACACGGCGATTTAATATCAGGAATAAATTAGGTCTTATTAAGACACAGAGGTGAATTGAGTAAGCAAATGAAATTAAATAAATTACTTAAATCTTAAAGTATTAGATTATACATATTGTACCTGACCACAGATAACCAGGAAACTGGTAGCAGGTATCAGTTAAATGGAATACTGCTTCATTGGCAACTAATCCAGCCAACACCAGCCAGTGAGAAGGCAGCTGCCTTCTACTCCCATCAAAAAGTTGCACAGACATGAGCATACAGAAAAACAACAGAGTACTGTTTGTCTTTCAAAGCATCAAATATAGATGCTTTAAAGCAAAATAATTTCATTCATAATATTAGCACTGGATGAAGCTTCCCCGTGACATTTTTCTGTTAGAGTTGGACATTAAAATGAAAATCAAACCACCAGGTCCGTCTTGCCTAATACCTTGTGATTCAAGAGAGCTGTTCAAAGTCAATGGCAAAAATTCAGCACTGACATTTTTAAGCAGAAAAAAGTATTATTTTCTAGAGAAGCACAAACAAACTACCACCTAGAAGGTTGCTTTTCAATATGAAATGAAACCTACCCCAAACACATATCAAAACCAAAACTGTCTCTCCTGCCTTTGATAACAGGCCTCATACCTCCAAAACGTATCTGAATATTTACCTACAATGCTCCTTGGGAAGCTCTCAGGGAAAATCAATAATTAATAGCAAAGCCCACCTCAAGCCAAACTGTGAGCCACCTAATAAGGAAGATGCAAATGAAGCATATCACACACTCAGATGGACAAGGTAACCCACTGTGAATGATTCAGCATTAGCTGAGAGGATGCACGGGCTGATCTGCTACCTCTGTGTGGATAACTGTACCAGTGCCATCACTGCAGTGCCTGAGCACTGCCTGAGTGCTACAAGGCAGAGAAAGACATTTCCTAGGAGGGTCAAGGTGATACTTGAAACTGATACATCATGTATCCAGATGTATCTATCTGTGCCACCCTTCCAGGAACTGCAGAAGACCCCACCAAGTCTGACAAAAACTTTACTTCATCAGCAGAATTAAAGTAAGAGCCACGTTCTGGACCGACATGCACTAAAGAAAAAGCCTGAGATGTGCTTAACAAAATCTTTGCTTACTCTACTCTCAACGTGTAAGCAAAAATACCCTAAAAAGTTCAGAGTGGACAGAGGGAAGCCACATCTTTCACTGCATGTTTTACAAGCATTTTGCATACAACGGGCATTTTAATAAAACCTGAAAGAACATGGGTTAGCTTTTAGCTCTCAGTGCAGCCTGGTCTGGATAATTCTTCTCTTTATCTGGTGCTCTTAACAGATGCATCTCTCAGAAGAGCAGCTTCCTCTCATGCTCATGCCTCTCCCCAGTGTCAGGGAGCTCTATTGTTCGAGTGGGACACTGCCAGCCGCAGGATGGACAGGGATTCCCTCAGCCTCCAGGCCCAGTCTTACAGATGATCTCAAACTGCCTGGACTAAGCCCTTGAAAGAGAATCTTAGCACAGGGGGTGAAAAAAGTAATGTATGAGAAGTCAAAGCAGCATGTTCACAATGCTGTCTGGCAGCAGACAAGAATGTTTCAGCAGAAACTTTTCGGGATGTGAAACTCACTATCTAGAGGCAGGTTATAATTACCAAGCTTGGCCAAACACAAGTGCAGCAGGATCTGGGACACTCCTTCGGCCAATCCCACACCAAAGAGGGCCATTCATTATTGCTAATTGCTACCTTGCCTATTTAGGTGTCTATAGCATTTTTCCACTTCACCAAGCTGAGACTCTATAAATCTGACAAACATGGAGACTACTAGCAAGCGGGTCAAAAAGTCTCAAGAGAGAAACAAGTTCTTCCAGATTAAAAACCAAAAGCCAAACAAGTGTTTCGAAGCTCAATTAAAAATTAAAATTTGCAACTAGTGTTTCCTCAATTTCATTCTGGGCATATGTTCTGAAGATTTAATAGAATTCCTTCTTCCTGATGAGCTCAAATTTAATTCTGTGCCACTAGAAGCACTAATCCAAAACAAACTTTTAGCAAGTGTTGCCAGTCATTTAAATTATATCCCTAGGGAAAGAACAGTTTGGGGCACCTGAAATTTACATTCAGCTTAGTTGGCAACGCTTTGTTTTCATTTCTAAATTTTACATTTCTGGCCAAAAAGCTTAGAAATATCAACAAATGAAGAAAAAGAGAATGAAGCTACAGTTTAAGCACACAATGCCTCAAATCTATGGAAATTAGCCACATTTGAAGAGCATCTTAGATGCATGTACTGTTTTCCATACCAAAGGCCAACTCACAAACCTAAACAATGTACGTGCTCCCCGCAGTCACTATCACTGACATACTGCTGCAGCAGCAGGTGAAACACTCGAGTGCCAATATTTAGAGATCTCGCAGTAGAATGGGAGGAAAAACAAAATTACAGAGAGATAGTGAGCACTACAGAAGGATAGTCTACGGTGCACAAATAAAGAAATAAATCCAAAAATTACATGCGCAAAGCCTGCCGGTGCCTGTGGGCCCCTCTGTCAGGTCCTGCCTCACTCCAGTTTAACTTCTCCCGCTCCCAGGTGGCACCTGCAGCCCCCTCCCCCTCCTCCCAATGCTCCCTTTGCCCGGATCTGGGGACCCCGCTCACTGCCCTCCCCGCAGGCAGGATGCTCCCTCTCCGGGCCCCGCTCACCACCTTCCCCCGCCNCGCCTTCTCCTGCAGGACGGCCTCGGCCGGGTCCATCGTCCTGCGGGGCCGGGCCGGGGCCGCCCCCCCGCTCAGTGAAGGCCGCAGCCAGCGCAGACGGGAACCTGCGCTGCCCCGCGCCCCCCTACCTCGCCCTGCTGCCCGCAAGGCGCATGCGCCGCTCCTCGGGCCCACGGGAAATGGAGTCCCCGGCCACGTCCCTGGCAAGGGTCCTAGCAGTCCGATAAAACTACAAATCCCGGCAAGATTCCGGACCTGGGGGCACGCTGGGAGCTGGCTGGCGCCTGCGTTGTGTGCAGTGCAGGGGGTCGACGGGAGTTGTAGTAGCACGGGGCCGTGACGGTGCGAGGTGCGGGCAGCGTGGGATGGACACGGCCGCTCTGGGCGGGCGAGGGAGGGAGATGAGGAGGCGCGTCCCGTAAGTGTCGTGTGGGCAGTTTCCAGCTCCAGACCTTCCGTGGGGTGGAAGGTGCGGCTGGCTCCTGAGTCACGGCTCCGCGCTCTCAAATGCCCCCCCAGGAGGGCTCGGCTGCTCCCACGCTTGGCTCCGGTTGCGCTCCGTGCTCGCGCACTGTCGGTGTTCGAGTCGATTGCTGCTGGTAAACCTAAACTGAGCCCCGTGCACTGGCGCACCCCTCCGTGCGGGGCTGCCAACAATGTCTGGTGCCTTCGAAGTCACCAGTCCGAAGGTCCACAGGGGATGTGAAACAGGAAAATTTGCATCACTGGAATGGATCAAGTTGGCTGACATCATTCTTGAGAGATCTTTGTTTGAAGCCATCCTATACATAAAAAGTATCCCGTAGTGCTTTGGTGCCCTTTTTCTAACCATGTTTCTAGATCAATTTTACCTGAAAATTGGACCAAGTTTTCTTTGCTGTACTAAGCAGCAAAGAGAAAAAAGAATTGATCAATATTCCTTGACTAGCAGCTGCACATAGACAGGACAATATTGACCATATCCCCTCTGTTTCTCTGTTGCACACCCTACAAGACCAGCTCACGTGGCAGCCATTGCTTCTAATCCTCTTGTTTATTAAATTTGTCTCATGTCTTTCCAGTTTTCCTAGTTTTTCACCGTTCCCAAAAACTGGAGCTGTCTCGTGTGGAGCAGCAGAGAGGAATTACTTCTTGTGGTTTTAATATCAGCTATAAGACCCTGGTAAGTTTTTACTTCTCTATAGCAAACATAATGCTGATTTCTAGCCAGTTTGTCATCTAGTAAAACACTCAAGTTCTTTTCCTTGCTGCTTTTATATATTTGGCTCTGCATTTTAAGTGAGATACGCTGATTTTCTTCCTATTTAAATGCAAAGAAACCAGCCACAAACATCAGCACTTGTTTGCCCATATGCAGCTCAAAACCATTGTTTTCATTCCCGTGTTTGACACAGGAACAAAAGTGAAGCTTCAAGCAGGTACAAAACCAGTGTCTCTTGAGTACCAGTCTCTCCCCTCATTTTCTCTAACCACTCCATCTCCTCAGATTTTCACGCAAGATAATCAGAGAGAAAACAGAGGATGCAGAGAATGTGCCCATTACTGGATTCCTCCCAGGGACATGTGACCTAGGTGGTGCCTCATGATCCAGTGCCAGGAGTGTCTCCTGCAGCCAGTGACCCAGCAGAGGTGACAGGGAATGTCAGCCTTTGCAGGGTGTGATGCTGGTATGATCTATGCTCCCAGAGCAGTGGTATAAGAGAAGGAGGAAGAGATAACCAGTGGTATAAGAGAAGGAGGAAGAGATAACCTGATGTTTTCCGTCTACAATCCCAGGGCATAGAAATCTTCCAAATAAAGCTTCCATGTCACCAGGACAGGAGGCTGCCATTCTTGGCCTGGCCCAGCCTTGCTCTTGGCCATCATACTTTAAGCGCAGACTCTAAGCAGTGAAATGCCTGAAATGCTTGGCTCTAGTGGGGCTGGGCACTTTCCAGACTGCTGACAGCACTGAAAACACTCACCACGATTATATAAATAATAGTAATTATAATGAGGGAATCCTATAATTACAAAGGGAGGGCTGCTGTAACAGTACTGAAGGCAACCAGGGGCTGCTAGTGCTTGAGGCAGGGTTCTCCCATGTCTCCTCCCTCCAGGCATCCTGCAGCTGGCTTGGGATGTAAATGGATCCTCCTGGTAGCAGCGTGGCAGTCTCAGGGCTTTGATTGCATGGTTTATTTGTCAATAATATCTGATGCCGGCCTAATTGTTGGAAAATTGGAAAATGTAGTGCTTCAGCACTAGACACCCGTGTCCCAAAGCCCTCCAGGCTGATTGATCTGTCTGGACTGTAACTTATAGGGGATTAACGTCCCTGAACTATGTGGAGCCAAAACTAATGAGTGTTTAGGGGCTGGACTTAAACTTGGTGGTAGAAGATCATGGCTTGGTTATTCTGCCAGACTGCCATCAGGACCCCACAATGCAGAACCACTGCAGAGGAACAGGGCAGGAGCCTCTACCACAGCGCAGAGTGACTGAGGAAGGACTCAGAGAAGCAGCACTTGGCCCAGCAGCACTGAGCATGGAGTAACACCTTGTGTGAGCCTCACCTGGATCTCTGCATCTGCAGCCTGACCCTGTGGCCTCTTCCCACTGTGGGATGCTCCCTGCAGCTGCATGGCCAGCCCTGCACCCACCAGCTTGCTATGTCCTCTGTGGCCAGAGAAGAGAATGGTCAGCACACCAAGCTGAGACACCATCAAGGTGTCACATCACACAACAGGTGAAGAGACATTGGAAAGGTCTATGGTGCATAGGGCAGGGAGAAGGCACAATTCAACAGATTTACAACCAAACAAACAATTATTTGTTTGGATTGCAGGAACTGGACGTGTGTAGTCAGTGCTGTCTCTGCCACAGTAGAGCTGCCCTGACCAGCTCCTCTTTACTTTTCCTTGGAACAACAACCGTAGCCCCCCTCCCTGCCCTCCACCCCCTCACTGCAGAGCACGTTGCATGAAACGAGCCATATACTGCTCAGGGACCTCACCATCCTTCCAGATGAAGGATGCTACCTAACGGTAAAGATATTACTGTGATTATTTTTGCAATAGCATATTGCTCTGTGCATTCTGGACTCTGCGGACCACATCCACGCCTGGTGTAACGCCATGTTAATTTGCTGTGGCAGTCATTAATTGGGTAAGGAACAGCTGGTGCTTTGCTTCAAGTGAAGCTGATTGGGTCAGTAAGTAACTGGTTAAGCGATCTACAGCAGGTACAGCCCTACCTTTCTCTGCACTCCAGAGGGGTTTCGCTTCATGTCCCAGTGACCCTTGGTGGAAGCAGCAAGATTCGGCCATGAAACATTAGGGAACTTTAATCAGTGCAGTTCCTTTGGGCATTATTGCCTGAATTTTAATATTTTGAATAATAAAGGATGATTTTAAATTAAATTTGTGGAGTCACCATCTGTGTATGCTTGGCCTTGTTTTCCTCTACTTTGGCAGTGCCTTGGCTTCATTCTTTCCAAGTTGGAGCAAAAAGGAAGGGAAGTGAAAAGAAGGGAGTTCACTGGTGGAAGAATCTTCTGTTGTTCGCTTTATCCTGCAAGAACTTGGTGGCAGCAGTGGCAGCAGCTGTTACTGGGGCTGTGTTTCACAGTGGTGAGAACACAGGCAATCTCTGATAGCATAAGAGCTTGTGAGAAGGTGACAGGGACCCCTGCACCCATCCCAGTGGTTCAGCTCAGCCTCTCCAGCCCAGCTTATCCATGATGGTGGCATGTTTCACACAAGGCTCTGGCATCTCAGCTAAAGGGGTGTGCAGTGGCCTGGGAAAACTGAGGGCAGAATGGCTCCCTGCAGCCTGTGGTCAAAGGGGATTTTTTAGGACAAAGGGACACTCAGTCATGCAAGAGCAAAGGGAGAGAGTCCAAGACCACACAGCATAAATTATGTTCACTGAGCAGGACAGTACTCATTACCCGGTATAAGGAGATGTGCAAGGCTGCACATATGGAGGGGATGACCAGAAAGAAAGGCTTGTCTGCAGAGAAACCACAATAGTGTAGGCTGTAGATTAACATTACAGGTTGAGCTGATTGTATCCCTTGTGCTGCTGAAAAGGGGAGCTGCATCCTCTCTCCTGTCTCTGACAGCCACGTGTTTCCTCCTCTCACCTTCTGCTGGCTCCAAAACCTGTTTGCTAGCACGGTGAGCTGTTTTAGTTCCCTATGGTGTCAGGAGAATTATACTCAGGAAATATAAACTAAACACTTCTTTGCTGGCAAGTCAAACTGGCTTTTTCTTGTGGTCACACAAATGGCAAAGCTACTGTAAGGGAGGTGGGACCAGGGCAAGGAAGGATGAGACTGGTCCCTCTCAGTTATTGGGAGCTGCTAATTCAGCAACTAGAAGGTGGAAAACCTCTGCTAATCCAGCAAATAGAAGGTGGAAAACCTCTCGTCTTCACACTTGTTGGGATCTCCTGACCCTCCTGGGGGTTGAGAGCCCTCCCTGCATGAATAGCATCACTGGCTCTGGATGGCCAAGGCAGAGTGTCTTGGGAAGGCCAGATCCTGAGAGTTTGGGATCCTTACAAGGATCCTGAGCAGATTAAACCTGAGCTCATTTCCCAGTTTCCCATCTTACCACTGAGGCTGCATGGTGCTGTTCTTCCACTGGCTTCACTTGGCCACTGGGAAGCAGAAGATGCTGAAGCCCTGGTCCCAGTCCTCTCCATAGACTCTGTAGGTGCTTTGTTTAAAACATGGATTAAAAGAAATCAGGGTGACATCATTCTTGAACAGGTACTATAGCCACAGTCAGCAGCCTCCCCAGTCTCCATGGTCTCACCAGAGGCCCCGGTGTGGAGCATCAGGCTGAGGCACACACAGAAACGCACACCTCGACTCCCAGCCAGCCAGGTGCTGGAAAGTGCCTCTTTACCCTTAAAGCAGCTCCTTCACTCTCTGAGGCCTGGCCACCTCCCCTGGGATGTGTCCTTTGGTGTTTGCAGCACCTTCCATCAGCCTGTCCTTGAGACAGCAGCAATGACAAATTCATCAGTCCTTCGGCAAACACAAGTCCAGAGGAGCATTGCTGGGAGCTCAGTGCTGCTGCCTGAAGGGTGGCAAAAGCGAAAAAAAGATTTCTTCTTATGAGGACAAAAAACAAACCCAAACCACCAAACCTGACCCGACAGAACAAAAACAACCCCAACAAGTACCTTGTAGTCAGAACAGCCTTTTAAAGCCTCATGAATATTTAGTTTGTCCTCATGTAAAATATATGACTTTGTGTAAGGATCAGGCAAAGGAGGTGCATGATTTTTTTCTGATTTATGGGCCCAGCAACGGATTATTCATAGCAGAGCAGCTGTGTGGAAAGATTCATCCACTGCAAAATGTGATTGTACATCAGGCAGTGTGAGGGAACAGAGCTATGACTAATGGCTACTTTACATATAAATGAGAAGGTTTGCGCTAGGAACTGTAAAAAAAAATACAATCGTTCAGCTGACGGGCCTGGCCTCTTTATCGCAAGTGCTGCACAGGGGCCAGGGAAAGCCAGGAACAAGCCTGGCTGAAGGCGCTGCCTTCCCTCACATCCTTCAACATGCAATAAATGAGACAACAGCAGTCAAGACTTCCAAGGGCCAAATTTGTTGCTGGCATCAATCTGCAATGGGAGAAGGCAGATGTTTCTCCTCCTGCCTTGGATGCCCCTGAAGTCCCTCCTGGCCAGGCTGGGATGGACCCTGCTTTGAGCATCATGCTCAAAAGCAGAGGGGCAGCATGATCCAGGGTGCTTGGCACAAGCCCCAGCATAAACCCTTTGCTTCCCCTCCCCACTGTGATCACAGCACCCCCCATGCTCGCTCTTCTAGCCGAGACGGGTTGTCTAGACATTGCAGATGTGGACAGATGTTGGGGCTGTAATTTATAACAATGGCCTCCAGAAGGCAATTCCAATTTGTTTCGCTAAAGCTTTAAGTTACAGGCAGCAAGATCTCCTGTAAATACTCTTGACTTACATAGTAAGTACATAAGAGAGTTTTCCTGGCAAAAGCCCACTTGCTGCAGTGACTCTGCCTTTCTCCATATCACAGAGGGACATTACAATTCATGGATCCAAAAGCAATTGCCCTCTGCCATGGACCCAACGAGTCTAAGAGTGACCTGGGTTCCGGGAGCTGACAGACATGCAGTTCTTGAAGGTTGCTTCTCCAGCATAATTCACTGCTCAGAGGAGGAGTTTGGGATCCTGCCTGCAGAGCTAACCCCCTCACTCATGTGCACCCCGTTCCTCATGGGGCATTTCCCTGACATTTAGTGCCTGAAGGACAATTCAGAAAAGGAGATTTTCCCAGCCCTTGAAAATACTCCCTAGAGGGACACCTCTCTTGAAAGCAAAAAGGCCCTCACAGGAAAGATTTCTCTCTAGGAAAACTCTTTAAACCCAAAGGGACATGAAGCACACAGCCTTGTCTCTGCCCCGGTTCCTACCAATCCTCTTCAGAGCAGCCCAGAGTAGGCATCACGAGGCCTTCTCCCTCCATCACCCAGTATCTCAGACATTCCTTTTGCTGCACTAACCTTCCTGTAAAAGGCATCTATGGTCCCAGTTTTGCAAACCTGCAGCAGATACCATTACAGTGAAGGACCTGGAGCCGTGAGCCTGCAGCCATGGGAGAAGAGGGCACCAAAAAGGGTACAGTCACAAGCAACTACTTTGAGCACTTCTGTCATTCGCAGCCTTCCAGCCAGGGCTTAGACAAGCGAGGGAGAATTCCTCCAGCACTGTTTCACAGCACCTATAGTTCATCTGCTTGCAGAGTCTGAGGGGAAAAAATAGAAGCACTTTAGCAATTATTTGCTCCTGCAACTGTGCAGGCTCCTGTTTGTGCAGGTTGTTCCTAAATTGAGCAGCACAGACTTTGTCACAGAGCACTGAGGTGCTCTGCCGTGGCTGTATTGGTGCACAGTGCTAGGGAGGCATGTGCTGAACTGGCTGGAAGTCCCTCCAGCAGTCCTTAATAAATTACAAAAGCTGGTACTAACACCCAGCAGCCAGACAGGCCCCAGAGATCCCACTCTGTAGCAGATTCAATCACGCTAGGTACGTACCAAGAGGATCACTGCCCAGGAAACTAGCAAACTCCTTCATTTCAGCCTACATAGATTTCCACATTTGTAAGTCTGCCTGTCCCGTTCATGTCTATGGCTAGGCCATCATACTGGTGAAAAGCTGTAGAAGAGCTCTGCTTGTATAAAACCACCAGAAAACAGAGACATGAGGTTTTTTTCTCATGTTCATTAGAGGTGAAGGCCGTATTTGGAGACTGGGAAATAGCATATGGCTGAAATCCCACCTTCAAGACCCCCAGCACAGGACATCAACCAAAAGAAAATTAAATACATATATATATATATATAATAATCATATATATTTAACTTATATATATTTGAAACAAAGAGCATAGAGTGTGGCTGGAGCACAGCCAGCCACTATGGCAATTTCACCCATAAAGCAAGGTTATGGAGAAACAAGACCCTGTGAAGTCTAGAAGATACAAAGTGCTTCAATTAGAGGACATTCGTGTGAGGTTTGGTTGGAATTACAGACTTGCTCCGTTTGGATTTGCAGCTGAAAATCTGCAGCCATGTGTCACCGTAGGAGAGTCAGAAGGAGAAATCCACTGATCTCCCAGAGGAGTGGGAGCAGAGACCAAACCAGCACAACCATGCTTTGTAAAATTTGTGTCACTTTGGTTCTAGAGTTTGCAATTAAAGCAATGGGAAACAGCAGCTCTCATGTTTTCAGCCAAATTAAAAAGTCTTGCTTTCCCCAGCCCCCAAAAGTTTAATCTCAGATTTAATGAAACATTTAATTTGAAGCAATATATCTTAATTTGTGGGGAAGCAATTTATTGAATTAAAGTAAATAAAGTAATAAATTATTTATTGTTCTTTAATTTTGAATTTTTCAGTAGAGCGATCAGCTGAATTCAAGGCAAAACAAATGTCTGAGCCCCCATTTACCTTCATCTGCAAGAAGAATACTTGATGCCTCTTTCAACTCAGCGTAGTACGGGAGAAGGTCTCGAAGGAGAGCTTTTCTAGGAGGGGATCAGACTTTTGGCACTCAGCTCCTTTTGCAACCACAAAGGCACATTTCCATACTGCTTTGCATACCTGTGATTATCGGTGCAGGGGAGGCACAAAGGTGCTGCAGCTCATTCTGCAGGCAGCATTCAGACCAGCCCAAGGCAGGCAGATGGTTTCATCCATGGGAATCTGACTTGGAGACTTTTCTGTGCCCTGAAGGATGGTGCGGGGATTAGGATCCAAAAGTGGATTTTCTCCATTTTGGCTTTAAAATGGGAAAGCAGAGCAGGCCTCTTAAGTTTACGTGACTCTCCCAAAGCATACCGCAGTGGCAAATCACATACCCAATACCTGCAGCCCAGCCAGCTGTTGCTGAGTCCCAGCCTGGAGCTGTGCTGTCCCTGTCAAGGGAGAAAAGCCAGATTTTCATGGAAGAGGACTGGGCAGCACAGGAGGGACAGGATTTATGCCTCACTTGCACACTTTGTGCCCTGAACCAGCTTCCAAAGTAAAATACAGACCCAAATACTGTGTCTTCCCAGACACTTCAAAGCTGCGTCCTTCCTGACCCAGCATTTCCAGATCCCATGTAAGATCCTAGCAACTGATGGAATAGGAAGCCAAGGCTGAGATGCACAGATGACCCCAAGGAAGAAAACAAGCCAGACTCTGCAGCTTCCCCAGCAGTCAAGAGGATAAGGTGGCCCTGGGACTAGTCAGCTCCACGGGCATGAAGCCTGGGGACAGTATTGCTGTTTCCAGAGAGCTGGACTGGACGGCTCCCTCCCCTGTTTGCTCAAGCACTTCCAATTAAACCCAGTGGAATTCAATCTCTTACTCTTAATAAACTTCCCTGTTTCCTTGCCAACTCCCCTCCGGACACCAAGACGCTATTACTCCAAACACAACAGGAAAGGGCTATTTTTTTCTGCAAACTTTCTGACTGAAGAGGCAAGCATGATCCCCCCTAGCAGGATCTGAGCCATTAGGATCCATGAAAATTAACTGCAAATAAACATTTGGGGAGGGGAGGGGAGAACGGGGCTGCCAAGCCACAGCAGAAAGATTGTGCACATGCTTCCCAAGACAGGTGAACACCTGCAGTTGCTGAATAGTGTGTACCTGCTCATGGGACCCAACATGGAATTTGGGAACTTGTGTTCTGCTGTGAGCGTGTAAATCTCCAAGGATGCTGCCCCTTATTTCCACGCCACCACAGGTCCATTTTCATGCATCCCAGGCGTGCAGTTCTCTGGGTGGGGAAGCTCTAATAGCCCCTTTCTTGTTGCTGGCACCACTCAGTACAGCATGCACATGTAAGGGAGCTTTACAGCCCCCCTCCTCCAGCCTAGACTCCTCATCCCCACGTGCTACATCTCCATTGCACAAACCCAGAAGATTAATGCAGCCATCTCCCCTTTCCCAAAGCCCCGGTCGCAGCTTTGCAAGGCAGGAGCCTCCTTCTCCACTCTCCTCTCCCTGACAGATGCCTCAGAGCCTGGGGCCGCAGTTAAGGTGACAAGATTCAGCAATTCTTTATGAACATTTCATTCCCGCTCGCTACACGACGTAAATTAGATGGTGTGTTACATTCGGGCAAGAAGCACGATATGTCACTGCGGCGCCGGCCCATTGGATGGAGAGGCTAATCCTGCCGTGAATTTCATTACTGCTTTTATGCCATCGGAATTAGCTCGGTGACAGCGAGCCTGATTGTCTTTCACTAGGGGTTTGCCGGGGCACAGGAAGGCTTCCTCCCTGATGGGAGCACTACCGAGTGACCCCGCTCTGTGGCCGCTCATTGTGCCTTCCCTGGGGCAGGGAGGGAGTGGTGTCCAGCTCATGGGGAGCTCTGATATTCCTCCTCCCCAGTGCTCACATAAAGAGATTGAAGGATCCCCTTGCATGGGTGTGGCCAGGATGCTGACAACCCCCCTACCTGTATCAGGAAGGTGTTTTATCCCTCCCCTTCATCTTTACGTTCACATAGGCAGTTGTCCTGAGAACGCTCTTCTTGCTATGGTGGATTCCTCATTCTCCCAGCACACACTGTGTCAGGTACCAGTGCTTGGAAGCCCACAGCCTGAGAGCCAGGGACACAAACTGCAATCCATGCTGCAGCTGGGCCAAGCTCAGTTCTCATATCAGTGTCTGCACTTGAGAGTTTCATGCCCTTGCCCAGCATAAGAGGAGATGAACGAGATGCACAGAGCCATTTCCCATCACTCAGGCTCAGTTTGGCCAAGCTTCCTCCTGAAGCATCCTGATGAAGAATATCAGGAGTCTGAGTGACTCAGCAGGTGCTGACTATAGGGAGTGAAGCTGGACAAGTTGAACTCCTCCTGTGTTCATTGCTGCATCTCTCCTATTATAGTGCTGCTGCTAATCAGGGAGCAAAGCCAGGAACACACAAGACCTTTCCAAAGAGCCAGCACTTACCTAGGTGAGATTGCTGAGAGGTCAGACTCCCTAAGGGTGTCTCCCAGTAAGAAGTGGCAGAGAGAAATCTGGGACTCCTGGAGAGCCCAAGTGAAACAGAGGTAGGGCTGGCCACATGCACATCCTGTATCCACTTAGGAAGTTGCACATTTCCTGGTGAAACAAGGGGTCTCGGAAACATGCCATAAGCTGTCCCCTGATGCTATCGCCAGACCCAGCCGTCAGGAGTCCACTGAACCTGGGCACCCACATTTCATAAACATCATGGCTTTACTTCTCCAAACCTAGCTTCTGGAAATACTTTCTCCGTCCCCAAAGACCCATGACAGCCACAGCTCACTCCTCTCCATTTTTATGTCCTTTCCCATGCACCCTGCCCACCCCCATTTTGCATCCAGCTATATTTGCTTCTTCTCTCCCAAGATTAGATGTCTCCAGACACTTCACCAACAAACATCCATGTGCAGACCCATGCCTGCCCACCTCTTACTGAAGCACTTGACCTTTCTCCTGGTGCTTTTGAGCACTGCTGCCATTTACATTGTTTAAATGTCAGTGTGATGCCCTCCAGGGGTGCAGAGGATTGAGCTACAAAACACTTGAAGGTTGCAGATGACGTCGGTGATGGTCATCAGGCTGATCTAATTGGTTCTGCACCCCAGCACAGGTTCAGAAACCAAATTGCAGGAGCAAGGATAGAGGTTCATATTGATCATCACTGTCTGTCATCCCAGTCCATCTCCAAAGTTTAAGCTGTGTGGTTCTGCATAGTTCCAGCTTCAAACCCTCTTCCAATGCTGGGTATGGCCCCTGGAAAATGCATAGGAGGCTTCAAAGCCGAATGACTATCAGGAAAAAAACTCTCACGCCATTCGTGGATGGAAGGTCTGGGTATACAGCAGCTCCTGAAGTGCTCTGTGCCTTCAGACAGACCCCTCCTGCTCTCCTTCTGGCTGTCCCAGGGGAGCTTTGGGTGATCCAATACTCAAAGTACTGGTGCAGGCACTTCAAAACCACCTGGGGGACTGAAGGAGCCCTCCTGTGCTGGGTGCTGCACAAACACAGCATGGGGGAAAAGTCCTCTTCTGCCCAAGCAGGAAAGCTGATATCTGTAACTGGCAAAGGACTGTGTTGCACCTACTGGGAGGCAAATCCACCTGGCTGGGGTGTTACCAAAGGGCAAGTTAGATCTGAAACCCATCTCTAAGGGTAAATCTGAGAGCAGAGGTGGTCTAACTGTACAGTCTGGATATCTGGAGAGAGCCAGTGATACTGATGTCTGGAGCTCTGCTCTGTACTCTTGGCCCCCTTCTCCCACTCTCAGGACAAGAGGATGCACAGCCTTAATGCACTTATTAGTCAAAGAGCTCTCATCTTAGGTGAGCACTTTGGGAAGCTTGCCTAGTCCCTAACAGTAATACTCCATTAGTCCTTCACTCCAATTAGTGGGAGGAGGAGTGGGAGGGAGTGGGAAGAGCAGGAGGAAGTTAACAAACCGATTTGGGATGATAAACTACATAAGAGGTTTGTCAAAGACAGGAAAAGGAATAAAAGCAGTCAAACCTCAAATGTTTGCAGGACAAGTGTTTGAAGGTACATAAGAACAAGGTGTAGTAGAAAAGGACTCCTGAGCTCTCCCCAAAGGAGGGGGCAAGATGCAGCCTTTCCTCTGTCCTTTGGGATGGGGAGGCAGGTAGCACCTGGTGCTTGGATAGAGATGGCAGCCTGTTGCCAGCAGTTCAGGGGATCTGTTGTTGGGTTCAACCAGGATGAAAAAAAGAAGTAAAAAATTAAAATGAAGATAGAAACTGCTATTGCATCCGCAGCCTTCTTGACAGAGATTTCCTCTTCTCCACC
Organism: Cnemophilus loriae; assembly: GCA_013397755.1. Lineage (NCBI taxonomy): Eukaryota > Metazoa > Chordata > Aves > Passeriformes > Corvidae > Cnemophilus > Cnemophilus loriae. Next base: position 126,664 of record VZTF01008727.1, read on the forward strand.
ACCAAGTCAAATACAAACATGCCCCTAAAGAGCAGGGCCAGGACAGGGGACTTCAGTGCTCGGAAGAAATCAGATTGGCTTTGTGACATGTCATGAGAGGTGACAGTTGAACCCCAGAGAGCAGAGAGGGTTCTTTTCTGGGGATCACTGGGGTCCAGGTACCACTGTCTGAGTAATGTCAGTCACTGCTCTTCACAGCTTGAGAAGCCCCCCTGACCCTGGAGATACTCAAACCTGGAAAGGACTCACCTGTGATAGGGGACAGGCTCTAGGCAGATCCAGCAGGAAAAAGTCACTGGAGAAAGCAACTGTTTGGGCACCACAGCATATGACTGTCCCTCAGCCCATCTCTGTCACCCTGTCACAAAGTGCCCCAGCAACAGAAGCAAGGGCTGGAGAGGTGGGTTCCTCCCAGCCCCCAGCCCAAAACCTGGGCCAGCCCACCAGCACTCCGAGCATCACTTCCCTCCCCTCCAAACCTCTCCTCTTGCTGTGCCAATGGCCCAGGTTTCAGGCAGAACTGATTCATAGAGACAGCTCTCCCAGCAGCTGAGAGCAGTCTCGGCTGGATTTGCCCCCAGACGCAAGAAAGCCTCGGACAGATAATTCATCGTGCAGCCCGACGCAGCCGAGACAAGGCCAGGAGCTGTACAGAGCAAAAATAAAAAAGTCACCGGGACTCCCCATATCATATATATATCAGCCAGCAACAGCTCCATCGGGAACAAAGGTATTCAAGCATTGGAAAGAGAGTGCTTAGCAGTAAAATAGGTCCTGGAAGCCCTCGGGCACTATTTACTGGGGAATGAATCTACCTTGGTGACTGATTGCAGCCTTTTAACCTGGATAAATCAGATGACAGATAAGAGCGTCTCCCAGGTAGCCCTGCCGGCAGGTACCTCCATTACAGCCCCATCCATTTCAGCCAGCTCTGTCACCCACCAGGGGACTCATAGCCTGCTGTGTGGGGTGAGCCCTGTGTGGGGATCAGTGGGCACAGGGGCCTACTACTTTTTGGAGCACCTCTGCTCTTCTCTTTATGTCAGGGAAGGCAAGGGAGCCTTTTCCAGCTAGAGAAGAAGCAAAAGCAGCTGCAAAGCTGAGGACTCATTGCTCCCTGTCTCTGTAACTCCGAAGCATCCCATATCCCAGACTACTGCTGGGGGTGGGGAAAGGGCATGCAGTAGATGCCAGCTTAGGTTTCTGGGCTACACCACACCAGCACACTTTTCTCATCTGCAGAGGGCACCTTCCAGGCTGCTTGCAGCAGGACCCATTACAGTTTCTAAACCAGACTATATCACATCTGAGAGATGGCAGACAGAGCCATCCGCAAAGCCACTTATACTGCAAGGACAGCCATCAGCTGGGAAAGAAGCTTGATTTATATAAGGACACTTACAAGTCGTGAGTGCTCGCAGGCAGCAGTGAACAGGTAGCCTGTCCCAGTCTTTCATTTTGAGAGATGCCCTGTCTGCAACCCCATGACACATATTAACCAGGATCCAAGTGTCTGTAATATGCTCCTTCCCTGCTTATCCTGTCCCAGAGACAAGCTGCAGGGACTGAGTCCTCCATCTCCCCATATGGCTCTCCAGCAAAGCAGTCAGAAGCAGTGGCAGTGCTGCACAGCAGTGCCATGAACGTGGCAGCCCTGGGCCATGCACTTGTAGGCTCAGGGCAAGTAGGGCTGGTTTTGCATGCACCATCCTGCCCAGTCAGCCATGGACCACCGAGGAATTGGAACAGGTTAACAGCAACAGAGTCTGCCCCATGCAGGCTGTTGCTGCCCTTTTGTGTTTTCCTGCCTGTTTTTCCCCTTCGAGCATCTAAAACTTGCAAGCACACACTTAACATCCACAATTTCAGCCACTGCAAAGTCTAGGCGCCATCCTACCCCATTTCTGCTCCTAATGCCTTTTAGTGCTGCTTCAGCCTTTGGAGGGCCCCAGTAACTCAACACTCACCCTGCGACTCTCCTGACACAGTCAGGAGTGGTCATGAGGAACACCTACATTTCAACAGCCACTTGAGCAATTAGTACTCAATACATTCCTTTCTCTTGCAAAAAGGAGAACCAGTCCCTTCCACAATGCAGCTTGCCCACGGGCACCTTTCTGGGGCAGAGCAGGAGAACCTATCTCCTTTCCTCTCCTGCTTTATAGTTTTGAGGAAGAACACAAAACGCACAAACAGGTGTTCTATCACCTTATAACCCAATCCTGTGCTCTGCTGCTCTCTCCAGCACGGCTCCCACCCAGGGCCAGATGCTGATGTTCAAGAGAATTAATTATCCACATGAGATAATAATCTTAAGCAAAGCACTGGGTGAAGAGGAGTTAAAGGAACAGTGCTTTTGTCTTTGAGATAGCGTCTGGGGTTAGAAAACCTCACCGTGCTCCTCCACTGCTCCCGAACAAGACTTCTGAAAACTTTGAAAGCAGACAAGTGTGGGGAGGATGCAAGGGAATTGAGCTTTGGCTTTGCATGTTGGGTCAGCATGGTCTGGAAAGGGCAAAATTGTTCTTGGGTTTCTGTGCCTTGGCATGACAGTTTCCGGAGTGAGAATGGGGAACAAAATCAAACTGACGTATCTTGAGTCCCTGCATATGGCAGTGGTCCCTACCATGCCATTCCTATGATAGCTGGGTGCCAGTTTCAGCTAGAGGCATGCAGAGCAGGCACGGGATGTTTGCTGGGGCTGAATGCAGAGCAGGGCATGCAGTACGGGGATAGTGGTGCCTCAGTTGCACCAGAACATGCACAGTGATGATCAGTCTTCCAGAAATCACCAAAATCAATCATGAACCCTTTCTGGCTGGTTTAAACTCATCAGGCTGCAATTTTGGAGCTGCTGAAATGAGCAGGAACTCCTGGTCAGGGTTATTCCTGAGAAGCCTGCAAAAGGGATTTCTCCTCTGCAGTAGCTGTTAGTCATGTTGGGAACCAGAAGAGGATGGATCTGATCCAGCAAGTTGCCTCTCAGTGGAAAAATCCAGTCAATTCCCTGCAATTGTGCTGCTCTGTGTGGTGGGTTGGATCCCTATGGGAATTACTTTTTTTTTCTTTTTCTCTTTTTTTTTTCTTTTTTTTTTTGGTGGTAGGGCTGTTTTCAGTCGGATTGCTTCCCCGATCTAGCCTCCATACATCCCCAGGGACAGCAGACCTGAACGGGGTTAGACAAACAGCTTGGCTGAGCAGCAGGGGTGAGGGTGCCCTGGGGCAGGATTAATCCCGGCTTGACACATTTCCCACACACCAGAGCATTCGAGCTGAGATGGAGATGCTCCAGGGAGCCGGGCAGGGGCTGATAGGCTTCAGGGACCAGGACGTCCCCTCTACCCAGCCACACAAATTGCAGCATGTCCCTGCCCCGCTCTAGGGGCATGATGCAGATGGGACAAGAAGCCAGTGACTGCCTGTGTGTCCAGCCAGGTCTGTCAGTCCAGTCGGGTTCCACATACCCAGGAGGTCGAAGAGAGATGAAGCCCTGTGTGTGAGGACTGGAGAGCACCGAGGATCCACCCAGAGCCTGACCTCCCTATCCATCAGAGATCGCACCCTGGAAGCCTTATTCAGCCATCATTAGTATGCAAAGACTGTGATCCGAGAGAGGGGGAGAGAGAAAGGGAGAGGGAGGGAGGGGGGAGAGAGGGAAGGGAGAGAGAAAGAGAGAAAAAGCCAGTTGTTTTATTCATGGCTGGTGATATTATAGACTGAGTGAAAATCACATTATCGTAATGGGAAAGTTAGAGTTGCCGTGATGATGCCCTGAAGCTTGTGTGCTGATTGGGGTGTGATTGCTATCTGTATTTATATGTAGAAAGCAAAGTTCACTGCCAGTTCAAGATGGTGGAGCCTGCTTCTTCATGCTACATAATTCTTCAGTAGGGAAAAAGTAAGAGCAGCCGGGACTGCTGAGCAGGCGTGGGGGCTCCTGCCGTGCGGGGCCGCGGGCAGAGATGGTTTGTGCTGCCCAGCGCACTCCCGGCTGTGTGGGCTGCTGCCGAGCCGGGAGCGGGCTGGGGGCAGTGGCTGTGATGGGATGGGGGCAGGGGGTGTGAGCACCCGGGTGCATTTGCCTGTGAGTCATTCTCACAGCCCTGGTTGTTCGTGATGCCAGGGAAACTGAGCCGCGGTTTCAGTTTTGAGGATCCAGAGCGATGGATGGTGCAGAGCAGTGAGAGGAGGGGATCAATGTAAATGTCGTGGTGCTGTTTGCAGGCTGCAGTGGGCTGCAAGGGCTTTGGGGACATGAATTATTGATGCCTCTGGTATTTCTGTGAGATGGAGAGTCAGTGTGACATCCTGTGGACTCTGCATGTCCCATCCATTAGCCAACTTTCCCCCTCATTCCCCAAAGACTTCTTGGGTGAAGGAGCAGCCTTGGACTTTCCTACTTCAAACTCCAGCTTCAGCTCTACAGCTGGGACAGTGCTGGGTGTCTGTGCAGCAGCAGGTAGTGGGGATGTAGGCAAGACCTTTTGGAATAAATCCATGCAAAGAAAAGGATGATGCTCAAAATCCTCCAACCTCACTCCTCTTCTGCCAACCCTGTCACTCATGTCTGACTGCTGTACGTCCTGGTCCCATCCTGCCCTCAGCATCCTGAAGAGCCTGTAAGCCCAAGAACGTGTTCCAGACCAGGAGCTGCTATCCACCATACAGCAGCACTTGGGAAACTTCCTGTGGGATGAGGACATGCCATGATCACCAGCTTCCCCCAGGCAGTCACAGAGAGGAGATCCAGGGGTGGAAAGTTACTGCTGTGCTTGGGACTCAAGCAAGTGCTCTGATACTGCAACACAAGATGTCAACTCACCGGTTTGGGTTTTTAGATCCCAAAGTGACACACATTAAAAAGACAGACAGCGAACTGTGCGTCTGTCAGCAGTAACACTGAGGTTATCCTGGCATCCCGGTGTCCCTGAGTTCTCCTCCCAAGGACACACTTTCCAGCAGGCTCCTGAATCTGCAGAGATGTGTTGGCATCCAAGGGGTGCATTTACCTCGTGTTTCTGGGCACAGTTTGAGAGAATAACAAAAATCAAAGTTTGAGGGAAACAGAGGGTGAGTTATTAAACAACAAAAGAGGGAAATAAATATAACTAGTGTTGCAGAGGTAAAGTGAGGCAGATATTGGAGAAGTGGGAAGAGCAGAGAAATATGCTAAATCCTCTTATTTCTTTCAATAGGGTTTATAGCAAGCCTAAATGTACTCCACTCCCATTGGAGAGCCTTCTTAGCTCAGCTGTGAGCCTCCCATCTTGCTATTGCATTTCCCTTTCAACCACCATGAGGACCTGCAGCACAGTGGTGGGAATTCCTGCGCCTCTCCGTACTCCTCACCCTTTGGTGTGCTATACAATCAAACACACCTCGTGTATGAAGTGTTCTTCCACTCACATTTTGCACTGATGCAAGTGGCACAAGGTGCAGCGCCCAGAGCAGTGTCCCCCAGATTTTCTCTCACAGTTCAGGGCATGACACAGCCTGGGAGAAGACAGGAAAAGTCTGGATTGTGCCCAGCCTATGTGGAGAGCTGCTGCAGAGCAGAGGGACTGAGGGATGCAGTTGCTCCACAGGGACTGATCAGCACCAAGGTCAGAGGGAAGGACAAGTTTTCCATTCCAGGCAGAGCTCAGACCTGGCCCTTCCATGACACGTGGTGGCAGAGCCAGCTCCTGGGTGCCAAACCCCCTGTGCCCTCAGCGCACCAGATGGATGCTCATGTTCCCGAAAGAGCAGCCATTACCTCGTTCGCCTCCCTCCCACCGAGGGAGTCAAATGCAGCTCCAAAATGTGCCACGCTGCAGAGCAGAGACCGCCTGCGACCCCACCTGTCCCCTCCACCAGCCGTCACAGTGTGGCTGCCAGCCAGGACACCCCGTGTATCAGACACGGGGTAGGCTGGGACCGAAGGACAGTGAGCTGGGATGGGCAGGAGGCAGCAAGGGGCTGGCTGAAGATAGTCAGAAAAAGGAGAGCACGAGGGCTGCCAGTTGGACTCAAAAGCAGGAGGAGAGGAGGCTGCAGGGCACCGTGGAACTGTGGACCTGGACAGCAGAGGCAGAGTGAAGGTCAGGCCATGGGTACAGGCAGCTGGGGAGCACCTCTGGGGTAAAATGCAGCCTGTGGTACCTTGTGACTTCCTGTGCTGATGGCTAGTGGGAACTGCCTAAATAGCTGCTCGTGAGCTGCAGCATCAGGTCCCCATGCCCGGCTCCTCATCACTGGGCATGGCAGTGCCAGGTGTGCCTGGATCTGCCGCCAGGCTGACATTTCCCCCACTCCCCAGCTGCAAGAGAGGCTGTGCCAGGGACACAAGGACAGAGGGGCTGCTCTGAGCTGCCTTTGTGCCATGCAGCCTCTACCATGGCCAACAGCCGGAGACCACAGCCGACTCACCTCCTTCCTCAGAAGCTTGCATGCAGGCATTCGGTTGAACATGTGTGGAGCACACACATGGTCCCTGCACACATTCACTTGTCATTAGGAAGAACAAGCACACACACATGCATGCAAGAAGCAGGAGCCCAAGCTCCAAAAACTTCATTTCATCATTTTCCAGTGCTTGAGACATGGCACCCCTGTTCATTTTTTTTTTTTTTGCTGGTGCATCTAAACAAGTAAAGAAAATGACATCTCGCAGACACAGACCTCAGTGAACACCTACACGAAACTGAAGGTCTCCTCCTGCCAAACGCTCACACAGAGCTCTGTCACACACAGGAATACACTGTTGTCGCAACATACCCACATGGGATCATTGCAGCCAGCACCAACTGCTTCACAAACATCTCAGCCCAAACCTATGTAGGGTTTGTTCTGTGTGTGGAGACGTCACCCACATGCTCAGGCACTGCCAACCCATGTGAGAGCCAGGTAGTGGGAGCATGGCAGACCCAGGCTGCGCAGCCTGCAGTGACCAAAGTGGTACAAACATCTGGATATTCCCATCTGAACGTGGGTGCGCGCACACACATGCACACACACAGATGTTTTTTACCCCAGCTGCCCAGGCCAGGATGCCCATAGCTCCCTGCTTCCCATGGCACTGCCTCTTTCCAGTCCCTAGCTTATCATTTTTTCACAGTTTAACCAGAATCAGCAACTTCTGTCACCTGCTGCTACCTGGTGCATCCCTTCCCATGCTGGCTAAGTCTGTTTGAACCCACAGATGTGTGATTAAACACGGCGAGCGTTAGTGGCGAAGCACCGCTGCGCGCTCCCCGTATGGCTGATGAGCGTGCAGCTGGAGCAAAGCTCCCTGGGGTACCCTGCTGCTCGCTCAACATGCACCAGGTCGGGGGGAGGAAGGTGTCAACATGGCAGGGAGGATATTTAAGCATTAAGCCATTTCTTTTCCCTACAAGGGTTCTGAAAACTGCAGCTTTTCCTGCCTAGGTATGTCTGGCTGAGCCTCTGACAGGGAGACTGGAAAGACTTTCCTTTGTAGAAAAGCTGTAGAGAACAGGGAAGTAGTGAACATGAAGAAGAATGTGAAGGAGAGGAGGAAACAGTGTACAGAATAGCAAAGGCAGCTGCTGTGTTTTCTCCCAGCCTTGCCACACAAAATTCAAGGGGCTTCCTGGGGAACCGAACAGCAGAGAACATGGGGGTGCTCTGTACAAAAAAGGAGTTTGTACCTTACTGCCACGTGGTGATGCTGAGACTAGACAAGAACATACCAGCATATGTGTTTCCAAAAGGGAAACTTTGCTTCACAGGCTCCGGCATGTAGACCACCCTCTAGCTTCTCTCAGCATGTGTTCCCTAGATCCTGGGGGATTTGGTTTCCAGAGGACTCCCTTGGTTTATGTAGCCTGTCGACCAGGAGCAGTGAGGCTGACCCCAATGTGATCTGTGCTGCAGGGGAGAGGAGTGAAGAGAAAGGTGCCTTGATGCAGTGCACTAGAAAAACGTTTGTCAGTGACTTGCCCAAACAGAGCATATCACGAGCTCAGAGCACCTGGTCCCTTTTCCAGGCTCATCACTGTGAAGCATTTTGGGTCAGATTTAAGATGCATCAAGAGGCATCTGAGGATAGATCCCAGAGAAAAGAGACAGAGATGTTTCACATTTGCCTCAAATAAATAACAACTCAGCTTTCTTGCAAGTCTAGTCCAAGCTGCAGAAACACAGGGACACACTTGGGTAATGCAGTAAAAAACCTCTCACAGCACAGGACTGACCCACTGCGTTCTCACTGGTCCCTGCCATGGTCCTGGCCACCAGACCCTACCCAGCTCCTCTACTGCCCTCCCTAACTGGACACAGCATCAGGGCAGCCTCTCAGTGCCACAGGAACAAGATAACCACCTGGGTCAGGATGCTGTCTGCCTCATTCCTGATGGGAGTGACACGTGACTCACTTTCAGCATGCCAGCCACTGTTGCCCACAGCAGTTCCAGGAGTGTGAAGGGTGAATTACTACGAACATACCACTGTGGAGTATGCTCTCTTGCCATTTTCCTGCTGAAATCAGGGTTTTCCCTGAAGAGGAGACACAGCTGGAAAAATGCTGGTGGGGCTGAGGAACAGTGTGGGACAGAGCAGCCTGCCAGGCTGGGGAGCCAGCACCGCACATTCCAAGGGACATGGGCACCAGGTCTTGCTGCCTCTCTTATTACCTCTCTCAGCTCTATCTTTCCCTGGAGGACCCCTTCGAGACACCCGTGCACAGCACAACTCCATCTGCTCCCAGCACTGCAGCTGCTGACTCTTTGCTCCTCTCTCTCTCTCTTGCTTATTTTCCTGCAAACAGCCCTTATTTTTCCTGTCCTCACCTCTCCCCACTGGGTATCTCCTATCAGCCTGCATCCAAACCCCGCCCCTCTGCTTCCACCTCTTCTCTGCTTGCTCCAGGTCCTGCTGGCCTCACCACCAGCCTCCTTGCATCCCTGTGTCCTGATATAATGGGGAGCAGATTGGGTGCAACGCTCCTCTCAGAGCAGGCCCTGAGCCATGGAAATGCTGAGGTGGTTGTTCTGCTACACACAAACGGTTAATGTGTGGAGGGCAACTTGGAAGCCTGTAGGAGCATGGAGCATCATTCCTGGGGAATTAGTACCGACACAAATCGACCTTGCGCTCTGCAGCTGGTTTACTCTGTGCAGCGCCTTGTGCCAACAATTACTGCAGGCAGGAAGAAGAAGATAAACGGATGAATGGGTGGTTCATGGAAGATCCCTGGATGGAGGGATGGATGAAGGACAGCCCAGATGGGTGGTAAGTCCAGTCAAGGTTCCGGTCTAAATTCCCAAATTCCGTATATTAATTTACTTTCGCATCTGCTGTAGTGAAACCAAACACCCCCAACTTTTCCTTATTCCCGCTTTCTGACATCGCTTTGATGCCATTCTGTTGGTGCTTTGCTTGCCAGTCCCTTTCTGCACAGCACGAAGCACTGCCACGAAGTAGCCAGGATTAACATCCTTCCCACGAGATTAACATCCTTCCCTCAGGGCCAGATACTGGATACTCCCGGGTCTCTATTTTTCCCTGTCTCACCTGTGACACTGTGTAGTCTGATCAGCCACCAAGACCTCTGCACTGATCTTCTGCACCCTGGAAGTGTTCAAGGACAGACTGGATGAGGCTTTGAGCAACCTGGTCTAGTTGATGGCATCCATGCCCTTGGCACAGGGGTTGGGACTAGCTGAAGTTTAAGGTCCCTTCCAACCCAAACCATTCCATGGTTCTATGAAACAGGTATGAACATTCCAGGACTTTGGGAAACAGAGAAGGTTGCTAGTCCCTGTCTTCCCCAAACACCATGTGATTTGCACACCATCAGAAAAGTCTGTAGACCTCTGTGTTTTGAAGGTAATTTTCCTTCGCTGGTAAGCAGCACGGCTGGAGTTACCCAGGGACACATTTCACGGGCACAAGACAGCAGTGATCTCCCTCTTTACTAGATTTCAACCCTTTGGCTCTCCACACCTCACATCTGCTGCCTGCTGCAGGAGCCAACTGGTCAGAGGGCACGCAGAAATCCTGGGAGGGTGGTGCTTTGCATTCTACGAGTGGTTTTGGGGAAAGCAACAAGGTGTTATTTGGATGGAGTCAGTGGAGTCATAGCCTTATTTTCCTTGTGAGATGAGAGACAGCAAAACTGGTGATGCTGATGACTTAGCAGGGAAGGGCAAAGGATAACCATACTCATAAGCTGTGCTCATCTACAGCAAATGCTGGTGGAGCTGGGTGACAAAATATTTTTGGACAAAACATCTTTTAAAGCAGACCAAGCCCTACAGTGGAACTTCCCTAGTTATTGTTTTGCTTGTAATTCTGCAAAGCCCTTGTGTCCGATTTGGGTCTTAGCAAGGCAAAATAAAAAAATGACAACCAGAGGTTTCTTCTAATTTTTGGAAAGCCAAGCACATTTTACAAAATCTGGCTTTGAAAGTTGATTTTGGAAGAGAGGGAGGACAGGTTGCTTTCAGCCACTCATCCATAGGAAAAAAAAAAAAGGAGAAAAAGTGAAGCCATTGGCAGTTGAACACAAACTTGCAGAGGCAGAAGGAAAATGTCAATGCTATGTCACAACTCTAGCTGGTACAAGACAGCTCTTAAACAGAGATGTGAAAGGGCTGTTTGGGATCATGTACCCTCCATTCCATAAATTACAGCTGAGTTGACAGGGGTAGAGCAGTGCTGGACTGGTCAGCGGTTTTGGGAAGAGGTTCCAGATGGTTCCTATTTCATCCAAAGTAGGTCACCTGCCCCACCTCCTGTTCCTTCTCAATTTCAGACCTGGCATCATCTAGCAAAACCTTTGGGTGGTGGTGGGCACCTTGCTGTGGCCCTTTGATCTCTCCCCCTTGCCTTTCTGAGCCCTTCCTTCTGAGGAGACATTTGTGGGGTGGGTAGAGCTGGGGGGATGGAGACAGCCGCCCCCCTTGTCCCACATAGTTCAGGATCCCATCGCACTGAGTCCCTGCAAGCCAAAAAAGCACTGGCACTGTGCAGCTGGGCAGGCTGTCCTGTGGGCTGTAAATCATGCCTGCACATTCCTTCGGTGGCATTTCACTCAGGACACGTCCCCCCCTCAAAAAGTATAGCAAGCCTGCACCCCCCACCTCCCCACTCCTGCCCAACCAAGCTCCAGCAGTCCCCATCCCGGGGAACAACACTCAGCCCCTTCTTATAATTTTTGAGCATGAAGAAGCATTAAATTGTAATCTACCTTCTTGGCATTCTTTCTCCTTCCTTCCTTGTTCTTCTCCATCCCCAGTCTCCTCATCCTTCTGGGTTCATAAATCTTAATTTTATCTGTGACTTGGGTTTTCATTTCCCCTTTCTCTTTCTCTCTTTCAGTCTTGATCTTTTCTTTTTTTTACAATGTTAATTAATCATATTTAGGCCTGGTCCCAGCTGTTACCATACGGAGAGTCCCTCGCCAGCCCCCTCTCCCCGCCCCCAGGCCAGATGCATGTCACTTTTGGATAAATCCAACCAGTTGCAGGAATTCTTTGATTGTCCAGCAGCGGAGACACTGAGTGATCCATCATGCTCCCTGTGCCACCTCTGTGACGTGCCATTTGCAGCACTGCTCCCCTGGGCACAGCCCACCCTATCACCCTGGAACAAGCTGTCCTGCTCCAGAGGAAGAGTCTCTCTGTTCAAAGACATGCTGAGAGGTTTTTGCAAAAAGCAGGACCTGTCAGCCCAGCCTTATGTGGATGGGAGCAAGATGTGATTGAGGGGCTCCTGTCTCCGAGGCCTCGTCCTGCCTGGGAGGGATGCAGAGAGGAGAGACAGGGCTCATTGGGAAAGCGTATGGGGGCAACCTTGGCAGAGTTTCCAGAAGGTCCAAATGTAAGGTCAGGCCTTGCAATCAGTCTTCCTCTGTTCTTCCATCCCCTCCCTTCTCTGTGGCTGGCGCTTCTCCCTTGGAGCAGGAGCAGTGTTTGCATCAGCTGACAGGGCTGGCTCATCTCTGTGCCACGTGGCACCCCACCTCCAGAGGTGACCTTGTATCTGACACTGTTAGGACACATGGGGACATGCAGGGAGGTGGCTCAGTGTGCTCATGCTCTCCAGAGCCTGCTGCCAGTGGATATTCGGTACAAAATAAAATGGAAAGATCCCTCAATATGCTACTAAGGATGGTTGGGAATCCTTGGCTTGGAAAGACAGAGGGCTGAAATAACAGAGGTTGGAAGGATCAGGCGTACCGTGACATGGAGGATGTGCAGAGGTCCCAGAGAAGGGGCAGGGAGGAAAGCTGGGATGCAGGGAGAGCCCAAGGGTGCAGGAAGAGCAAGGGGTGCCTGAGCCTGGTGCCTGAGCCTGAGCAGCAGTGGCAGAGCTAGCACTGGGGAGCTTTGGAAGAGATGCAGAAGGCATGGAGGGCACCGGCAAAGGAGACAGGGCTGGACATCAAAGGCCTAGACTATGTACCCCAGCTGATGTGTGAGTGTGACTAAGGCATGGATTCGACTGATTTTCAGCCATGGCTGGCTGGCGCTGGCACTGGCTCCCAGAACTTCCACAAATGCTTGCCTCTAGTGCCCTGTGCTTTGTTGCTCCCCAGCAATGCACCAACCTGTCGCACTGGGGATGACATGGGCCAGCAATGTGAACAGCCCATGAGCTTGCCCCTCTCTTGCCCCTCATGCCAGGTGTGCTCCCCAGCACACATTTCAGCTCCTTGTTCAGGCTGTTCGTGGGTCCCAGGTCGCTTCTAACCACCGCCTGAAGCACATATCCCATTTCTTTATGGTCCTGGCTCTCTGGAAGCTATCTTGAAGCTCCTTCTTTGCCTTCCTTCCCTGACGCCTGTCCCTCTAAATTATACCCTTTCAGTCCCCCATGACTGGCTCCTAGTGCTAATACCCCTCAGATATTTGCAAGCTATCATCGTGTCCTCACTGTGTCATCATTAGGCTAAGCTCTTGCAGTTAGCTCCTTCAAAAGTTCCTTGTAAATCTTTCCCTTTACACCTCTGCTTGTTTTCATACCTTTTTCTGAATGTCTTCCAACCATGCCAGTGACTTTCGGGTCATAGGCCTGGAAATGACCCTTGGAACTCTACTTGGGCCAAAGGCAAAGCTGCCGAGGGGTTTTCTAGGCTGATCTTTCCCTCTGTGCATCTGTGCTCAGTCCCAAATCGTATCAGCACTTTTCCCATGGCAATCTCTTCTTTACTGGCTACTCATGGCTGTGCCTGTGTTCCAATACTAGCTGAACCAATGTAGACTGGGAAAAAAAAAGATAGTAACATTCCATTCTGCTTATTCCATTTGGAAGAAAGCCAGACTGTTTTCCTTTAATCTCATAAGGGAAGAGATGGCAACTCACACGAAAAGTGGAGCAGGTGAAAATGGATCAGGATTCTTTACCCCAGTGAGAAACCAAGCCACCAATGGGTATTTGAGGTTTGAAGCTGGAATGAACATGATGGGGCCCATCTGTTACTTTTCCTTTTGCAGATCAGCTGTGTTTTCCCAAGCTGACCCTCATCTGCTATTTCAAACCCCAGGTCAGAGTTCCCATGGGCTTCATCCAGCTCCTACTGGGAATGAAACCGGGTGCTAAATATTTTGGTGTCATTTCACTATCTGTTCCTGTCTTTACTACCACCTACAGGCTCCAGGAATGAAGCAGCCTTTTCCCAGATCATTAACAGGGAGCTTAATTAAAAGCTGTCATAACACCAGGCATCATTGCTGGAAAATGGTAGTCCACTTTGCAGATGGGTGACAGGGTCACGCTGTTCTCATTTTCCCATCAAGAACATGCTTTTTTTATCACTGACTCCAGGACTTCAACTCATTTTAACAACTTGTACGTCCTGTAACCTTTTCTGCCCTTGTTAAAGTTTTGACCAATTTTTAAAATTGAAAATGCCCCTTTAAAATGAAGAATGCAGGACTGATGAAACAAAATATTGCAGGTTGTTTCTGTTCCGTCACTATCTCCTCTGGAGTATTTACCATGGTGAGGTATTTTGGGGTTTTAAAGCAATATTGTCATTAGAGGGTTTGGAGAAGGGATGAAGTGGTTTCCCAATATCCACAAAAAAACTTCCTTAGATTTAGATGTCAGGCAGACAGAAATGTCAGGCACAGCCAGGCCAGAAAGTTCCATATGCTTTGTAAAAAAAGGGCTCAAAGCAGGCTTTGTTCTTGTCTGAGGCTATTTGGGTTCCAAAAACATTTTCTCACAGTAACTCTACATCCAGTAAATTCCCTCTAGAAAAGGGAGGTGAGAATAATCAATGGGTACTCTTGGTTTTGCTTCACTTTCATTCACTAGGAACAAAAACTGTTGATAGGGGCCTGTGCAAGATATTTTGGGTTTTACCTGACTGCTTAACCTTCCCTGCTCTGTGCTAGCCCTCCGTTGTGGATTTTCATGTCCCATTTTCCTCAGATTTTGCAGTCTGTGAGAGCAGCCATGTCCCTGTCCCCACTGACACGAAGAGATGAGCCTCTGTTCATGTGTACCCTAATCCTATCTGACTCTCTGCACCCTGTGAGTGGGTAAAAGTCTTCACAGAGATTGGTTTATGTCCTGCCCCTTGCTGTTTTCAAAGCTAAGCCCCACTGGGACCCCAACTCACACAGATATTGAAGCACACACTCAAACCATGACCGCATGAGCTCTGTCACTGCTCCCAGAGGACTTCAAAGGGTTGGGCCCACGTGCTTAAAACTGAACAGGTGTTAAATGAGCTGCTGGATCAGGGCATCAGTCATCAGCAAGGCAGGGGGCACTGGATATATCTTGTGATAATAGACCACTTTGCTACATTTGCACAGGCCTTTGCAACAGCCAATAAATCAGGCAAAACAGCTGCTACTAAACTATGCAGAGACTTTGCCCTTTGACGCAAATTCTCTGAAAAGATCAGCCATGATCTGGGCGGGGGAATTTGAAGCTGGGCTCCTGCACACCCTGAAGCCAGACTAGGGATGGTCAGGCAGCCCACCCTACAACCGCACAGACTAAAGAGCAGCTGGAGAACAGGACCTGTGGACCCATGCACCCAGCCAGCTGGACTGAGCACTGCGCCACTCACAGCATGGGGAGCCCAGTCCAGCCATTGGTCTAAGACCACCAAGCCATCCAACAGCTACAGAAGTCATGGACTGGAAAGGTTGTACCCCCAGTGCTGCTACTGGGTCTCTTCTGATCTGCCTGGCTCTGTTAAACGAGGCAGCATCATCAGAATTGGCTCTAAAACATTTTGGGATCTGCCGAGCATGAGGACAGCAGGAATCTGGGGCATGGGTCCTCAGTCTGACTCCACTGGCTGCTCCTCAGATCCAGTGATTTCAGCCATTCACTCAATTCCCTGCTTTGTTAAATGATCCTTTCCAATTCAACCATCAATTTACTGGGCACAGTTCCCCAGAGTGTGTTCTCCTTGGGCTTTATCACCTGCGGCTATGAAGCAAAAGTGAAAGAAACCCCCAGCAGTCAGCGAGACCCCGGGGACACACTGTTGTAGAGACAACAAGAAACAGCTTCTGGAGCAAGTAGCAATGGATGCAAAAGGCAGAGTGAGAAATGCCTGAGTACAGCCTGAATAGAAAGAAGAAAAGAGGACAAAGACCAAATTTGAGAGGAAACCCCAAACAAGACCAGTCTACAAGCTCTTCAGAGCACACCTTGGGCATAAGGGCTAGTGCTGCTCTCCATCCTGATCCCAAAGGCTCATTTCTGCTGATGGAGAGCAGTTTGGGTTGCCCAGGATTCTCAAGGTGATGCCAGCTCCCATCTTGTTCCTATGCTCACCAGGCATTCCAGGGCATTGCAAGCCTGGAATCCATACATTGTGCCTCAACTACCACCAAGGCACTGGGGGAGCTGACAGAGCACAGCTGCTGCACCAAGCACAGTGATTGGTGCTAGCACGTCATGTTCCACAGAAAATCCCTGCTAGGTTTTCCAGAGCTGGCAAACACTTCAGAGACCTGCCAAAATAGGATGGAATCAGATGGTAAAACCCTATGGCACCTTGTCCAGCTGCCTGCTCTTACAGAAGGGAAAGCATTGAGGCGGGGCAGGAAGCCCCGTGAGACAATTTGGAAAGAAAAGCAAGCAAGACCAAAATTTGGGGAAGATAAAAGGTGATAAATGTCCATCTCTTCACCAAACTTTTCTTCTTGGCCTCTTGCTGAACCCAATTACCCTAACTAAAATGAATGTCCTGTCATATGACAGACTTTTCTCTTTGATTAAGGACTTCCAGGCTTCTTGCAGGTGATGCACTCTATAACTCATTGTAAAGATGGCTGCATTTTATAACCAATGAGTTGCATGGAGTTAAGGGCTTTTTTTTTGCCTGTCTTCCCCCTCTTCCCTGTTTCCTTGCTCTCCAGTTCAGACCGAACTGGGTTTAACTAGGCCTGAATAATTTAATAGAGTCATTATGCTCCTGTGTTTTTCCCTTACTGTCAACTGTAAAATCCATACAGTAGCTTCGGGAAATGGGGCTAATTTGAATTGATAATAGGAGACTCTGGAAAAAGTCATCTATTGCCGTGCAATGGTGGAGCAGATGCATGCTAAATCTTGTATAATGAAAGAATATGCTGGTGTCAATTATGTAAGAAAACGACTTTACAGTGGTTTGAGGCAATGGGTTAGCATTCTGCTTGATATTATCACATAAAGAAACACCCATCAAAACTTCTCATAAATATGGAACGGCAAGTAAGATTACATTATAAATTTGAATGTTATGAATGTGTATGAGAGAGACAGATCGAAGCAGGATACCCACCTCTCATAACTAGAAGTGCAAAAGAGCCATATTTCAACATTTACACAACACTGTCGTCAGGAAAGCAGACCAGGAGAGGGACCGGGGCTGTGTCTCTCCCCTACCTGCCCCAGAGCCACTGTCACAACATTTGCTGGGGAAAACAACTACTGGGCTTCGTCTCTTAGTCATATGCCTGCATGAAACAGCTATTTGTCATTAGGCAAGGTGCCTGGGAAGGTGATACTGCTGCTGCTGCAGGTGTAGGGGTGGCTTTCACTTCAAGAGATGTTTGCACGAGGATCTAAACTTCATGGCAGTCATTGAGCTCAGGGGAAGCACTGCTCTCAGCTTTCGAGGTTTGCTGCTGCCTGGGAACTTGTTGTTTGGAGAGGAGTGTTATGGATACCAATAGTAGTTCCAGGTGCCATCAGCCAAAATCAGTACCACTGCCCAGATAAGAGAGGACAGCACATGGCTGAGCATGTATTTGACTGCAAAAGGCTGCAGCAGTTTCTGTTAAGCAGGTCGCTGGGGAAGGGTCTGCTCCCCTGAGGGGAGAGCGGTATCAGCTCAGGTCATGGCGGTGTGGAGTGAGACAAAAAGGATTAGCCAGTATCACAGGGGATTTGCTTCAGAGCAGATTCCCAGCACATGCTGGAGGGAGGAGGTACTTGGGGTAGGGAATTCCAGGGCACAGAGTCAATGAACCACATAACCAAATTCAATTTGTCATAAAACACGAGCTGCACTGGGCGTAGAGGAGAAAAGGGAAGTCTGGCCCAAGCGGATAGCAGGGACTGGAGGAGCTTCACAGCCAGTCACACAGCTCACATCTAGCCTGGGGCAAAGTAGGTCACCCAGTGCAAACCTGCTGAGTTTGCACTGCCCACTTCAAATCCCCTTGAGACCCAAACACTGTCTGAGTCACTGACATCACAGGGCCTCCAGCAGAGCTGTCTGTTATCCCTACTCTCAGACTGGACAGAAACTGGACCAGATCCAGGTTCCTTGTGCCCAGCTGATGGCTGAAACCTGTCAGTTTGCTGTCCCTGGGCTCCAGCTGGCTGGCTGCAGCCCGAACACATCAGGCTCCGTCAGCATGGTGCATTCGAGCTCCCGACACAAATGGGAGGCATGTCTGATACATCAATTTGCAGCCATTCCCTCATGCTCTCCCAGATGTTGCTGCCCTCCACAGCCGAGACAGCTGAATACATCATGCATCCAGACCAGAGCCATCCCGATCCACGACAAGCGTTTAGACACCCCTGCATCAGTACAGAGGGAAATCTGCAGACAGGGTTTAGGCTGTGACACTTTGGGAGCAAATATACAGCCACTCAGCTGCTGTGCTGCAAAGAGGCAGCTTTGGGGCTAGGGCCAGTCGGGGGGTGAGGGCTATGACATGCCTGACCTTGGCCTGCAGCACTTGGGTTGTCCCTTGCTCTCCCTTGCTGGCTGTCCTGCCCTTCTGCTAGATGTTGCTATTCTTGGAGCAGAAAGGGCAGAAGAGAACATGGCCTTCACTGCTACCACCCCAATCATGAATCTGCAAATTCATCTTCAGCAGTGGGTTATGCTGACCACGCCAGGGCTGGTCTCTCCAGCAGCGGCAGGGAGGGCAGCAGGGATAATGTTGCTGTGGCTCAGTAAACCCAAGTTCAACTGTGCTAAATGACCTCAGTGTGGTCTTGCTGGCACAGAGAATGGGCACAGCTTAAGTTATGGCTTGGGTGGGTTGGACCCCGTGTGAAAAACTGAACATTCATCGGCCCTTTGGGGCCTGGAAGACGGAGTGCACCCCAGTAGAGATGCTGGTCCACTTGATTGAGAAAGGGGGACTCCCAGTGTCATCATCTCCACTGAGAGACAAGCCAAAGAAAGGTGCCTCTCACCAGCCATACCCGAATTGTACAGAAAACATTGCTGGGGCTGGGGAATAATGCTTTGGGAACATCCAGCACAGCAGCCCCTTCAAGGACTGAGCAGGCTCTGTCTTACACAAACATTGACTTTGGCCCACTCTGACCCTGTGGGATGCCTATTCCAGCCTCTCTTTGCTGGCTACAAATCTGCTGCTAATTTCCAGCCTACATTTTCTTTCCATCTGCTTTAGCCCTGTTTGCTCCAGTGCCAGTGTCCTCTTTTAGCTTCAGTGGCTCTTCCCTGCTGTTAGGCCTGTTGACGTATTTATGGACAGCAATCAGATCCCCTCTCAGCGGGTGTCATGCTGGGCTAAACAAGCCGAGCTCTCTCAGCCTCCCCTTTCCAGAAGTGATAAGGACATCCTGCACTGAAGCAGTGCAGCTGCTTTGCTTCTGCAGCCAGGTGGGAGCACGTCTGGGTTGGATTCATACCACCCCAGCCCCTGTGCCTCGCTTGCTGCCATCGCCTTGCTACGAGTGGGGATAGATGCTGTGCCTCGCCTGTTCCCTTCAGAACAGAGATGTATGTCCAGGAGTCACCCTAAACAAGACAGGCACTTCCAAGGTCTTCTCTAGGGACAGTCTGAAGCCTTGTTTACTCCTGGGGAATATTAGTAGGAAATTAGGGAAAAACTGGATAAGCTAGTGTCTGTCCACCCAACAGGCACGAGGAGGATCCCTTCTTTAGCTTTGTGGAGGGGCTTCTTGTCATGCTTGACTTTCATATCTTCCCTGCTTCTCCCCTTGGTTTTTTGAAAAGACCCAGGCAACACCCTGATTGAGGTCAAATGAGTCAATCAATGTGTTTCATCCCAAATGTTAAGTTTTTTTGTGTTTTCCATTACTGAAAGTCTTCTTGGTTAATTATTTGGGACAACTATCTGGCTGTTATGGTTTATGTCTCCTTAGAAATAACATTGTTTTCCACCTACATATGATTATTTTTTAGGCTTGTCAGTAAAGCTTTACAAGAGCGATAAAATAATGTTTTAAAACACATGATTTCTATGCCTATTGAAAGAAGGCTTTTTCCTCCTGATACTTTGGTCCCCTGAACCTTAAGGAAAAGGACAGAGAGGTGCCTAATTTTACCAGGATTTTCATTTGAAAGAAAATACAAAGGAAATGTTTAGTCAATGTTTAAAGACCTCATTTCTGTATTTTCAAAAATTGCTGTGTTTAGACACAGCTTTTTTGTTTTAACATTTTAGCAGTATGATGCTTTTAAACCTTGACATTAAAATGAAATTAATTAATCTGATCGGAAAAGAGTGTTCCTTGAGGACTCTCCTTTGCAGATAATTTTGAGATCAGTGAAAGGAGAGAGGGAACAAGATGGACATTTCTAATTAAGTGTTGAACATCTGGAACTCTCAGCATTCTTTCTCCCCTCTGGATTTTGCAAACTTCTGCACTTTGCAGAGCTCTGTCCAGCTCTTTATTGTGCTCAATGCTGTAGAAGCAGTTAAAAATGGTAGCCCCAATGTCAGTTCAAATCCCAGAGCTTCAGTTTTTATGTAGCCAAATGTTTTTAATTTACAAGCATGGATTTTCTCCTCCAAAGCTGTTTCTTGCCATATCTTTGTGCAGCATCCACTGCACTTTAGTCTGCCACTCCTAGTTTCCTCCAAACATGCCCTTGCTCTGTCCTAGACCTCTTGTACAATCCACCAATTCCTTGGCTGTAAAATATAGACACCTTGCCTAAGCAGAATAGTGGTTTCTTAATTTTTATCTTTTAATTTGCTGAAGCCAAACTGTTCAATGGGCTGGCTTAGACATGTTTCCTATTTTATTTAAAAAAATAAAGTGGAAACATTTTTTAACCAGTTTACAGGCTCTACAGTGAAAAAGTAGACGTTTTCTGCTTAAAAGGAACTTTTACATTTACACTGTAAAATAGTTTGATGAAATGTTGGAAACTGAAAGCCAGTGGTTCTAAGTGGCACATACAAAAATATTCGTCCAGGTTTCTGACCACACAGTTCCAGGGATGGGAAGGAGGCTGCTGTGACTGTTGTTGGGTTTTATTCTGACTTGGGGATGGGATATTTCTGCAATTCTCAGAAAAAAAGTGCAAGACTTTTTAATCTTAATTCCAACCACATTTCAAGGCCTTAGACTGTAAAAATCATAAAGATATAGAACTTTATCCTAACTTTGTCTCTGCCCCAGCTGGACAGGCCTAGCCTAAAATCCCAGAGTGAGAATTCCCAGCCAGCCGGTTTCCTTGCAGTCTTTTGCCTCTTTCGCCTTGGCTTTTAAGCCAAGAATGGGGGAACAACCTCCCCAGCCGGCTGGAAAGCTCTCCTGGGGGTTTGATGGCAGGGCCCAGTGTGTGTGTAGGATGGATCCTGTGCTGCCTGCAGTCTCTGGGAGCCTTGCCCACATGCTGTTCTCATCTACAGGGGGTTATTTATAGCCGCTGATGCCAGGAATTCGGCAGGGACGCTGCTGGGGAGGATAACAAGTTTCTCTTTAGGAGGAATGTTCCACCCCGACCGGAGGAGCAAAGAACAATAAAAGATGATTGATTTCCTCGCAGCCGCCTCGGAGCACGGTGCTATACCCGCACCAAGCATCCCAATGTGCAGGGCTCCCTTTCCCTAGCTGATGTGTTCTGTGTCCAGACGCAGGATAACACCAGTGGGCAGTCAGAGACCGCAGTGTGGTATCCACGTTCACTCATCAAACTGGACATCTCCCATCATCTTCACCTGCGATGAGTGAGAAGAAGAGGGAGGGGAGGGAGGGCTTGTAAGACTGTGTCTCTGGGCCTTCAGGCTCTTTCTATTTGCATTCTTTGGAATAAATTACTGAGGCTTAGAAATTTACAGGGAAATCACTTTGATTCTTAAACTATATGAATGAAGATGCAGATGGAGAGAGTAATGGCTTAAATTTATTAGTGTGCATAAAATTGTTGATGCTAATTTTCAGCTGTACACTAAGCAAACAATCGACGGGATTAAACTGGATCCCTTATTTAAACAAACTCACAAAATGTAATTTACATCTAGTTATTGTTTCCCACTCTTCCCAGACCCCTTCCCAAAGCTCCCTCTAATGTTGCCAGGTCTGTATTGCACCCTCTGCCTCCGGCTCTTCCATCACCTCAGGACAGCGTTGAGAATGCTGTGGTACCTTCGCGGAGAGAGATATATATTTAGACAGAGCCGTAGTCTCCGAGATTTCTTCTCCAGAGGAACTGGCCTGGATTTTTTCCACTCTAGAGATGCAATATTTTCCACTAGAGATGCCACTTAAGGAAGGGTTTTTTTCCACTACCGATGGCAGTTATGAGCCTTTTCACCTCTCTTGGATTAAGCCATCACCAGTGGGCTCTCACAATGAAGGGAAATCCCTGTTACAGGGCAGTGCCACGCTGCCATGCCTCGAGGATTAAGTGTACACCCTTGTCTCCTGCCCTGCAGCCAGTCTGGATATCACTTGCACACTGCACTGAGTGTCTCCCCTGCTTTTTGACCCCTACTACTGACACAGCCATGCCTGGCATACAGTCTCCTGGATCGGGAAGGAGACTGGAGGGATACAGCAGGGAAACAAAGCTCATGGGGACCATGAGAGATAGTCTCCACGCCAGCAGTATCCTCGTGCCTTGCTCTGTGCTCCAATACCTGATCTGACATCACCTGCCATAGGAAAGGAAAGCTCAGCAACTTCCCCTGAGCCAGCAGAGAAGACTGGACAATCAAAAGTGTTTCTTCTTCCTGTAAAACTCACCAGGTCTGGTGAAGATCCAGTGATTATGTGCAGAGTGCCTGACCTCAGAGGGGTCCATAGGTGCTGCAGGGATGTGAACTAATTAGATGGAAAAAAAATCTGTTCAGCTTCAGCCCTGACCACATGAACTAATCTTATAAATTTATTCCCTGCTCTCTGGTGCCTCCCTATGAGAGGAATCTGTGTTACAGAAAGTCTGGGTGTCCCTGGAGGGTGGGAAGGCTGCAGAGGAATAACAAAGTTGACAGTGCATGTGATAATACAGGAATACCACAGGATCTGCTAATCCTGCTCCCTATGGCTGTTAGGACTCTGCCAGCAAGACCCATGTGCTGGCATCCTATGTCTAACAGTGGCAGTGGGGGTTACAAGAGTTGGTCCAGCGTGGAGCACGTGAGTCATCCAGAAATGCCTGCCAAGGGGGCTGGCTGAGGGCAGGAAGAAGGAGAGGGCAGAGCAGGGGGGTTACAGGGAGATGCTGCAGCCACCTGTGCCTGGAGAAAGAACTCTTCATGTGGCACAGCTCTTTCTTGGGTGTCTGACGATGGTGGTAGGGTCCCACAATGTTTCTGCGTGCCTTGTGGCAGAAAAATCACCATGGTAGAACTGACCCATGGTGAGGAAGAGGTGATCAAAAGCAGTGAAGCTCACACCTTCAACACAGGGCTGCATTCAGAGATTTCCCTCCCTAACGGCCAGGCAACATCTATCCTCAAGCCCCTGGGAAGCTCCTTGTGCTGGGGTGTGTGATGGTTAATCTGCTTGTGGGAGCTGAGCTGTTGGGATATGTCTGGCTTCTGTGTCCCTGCGGTGGAGCAGACACACGGATGAATGCGGGAGCAGTTTTGTGCTGCAAATCATTCCTCATCTTCTGAGCAATGCTGAAGCCTCGCCACAGGTCTGCAAGGACAGGAAGGAGACAGGGATCTGCAGAGTCCATCCCATCAAATTGTCACATCTGTACTTGAACAGCATCTACTTGCCCCCTTTCATCCTTTGCACCTCCAGATCCTGGAGACACTCCACTGGGAATATCACTACTTAGGCCATAGAGAAGAGATTGGAGGGACAAATCCTTCCCCCCTAGAGAGAAAAGGGAATAGAGGTAAGGTCTGAAAAGTGAGTGACAGATATAGGAGCTGCTGTTCCTCCACCAGGAGGACAGACTTCTGGGCTTGGGTAGAGGCTGGAGAGGAGACCAGGAGCAAGATGGAAAGCCACTTCAGCATCTCCCCTCCCACCACGCCACTGAGAGCTGATCAACCCCGTGTCACCTTACAAGCCACTTAATCCCTTCCGTCATGCTTCTCAAGGAAGGGGGTGTGCGGGCCAAGGTTTAGCTGCCACCAGCTGCCCCAAAGTCATATGCTGAGCGTCTGCAGGAGCATGTGCAGGGGGACATGACTGACACCTTGCCAGTCTCCTGCACCTGGGAATTGCCCAGCCCTGCAACCCCAGACCCAGCTGGCTCTTTGATCTCTGTGGGGGCTGAAAAAAGTTCCCCTCCACTCCAGCTTTGGAGAGGATCATTCCGATTTTGTCTGGACTTCTCATATCCTGGCAGGTGTCAGTCTTGACTTCCAAGACATCATGGAGGGGGAGGTGGGAAACAGGAGGAATATAAAAATAAATAAAGTGTTGAAAACCCATGAATGCCCCCACCCTTCCTCTCAGTCCATGTGTTGGGGCCTTGTTAATCTAATTGCCCTCTCCTTCCTACTAGTGTCATCAGCCTCCATGAGAGCAGCTACACACTGTCTCCCACAGGAAATACCATCCTCAATGTTTTTGAGCACTCTGGAGGTGGAGATGTGTGTAGATGGAGGACCTAGAGAAAGCCTGTGCCCTCTCTCAGCACTGGACAAATTCATCCATGATCTTTACTACAGAAGGAACCAGAGAGACCATCAGGCACATGCTGGGTGCGAAGACAAAGCAAAAACTCATGTTCTCCTCAGCTGCCCTGCTCTGGGTCTCACCAGCTGCTGCTCACACCATCTGAGCTGTGTGATAGATCAGTCTGCACTGTTCCCTGGAAGGAGCTGCTGTAGAAGTAAACCATTTACTAACCAGGGCCCTCTAAAGCCTTGAGTGTCCTCTACCTGCAAAAGGCATCTGTCTACCCATGCCAGAAGAACTTTAATATCAAGAGAGATCTCTTGCTCTTGAGCACTCCAGTCCCAAACTTGGTAGAAGTGAAAAACAATGAGAGTTCCCTCATGAAGTTTGGTCTTTCTGTCTGTTCAGGCTTAAATTACAGACACAAAAGCCATGGCTGCCGACAGCTTCAGCCTAGATGGGCCAAGACATTGCTTTGCATTGGCCTTCGCCCTTCAGGATGCTTGACCTTTGCTCCAGACAGTAAATTGATCTCACACCTGGCTGGGATGCGATGTGGGAAAACTTACTGTAAACTGCCTGAAGTCCAGGGGCAGAGACTTGAAGGAAGCTGTGGCTACACAAGGCTGTGAGGCAGGTCAGCTTCCCCCCACCTCAGTGTCCCACATGAGCCCAGCAGGCGCTTTTAGCTGGGCAGTGTTTTCAGGATCCCTGTGTATTATGCTACAGGACAAACTCCTAAATAGGACCAGTAAGTTTGGTCTGTCCTCATGTGAGTTTCTGCAAGACTCACTGATGCCTTTTTTTCCTCTCTTTCTTCATGTTCCTCAGGTCTCCTCTCTTTAGCTATCGAGAGACTCCAGATGACTGAGACAGCCAAGGTGCCCTTCTGACAGCTGATGCTGAACCCAATTTTTAGCAAGCCCTGTTCTTCGCTAAAGTAACCAGAGTTCTGGGATGCTCAACAAAGGCATAGTGTGAGCCAGAACAGGAAAAGGCCTGATCGGGTCATATCTAAGGTCCACGCAATCCTGCACCATGTCTGAGAGGATACCTAATGTGTAAGAAGGGGATCGATGCGCTATGATGTTTCTTAAGAATAGTTTCCCAGTCTTCAGTGATCTTTGATGGGAGACATCCTTAGTCAAACATTGTGGCTTTGTATTTAACAGCAGCTGTAGTGGATTTTTTCCCAATAATTTTTTTGAGCTCCTTTTTAAATTTCTTCAGACAGGTAATCTCCATGTATCCCAAGGCAAGGAGTCTCTCAGGTTAGTTGTATACAGCACAAAGAGTTTATCTTTCTGTTTGTTCTCCTGCTGCTTTCACTTGGCAGCCTTGGTTCTTACACTGAAGGAAACAGTGCACAGTCATTCCTTATTTACCTGTTCAATAACATTCACCTCTATCACCTAGCCTGCCTCTAGTTTTTCACCAGCTGAAGGGTCTCAGCTCACACTAGGCAGTGCCAATCCTCTGACCATCCTTGTAGCACTTCTCCACTTCCCATGAGGTCCTGCTAATGCCCTGTGAGGAGGAAGACCAGGAGTGAACCCTGGAGCTGACTATTCCTCTCTGCTCACAGCAGGTGGGACATCCAGAATGCTGTGTGCCATTCTTGGCACCATACTGTAACAAACATAAATGCTGAAAATCTGACCTTGGAAGGAAAATTGAAGGAACAGGGCTTATTTTGTCCAGAAAAGGAAAGGACCAGAAGGCAGCAAGTAAAATATATTTCTGTATATAAGGTTTTTATGCAAGGATAAGGATGAATTGCTCTCCATATTCAGCATGGGGACAAGATAAGGAGAGCAAGGCCCCATTTGCAGCAGACATGATTTAGGTCAGATGTCAGGCAACTCCTCCAGCTCTGAGCACACAAAAACCCTGGAACAAGCTGTCAGGAAGGGATGGAGCCTCTATCACAGGCAGTGTTTACCAGCAGGTTGGACACCCATCTGTTGGGAGGGTTTGGGGAGAGCTGTTTTACAAGGCTGTCTATCAGGGTCCCTTCAGCCTCACATTTCTCCCTTCGTGTTCCCACTGTGGAACCATTCGGCTGGGACAGACCGTGCCATCCGGGCACTGGAGACACTCTGCCAAAGGCCCTCAGGGGAGGAGCAGCACTAAGAGGAAATCTGTGCAAATCTATTATCTGTACTCTCTGCCAAAGGCAAGGAGGGTCTCAGTATCAGGCACATCCCCAGTGGGAGCTGCCTTCTCACCTTCCTCTGCTCCCCCAAAATGTCACTGCTCTCATTACAGAAGACATCACAAAGGAAAATTTGCCAGGGGCAGTGTGGATTTTGGTCATTTGCAGCCCCACTGGCTTTTCTTTCTCATTTTTCAGGGTCATTTTGGGAACCCATGGACCACAGGATGGAAGATGTTTGTGACAATTACATGTCATGGGTTCATGTCCCTTCCAGGGTTACAGAGTCTAGAGCCAAGCTGAGAGACCCCATCCTTCTCATCTGCCTCAAGGCAGAGGTGCCTGCTCACAGCTCTGAATCAGGCCATGTAAAAGTGCCTCCAGTTTTGTCACTTTGCAGAGCAGAGCTGCTGTTAAGGCACCCATTCCTCAGCTTCCCAGGAAATGTGTGGTGGACAAGCAATGAACCTCCAGTTGCCCAATGGATCTCACTGAGGACATTTTTAGAAATCTGAGGCACGGATTTTTAAGAGTTTACATCAGAGAAGGCTGCTTATGATCACTTGTTTCTCTGTGAGAGCAGAGTGAGTTGCCTACCAGTGTGTGCTGTGATACAGGTGTGGTGAAGAGGGGGATTAGCTAGGCCAGATATGCACAGGCCACCCACGGGCATGGTGTCCAGGCAGTCACTTCCACTCTGTGTCCCTGAGGACAGTCACATTCTGGCTGAAGGTACCACTGAACTGCTCTGTCAACACTGCATTCATTATGTGAACCTTCGTAAGTGACTGAGCTTAATTAATGTGTCCTCCATGGGCTGTCAGGACATGTGTTAATGGTGGAGAATCATTCAGGTAGCAGTAACGATCCAGAGACGATGCTTGTCTCCCTCCCCAGATTCTTCTGTGTGGCCAGTGCTGCACAGCCACTGTTGTGTGCTCTCCCTTCCCTCTCTCCCAGCTCATGCAAGGCATGGCCACAAAGCAACCCATCTTTTTGTACTTGTAAATGCATTTTACAGAGTTGTAAATGCTCTTATTGATTCCTCAGCCTTATTATCCTAGCTGTTCAGCCAAGAATCAACTTCCATTTGAGGATAAATTATTAATCAGACTTCTTCAGGTCTATTTCATAATCATTTCCACCATTCTGGCTGTCACATAAGAAGGATTTGCATATTTATTCTGCCACTTTTCCCCAGAACAATACGTGGCAGCCCATGTTTACCTGCAGACTCTTAAATCACTTTCCCTACCTTATAAAAGCTTTGCTTTTAGACATAGCAGGGCCTGCACAGTTCAGTCCATGTCCTTCTGACTCATTTGCTTTGTAGTGTATTTTTGTAGGCAAATATTTTTCCTTTTCACTTCTCTGCTTTTTCATTGCTTATTTATGATACCCTGTGGGGTAAAACTGTGTGGTTTGTTCAACAACCCACAACAAAAATATAGAAGCTTCCAGCCTGGTACTGACTGTCTTCGGTCCCAAGCCCAGCTTGCACAGGAGAGTGTGTCGAGCAGGTATTTTGGCTTTCAGCACAGTTTTTTTTCCCCAGATGGTCACAGATGAGCAGCCCTCACGTCCCATTCAAGGCATGGCTGTGTTTCTGTGACAGGGAAGCACTGCTCCATGGGAAATGTTCTGGGAATGGTGGGGAGGAGCAGGGATGGGAACATGGTGAAGGTGATAGCACCTATCTAGGAAGGGACAATGTTTACACTCACAGTAAGTCAAATGGGGGGGACTGAGCCACACCAAAGGTTAGCGTTTTAAGTAGCAACAGGGAAACTGAGGTTCAGACCAAACCAATGCCTTGTGCCAGGCTGTGGAGCAGGATGGTTTCAGAGTCAAGGAAGCCTCCAAAACTGCAGTCTTTAAACAGTGCTTGGAGAGAAACATGGGTGTTCTGCTCCCTCTGAACACAGGGTGGGAAGGCAGAGAGCAGGCAGATTCACCCCAGCACTGCCCTCATCCTTGTGCTGGCCAGGGGCAGATTCACCCCAGTGCTGCTCTGTCCTTATGCTGTCCCCGTTATGTCTCCCACCGGAGTTTCCATGTGGCAGGCAAGTGCACAGGCTGATTCCTTCCAGCAGATGGTAGCAGGAGTAAACAAGGGGATGGGCATCCACACTGGGATCCCTGGCTGGACACTGCAATGTTGCTCTTCATGTCCAGAGAGAATGGCTGCCAAGCAAGCAGCACCCAGAGCCAAGGCACCAAGGGATGCTACAGCCCTTCTTTATTGACAAGGCCATGGGCAGTGTGAGTTTAATGAAGGACTTGCCATTCCCACAGTGAATTCAGATACAAAACAGCAGGGGGGTGTGCTTGTAGACTCAGTGGCCAGTTGGGGTGGGTTAGCCAAGGTGACAGCCACAGCATAGGCCAGAATGGTTGCCATGGCATCGGGCAAGATGTCAGCCATGGCTCAGGCCAAGACAGCTGTCACAGCACTGGGCAGGAACTGATTTACAGCCCCATTTTTCCCAGCTTGCTTTTGGACTGTGGTTCTTTCATTTGAGACCTTGCGACCCTGTTCTTTCGGGGGTGACAAGATAGCAGACCTTGACCTTCCCCACAGCTCCTCAGGTCTACTCCAGTGGCCCTCCCTGTTTCCTTCCTTTGTTCTTTCTCCTTCCCCCACATACATCCCTGTTTTTATCCCTCCTCTCCTATTTTATCACCAGTGGTGATGACATTCTGCAGGCCTTCAAGATGCAGATTCTTAGCACCAGGACACTGCAGGGAAATTCCCCTTCACTTTTTTGTTAGAGGAAGTTTGGAAATGTGATGTTAGTGTAATGGGAAGAGTGGAGGCCAGTCAATAAGAAATTGAAAGGAGCCATTAAGCACTCGGTTAAACAGAAGGACTTGGATGGTTGAGGTGTGCGTGGTGCAATGAAGACATGGCTGTAGCATGTCTAGAAGTGAAGCCAAGAGATGTTTTCTCCAACAGCCCAGGCTGTGCCCAGGCTCTTGTAGAGCTTGCAGGCTGGTTTGCAAAGCTGTGTTGCTGCATCCCAGTTTCCCACCTCCAAGTGGTTCAGTTCCCATTACTCGGCTCACTTTCCCAAGACCCCAGCACAGGACTGGATGATTGGGGTGCTCCTCTCATGAAGGTGTGGAGTTTACACATGTCGAGTGCTGGAGTTTGAGGAGGTGATGGCACAGTGCTGGGAAGGGGAGAGCCTGTTCCTGCTGAGGAGGGACCCATGGGGCAAGTGTTGCTCTACGTGACATTTGACAAGTCTGCAACATATGCTGCATCCCACTGCAGGCTGAGGCTGTCCTCCAAATCAGCTTCCAGCCTGTCTCAATGTGAGGTTAAATCCTTGCTCAGGAGCAAGAAGGTAGAGAAGCAGCAGATGGAACCAATCAATTTGCCAGCGGAAAACCGATCAATTTGTGGGGACCCCTTCCCATCCAAAGGCAGGGTGGGAACAGGGTCCAGCCACTGCATGCATGCAGGAAAGATCAGTGGGCAGCTCATAATAAACCCTAAATGTATTTCCAGCCATAAAATGCTTGACGTGCCTTCAGAGAGGCTGTTGAAATCCCTGATTTGCAGCTGGCACTCATTTTCCATTGCAGGTAATAAAAAGACTGAGCCAGAGTGCTTAGATATTTCATCGTCGGGGTCCATTGCCATCCCCCAGCCTAATGGCCAGATCACCAGGGCTCACATACCTCCTCCTCTTCCTTCTCAGGGCTCTCCTTTCCCTTCAAACAGTATCCGGACCCTGCAGGTGATGGGAGAGTGAGATAACAAGCAGGAGTGGTGATTTCAGGAAGTGGTTGGGACTTGTAAATCCTCACAGGGGCTTCCTCTGTCAGAGGAGCTATCCGGGCAGCGGGGCATGTGCTGGCTGAAGTCATGCCTGTTAGGGAGGTATTTGTTCTTCTGGCCCCCACAGCCCAGGCCGGTTGTCTTAACATCCCTCGAGCCAGGATCTGGTTGCAGCAATAAAGTTGAGCGGGTTGGGTTCCTGGCTGGACAGGAAAGAGTTATTGATCAATGCCATGGATCCTTCCCACCTTCCTCCTGCCCACGGGTGCATACCAAGAGAAGTGAGGAGAGCAAAGCTCAAAAGATGCTCTGTTTGGGAGTAAAGGCTGGCATGGCCAGAGCAAGGACACAGGAAAAGGTTAAACACCAGCTGAGCAAAGTGCAGGACCTTTTAAACATCTCTAAATCAGGGCTGGGAGCAATTTGAAGACAGTTCTTTTTGTTCTGGGGCTGGAGAGACAAGCGGGACCCTGATCCAAAGTGGATATCTCAGCACAGTAGGGTAATAACAAGGAAAACTAACTAAAGGAACAAGATGCTTGTGTCTCGCATTTTACAAGATCTCCAGGGTTTATATCCTCTCCTACGGTGGGGCTGAGATTGTGGGTGGAAAATCACTATGTGCCCACCAGGGAAATGCAGCCTGAGACCCAGCATTTCAGTCAGCTAGTCAAGCTTCATAATTTCTGATCCTGACCAGATATTTTGTCTATAATAAGACTGATATTGGTAATACCACTAACAATTGTGGTAATGCTAATAAAATAATGTTGGGCTCCTCCATCCAAGGAGCTCAAAGTTTTTAAAGGAAATTAAGTCTCATGGCATCCATCCCACTTCAAGAAAGTTTATTTAGACAGCAGCAAAGCCTTCTTGCCACTTCTGTGGCATGCAGTCTCCTCCAGGTGGAACACAGCAGCTATTTATGAGTAGGCAATAACAGTCCACAGCAATCTAGGCCATGAAAGAAAATACCATACTCAGGACAATTACAGGGGTTATAGAGGAGACAGTGTACCAGGACACCCAGCTCAACCACTAGGCTTTTTAGATGTATTAGGGGACTTTTTGTGGTGTTCAGAACCTACAGTGGTCAATCACTAAGATCTTCAGCAGTAGTGTGGTCTCTCATCCTGCTCTGGGCACCGTATGCTCCTGATTTTGAAAGCAGGGAAAGCAGGAGCCTCGCTGTCTCCTCTGTGTGATTCAGCCTGGCACTCTGGCACTCTGCAGGAGGCATTTCTTTATGTGCTAACTTGGGGTTGTCCACTGAGACTGACAGCTTGGAGATGGAAAGCTCAGTGTCTTTTGCAAGCCATGTTCCCTTCCAGACCTGTGTCGGCACAAGCCTGTCAGGAACCGGCAATCCCCAGGAGTAAATCGCATCCACAAGAGAAGGTTGCTGATGACTAGGAAGACTCTTTGAGCCACCCTCTTTTCTTCTGTGGACTTGAAGTCACAGCCACCAATAGCCCAGCTTGAACATCCCCAGCAAAAACTGCTCTGGGACTTAGACCTGGGAGGTGCTGGTGGAAAAAAATCTGAGGCATGTGTGCTGAAAATCCAAGGCATTTGTGCTCATCAGCACACGGTGCTCTGCCCCCTGCTCCTGCAGGCTTTGATGAATGCAGAACTAGTTAGCAGCACTGGTGTGAGTGGGTCCAAGAGGTCATGCTGAAAAATGGCACTTTGTCAAAAATGTCATTTCAGCAGCATTTCATTGCCTTTTTCTTTAAATGAAAAAATTCAGAAGGAAATGAAACCAATGTGTTATTTCACTGTGATTTGAAATTTTTTGCTGCTGATTTTTAAAACTTCTTCCTCTTCTCACCTTCATTTGGTCCATCATTTGCAGCTCAAAAAGCAGATTTTTGTCATTCTTCAAAAGGTGCAGGTTAGGGTCACATCACTCAGAATTTCCTTTACTCAAAAAAGATGTTCAAAAATCAAGATGAAAATTTGAACTCCACGGGCTTGACCCTGTGGATCTTTTTTTTTTTTTTTTTTAAATGACCCATTTTCAGAGACCTTGACTACCTCTTTCTACTGGATGACTGTGCTTTGGGGTCCTGTTTCAGGAGGCCAGGCCTTTCCTCATGGCCACCATTGGAAGCCCAGGACTGACGCAGGACGAGGGCAAATATAAAGCCTTACTTGTCCTGGACCTCCTCTCTCCATCCCAGCCTGCCTGCTTAGTGCTGGGAGATTTTGGGTTAGGATCAGCCACATCACTTGTGCTCAGCTTCCCGAAAAATATCCCTCCCACACTCAGGGATCTCGAGGAACATAACAGCCATCCCTGCCTTAGGCTTGAGCTCCAGCAGCTCATCTCTTCTTTCACTTGAAAATGGGGATTTTGTTGCTCATTCAAAGCCATTTGGCTTAATCTCCAGCTCTGCATTCACTGCCAGAATAGGCAACAGGCTCTGGGGGCCCTCTGGCTTCCAGCATCATGGGGAGAAGAGGTGTGAGGGCTGGGGGAGCCCATCCTGCCCCTCCTCACTGCTCTCCCCCATCTCTGCCTTCTCATTGCCTGGGAAAGAGAGAGCAGGACCTCACCTAGGGCCCTGGAGACAGACTTTCAGCTAGGAAGAGTCTGCCACTATGCGCGTCAGGAATGATTTGATCAGCCAGAGAGATGAGCACCTCTAGCACTGACATCAGGGGACAGACAGAGGAGAGTGCGAAAAAGCTGGTGATGGACAGCAGGACTGCAGCACATGGCAGGGTGCAGAGACCCAGGGCCGCAGAGCAGCACCCATGGATGTCACGAATCTCTGCTGGGGACAGCAAGGGGCTGATGAGACTGTCTAATGCTGTGCTGAATTTCTTCTCCTGCAAAACCATCCCTGCTGCTTCCATCTGGGATAACAGTTTAAGAGCCGTTAGTGCAAAGCTGTGCTCCCATGCATCCTGCACCAGCTGGAAGTAAAACCAGTTGGATAGTGCAAGGCCCTTTGCTCTTACCCACGTGCATGAGCATTTACGCACACGTGCAAACTCCCCACATGGTATATATTACCTTTTCACAGGTAAAACGTGAAAAGATGGGTGAATTCCCCAAGCGAGGAATGAGCTTCTCCCAAGCACTCCCTGGAAGACCCTACTTTAGCCTGCTGTTCTTGGGAAAGTAGTCCCTGATCAGGCACATCTGCCAAACCTTTCCTAGGGCCACCCCACAGCCTTCCTGTGTGCTCACTGAAACTGTCAAGGTCACCAAGACCCTCAGCATCCTTCTCTGGCCTCCCTGGCTCAGCAGTTTCTGAGGGCAAGGATACCAGCTGCAAGTTGCTTTGAAGGGCTGGATTGCCACCAAGCTCAGCTCAAAGCCTGGCATTGCAGTGTGTACAAAAGAATCATGGGTATATTTTTGCCTCTCATGTAACCACACACACCAAGGTGTAATGCTCTTCAAGGATGCTTACGGAGAATAGGCCTATGGGCAATTTTCCCTGCCTGGGAGAAATTCCTCTCCTTTCAGAGCCAGTTTCCAGAGCTTTTTTAATACATCTTGATCTCCTCTGCCCTCTCATCTTCAGAGCATTTTGCTCTCTCTTTGCCTTTCTTTCCTGTGGGAACAACTCCCTTTAATTTTAAAATTCCAGGGGCAAAATGTAGCCAAATGGCTGCAGGTGGACATAGCCTCTCTTAGCATCCACCTTAAAAAACCCCTGCAAAACACGAAAAGAAAAACCAATACCAACCTCAAAAAAAATTGAGATCAGAAATTCTGCAGTGGACCGCCACATGGTATTACCACCACACCTACAGCCAAGCCCCCTCTCAAAACCTCACCCTACCCCTCTGCATGTGATTCTCTCCCATACAGTCTGCTGGTGTCTCCTTGCCTCTGTTTATACTAAAGCCCTTGCAGAATAAAACATCCATGTAAAATCCAATTTCCTCTGAATCTCTCTCTGAGAAGAGGCCTCGAGATTGAGTAGATAACCTCTGCAGTAATTGCCTGAACCACTCCTGTTTGCTGGAAAGGTGAGATCCATTTTTCAATTATCTATCTGCAGTGACAGCAGCGAGCAACGGAGCTAAGAGGAAGGAGAGAGAGAGAGAAAGAGAGAGAGGAAATCCAGCCAACAAGAGCCGTCTGTGTCAATCCTGGCAAACGGGAGGTACGATAGATGTGGTCACAGTTCCTGCCATCAATATCCTCTAATATAAATGTCAGCGATGCCATTTTACCCACAGTCATTTCCCACAATGCTGATTACATTATCGTATAATAGAGGGGCGCCAGCCGCACCGCTTTCTCTCCTAACCCTCCTTGCGGTAATGTGTCAATAGCCTGCCTCCATGAAACAAGTCAATTTTCTGCAGGCTTGGCAGCGGAATAAATCTGCCGACTATCTAGAGAGCTGGAGATATTTATACACACCGTGTCCTCTCTCTCTCTCTCTCTTTCTCTCTCTCTCTTTCTCTCCCTCCCCCCTCCCACCTTCCCTCCCTGTGTGTGCAAGCATAGACGTGTGTCCTCAGCAGAATTGAGTGATTTTCAGCCCAGACTCAATAAGAAGAGAATTTAGGGCAGTCCTACAGCTTGGCTTCCAGTAACAGCCCTACACGTTTATTTTCTTTAGCTTAACAGGAAAGAGAGAATTATGTTTAGATTTATATGACAAGGGCAGTTCTACCAAAACGCTTGTGATAAGCACTGTGGAAGGGGGAGGAAGGTGTGTGCATGTGTGACAAAAAGCAGGCAGGCCAGTGGCAGAGAGGGATTGCAACACCTTGCAGGTCACACCAGGGGGGTCCTCTGGGAGCTGGAAAAGCAGCTCTTACTTTAACCGACAGCTCCTTTTTTAGTGTATGTCTGAATCAAATGCCAGTGGAAGAAGGAGGAGAGAGGCCATGGGCTCCTCCATCCCTGCTGATGGATGAGAGTGAAGGCATTTGGCTCCAGTCTCTTGACTCTTGCAGGTAAAGAGGCTTCCAAGGACAAGATGCTCTGGACATTGTGATGTTGCTTGTTCTCCTGAGGACGTCCCCAGAACACCCCGCGGTCATCCCCAGAACACCCCATGGTCATCCCCAGGACACCCTGTGGTCCACTGCTCTATACACCCCTCCTATGTTGTCTTCCTTTCTCCAGCACAGATGGTCCTCCCTGAAAGTTCCAGTGGCTCCCTCTGCCAGCCAGCAAAGGCCATTCTGGACTCCCAGGCACTGACTAAAATGGCAGATACTCCTCCTGCTCACAAAGGAAAAGCTTTGCCACCTTAGTGAGGCATAGCAACAACTCAGAGTGCTCTGGAGAGTCTCTGCTCCCTCTGGATGCTGGACAGAGAGATAGACTCTCAGCAGGTGATCTCCAATCCCTCTTGGACTAAGCCAAGAGAATGTGAAGCGTTTCTCCTTCCTCTCATCTCTGCTCAACACAGAAGACTTTATACTTAATTCTCAGCGGGGGAATTTTTTTGGTGATGGAAAATGTCGTCAATTATTTTTTGCCAAGAGGGAAAAACAAAGCCTGAACAGACTAATAGCAAATACAAGACTGCTTTCAAATTTTTGGGCTTTGATTTTTTTTAATAAAAACCTGCAAATGTTCCATCTGTTTTCATCAAATTTTGTGCAAGAGGCAAATAATGCTTGGATCATTGCTTTTGGCTTGATTTCTCCATCCTCCTGCTCCAGAACATGGCAGTTTCTGGGCAGGGAGATTGTGTGTCCTCCACTAGCCCTGGGAGAAGCGAGTCCACCACCTCCCAGTGATGGGGAAGGCTCCACCAAAGACACAGTTTGCAGTAAAAGGTTGTCCCGCGGGCTCCTTACAGTCATTCCTGTCAGCTTTCAGAAAGTAAGTCTGGGAGAGGATGGTGACCTTCTGCCATCATAAGGAGACCTCAGGAACCTGAGGGTCTGTGGGCCAGCACAGAGCTCTGCACATATACCCCTAGCCTTGGTGAACCTCACACTCTTCCTGGCCTAGCTCCACTGTGACTTTGTAAAAGATCATTTGTAACCCTCACAGTCACCACAAAGTCAATTGCAAACACAGATCCCCTCTGGGCAAGAGCAGGCCCAGAGGAAGCAAAGCATGCTCATCATGGTGGGATGACTTGGCCCTGAGGGAAAGCCAGGGAGTGGGTACATTGCAGGGTACTGGGCTTGGTCTCTGGTTTCTCTCCACAGAGGGAAGACATCCAACTCCCTACCCATTGCTCTGCTTCTGTACACACCTTCACAATGATGCCAGCAGCTTTGATTTTTTGCCCTGGCAGCTATGTCAGAGATTGACAAGAGCTTTATAAAATTGGGAGGGAAGCAGGGGTCTGTGTCTCGATGAAAGTTTTATTTCAAAATCAATGAAAGCCACAGCTCCATCACACAAACTCCAGTCCTTCTACCCTTTTCAGTCCTGTCTGCCTGGGCTGCAAGTCATCAGCATCTGTCAGAAAGAGAGGCCTGTGCCAAAGGTACATAAGAAAAAACAGGCACTATCCACCCAGAGGAACCTAAAATTCGTTCCATGCTGTCTAGAAAAGACCGTTTGTCTCATAGAAGGCTTGTATTGGGTCTTTGCTGGGAAAGGCTCTTCCCACATCTGGAAGTGACAAATCTGTCCCCAGTGGAAAAGAGCCAAAGTTGGAGATAGCTGGGGCTGCCCAGTCCAAGAGCCATCAGAGCCAGGAGGAGCTTTCCTGTTGACACAATCAGCCTTCAGATGAGTCTAAAATCTGGACACATGCCCTGGACCACAGCCTTCAGAGGTAGGTATTGGGTCTGTTTCACTGCCAAGCCCCAAGACAAACTGCAAAGGAAGGATGCTGCCTTAAGATACATTTCTCCAAACTGACGAAGTGGAGACTGACTCCAGAGCTCTGATTCAGATCCTTGTCTGCATATGTGGGATATCATTAAGGGAGAAAAGCTGGCAGCAAGCTTCAGTTGCTTACTACTACACTGGCAGGAAAGACAAATGCAGAGCGTAAGATAAATGAGGCACTTCCAAGTGCGAGAAAGTCAATACTATAGAGACCTTCAAACTGGAGTCTGGGGAGCAGCTTACAATTCAGCTTGCTGGTACAGACAGGAAGACATCTCTGTGAGCTGAGAGCTTATCAGCAGTTCGGACTGGTACATCCCGGTGGGGTGAAAAGACAGGTGGCCACATGAGACTGGATGGCACAAGTCCTTGCAAAGGCTCACCAGGAGGGATTGCTCATGCACCATCTGTGTTATGGGAGCTTTTGAAGGAAATCAGAGCCCTGCTGTGCAGCATAATGTTCCAGTAAAAGAAGACTGAATCCTGGTCCAAGAGTCTCCAGTGTGGCCAGGCAAAACGCAAGACAGAACAGGAAATAAACTTGCCCAAAATCTCATTTAAAAGCCGTGCTGATCTCCCTGGGACTACTCTTCAGGATGCTCAGAGTCACCCAGAAACACCGGGCACCCAAAGCACTCTGCCACGTCAGACCAATGCTGTCATTCCCCTTTCCCTGCTGTGGTGCACTGAGGGGCCAGACCTCCACAGCACAGCAATGCTGGGCCATGCTGGGTACCAGCTTCTCTGCTGTGCAGCATCACAGCATGGCTGTGTGTGAGGCTGCATTTAACATGGCTCTGGGTGCATATGCACGTGCTCAGTGCGACAGCTGAAGGAAATGCAAACTGATCCACCAAGGAAAGAAAGGAAGATGCTGCCCTTCTTTTTTCAATTATATCCAGGTCCAAGGTCAGCAACCTCTTCCCTCCTGCTCTGCAGTATCTTGTCACACAAAACCCAGAGAGAAAGGGAATGTGATAAAGATGAAAGTGATGTGGCAGGCTCGTATGTGAAAACAATCACCCTTCAATTAAGTGTGATTGATTTCCCAAATCAGAGTTGCATTCAGCTTCCAACAGATAGATATGAGCGAAGGCCAGATGCTGGGGAATTCAGGACACGTGCTTGGTCTAGGACATCACAAGGAAACAAAATGGAGATGCTATAAAGTACCAGGTGCTTTGAGATGAGTCTCAGACGGGCATAAAGCTGAGCCAGGAAAATTTTCCCCCTCAAAGAAAAGCTCAGTGCTGAGAAACAAAATGCAGAGAAAGGTGTTGTTTTTCCAAGCTTTGAAGAAGATTTTTTTTGTATCAGACCAGCAACCAAGGACAGCCCAGAAGAGAGTGGGGATTTTGCAGATATATAGAAGAGTCTTGCTGACATAAAGCTGTTACTGTACAGGACAGACAAGGGACATAGCCTGTCTCATGGGGGAGGTGGGTGCAGAGTGGGGCAAGGCACTTTAGTGACATCTCACAGTGTTGCTCTAAAACCTTTGACAAACAACTGAGAGGTTCAGAAACTCCATTTGGTTCTTCTAATGTCAGCTGTGTCCCTTTTCTCATTCAGATTCACAGGGAGTCCTTCCAGCTGTTTTACAGACCCCTGATGCTTTGTGAACCAAACCTGCCCACCCACGTCCACACTGCCACTGTCGGGGCAAAGCAACTCAGGGTGTTTCACAGCAGGCGGGTAGTGGTATAGAGGATATCAGAGAAGCCACTTTGCCCAAAGAGGAGAGAAGTCTGCTGTAAATGTCTGCAGTAAGCAGACTGAAACACTGCAATGAGGCAGAGGAGCAGCATCCGAATAACTAGCCTCTGTTGATATGGCCATGCACATCAGGGCTGGCCAAAACATATGCTGAGCTTTAGAGGAAGACGGGGTACTCCAATGCTGATCACCATAACTACCCTAGCTAGCACCCCTCATCAGCATTTTTTTAACCATGCAAAGGGGGCTTGCCAACCCCTCAGAAATTTACCCCCTCAGTTCCTATATGAGCACCCATCATTGCAGCATCTGGTCACACCATTCTACAGAGCCTCCTCCTGCATTTATCGGAAATAGGCAAGGGCAAAACTGGCAGACCCAGCGAGGTGTTTGGCTAAAGAGAAAGGAAAGCAACACTGCAGATTTAGTACAGTTCATGTCAGGAGAGCAGTTCCTGTATGTTAGCCTGGGCTGTTGTCCTGTTTTCCCTATCACGATCAGCCCCATCCATCTCCCCCTCTCTCCCTCTTGTCCCTTTCAGGGATTTCACATAAAAGGTCTGCACTTGACCCCCCTCCTCCCTGCAGGGAGAGGGGAAGGCCGTGAATAGAGAGACCCTCATGTTTGCAGAAGTGATTTTCACATTAATGGCAGCATATGTTTGCATTGATTCCAAGCTGCGGGGCTGAGCGCGTGTGTGTGCCTGCGCTCGCTGCGGGCGCGGGCGGCCGCCGGCTCCGCGCGTGGGGCACCAGGTGCTCGCTGTCAGGCTGAACAAAAAGAAGTGTCAGCACTCTGAGCCGGGAGGCTGCGCTGGCAGCTCCCCCCTGCCTGCAGCCCTGCGCTCAGAGCATTCTGCCTCTGACTTGCAGCAGCATTCTCTCCAGTCAGCTCCTGAGCCGCCCTCCTCGCTCCCCGAATTGCACGGCACTCCGCTGCCTCACTGGGGGCTGTCTGCTGTCGCTCATCCCTGCTGCCCAAAGGCTCGGATGGTGACTTTGGGTGGACGGTGGTCGTGCAGAGGGTGCTGGAACGTACACTGGAGGCTGCTCTGACCTCCTGCCAGACTGCTGCAACTCGCAGTCCATGTAAATTCCTGCTATACCCAAAAACAGATCAGCAAGGTCAGTTGCTGGATTCACACGTCCAGCTCATGGCTGATGCAGCTTGCTGCCTCCTTTCACCCCTTTTGTAATGCACCATGGGGCGGTTGGATCAACAAGCTCTCCAGGCCGTCCTGACTGTCATCCCCAAGTTTCTCCAGATGAGGAGAGCTTCTCTGTCCCCAGCACCCCATCTTCAGTGTGAGTGGCACCCACACTGCCTGCATGAGGCTGGACACCCTCCAACCAGCACCAGCAAACCCTCAGCTCTGCCCTCCCCAGGGCACCAGGGAAGCTGGAGTTGCAGCTTAAGAGCCTTGGGGATGAAAAGCAGTTTGCATACCTTGGTGCCCATCCAGGATGTACTAAACCCAGGTATTTCCCCATGACAATGGAGCCAGGGATTGCAACGGGGGAGGCCTGACCCTGCTGCCTGGTTCACTCACACCCGGGGAATTTGCCAGTTCGTGGATACACTCAAACTTTCATCAGCAAAACTTTCTGGGGGAGTCCAGGCCCTAATCTTTCTTTCTGCTCCATTTCTCATGCCTCTGAAACAGGAGTCACTGTGTTTCTTTTTGCTGCACTGTGTATCCATCTTATCTTCTTAGATCCTGACCTGTCTGGTGCCCCGGAGATATGCAATGGCTCCAACAACTGGACCAGCATCTCTCTGGGGTTGTCCAGGCACTGCTGCAATCACAGTAAATTCATATAGAATAAGAATTTGGTGTGATTCTATGTGGACTATGAGGATCCTCAGAGGCATGGCTGGAATGAATGGACAGAGCAAGCATGTAAGCAGCATCAGCATCAAGCACGTAACAGTTCAGGCCTATGCCCTGTGGGAGAGCTGCCTCGTGCCCCTAGGTGAGCTCAGCTGCTGAAGAATCCCACCTTGAGAGCAGTAGAAATTACTCATCTTGCTGGATAAGCCCACCTGACCTCAAGTGTGGGTGTTGCAGACTTTACAGCCTGTGCCACCTATTTTGCCACCTGATGAAAATTACATTTCTTCTATCCATCGTTTAATCTCCTTTGCGGGTAGCAAATGAACAGTGACATTTGCGAGGTTTGCAATCTGGAAAATGTTCATCTTCTGCAGAACAGCCCTGTGTCTTTTGCAACAAGATGTTCTGCAGGCAGAGCTCCCAGGGAGAGCTGTTGTGGTATTTCCACACACTCACAG
This sequence comes from Cnemophilus loriae, assembly GCA_013397755.1. Lineage (NCBI taxonomy): Eukaryota > Metazoa > Chordata > Aves > Passeriformes > Corvidae > Cnemophilus > Cnemophilus loriae. The sequence goes on from VZTF01008727.1 coordinate 167,626, forward strand.
TCCTCACCTGGGACAGAGTCGGGGCCTTTGATGCAGCCAGCACCAAGAATCAACATTCATACACAGAACCAAGACATTCTGCCTGGAGCTTGGAGCAACTTCTCTTTACCCTCTGTCTTGTCAGCCTGGCAGTGCAGGAAAATAGACAGAAACTTTCACTTGCCGGAAATCTTGGTGTTTCCAAGTCATTCTCAGTGGGGAATCAGAAGAAAAAGTTGAAATGTCAGAAAGCAAAAGAAAAAATCTCCAAACTGCAGACTGCAGCTAAATCATGAATCTAGAAAGTGAAAGCACCAGCAAGAAAAATCTCTTTTGCCATTAGAAATGTAAGTGGGGAAGAGGAAACTTCTTGTCATATTTTAAAATGAAGCCTGCTGCTCAGCCTGGGAATTTGAAGCTGGAATGATTTGTATCGTTGCTTTGATTCTCCTGATCAGAAAATAAAAAACCTGTATGAAAATATTTTCCTCAGAAGTATCTTGATGCTGGAATAACCACATTTTTCTCCATAAGAAGTTCTTAAGCAAAACAGATCAGCTCTGTCTATTTAGATGCATTTGGAGTCTAATCTTAATTTTTTCTTTCTGGCATCTGGTTTGGATTTTTTCCGAAAAAACCCAGAGCTGACCATATAATCCCAGAATCTGGGAGCCAGGGCTTTAGAGAAAACACCTGATACCACAAAGAGGCTGATGCTATACATAGCCCAGACACTACCCTGCCATAGACCGGAAGACAGGGAAGAATTTGGTGGCTGCAACAGCTCGATGCCTTATTTACAGTGTGAAGCTGTGAAGCAGTGGTGGGCTGAGCTCCGGTTGCCATTTCCTTTGCTGTGCTTGCACCCAGCAAAACAAACACATGTGAGACAGGCTAAGTTGGTGTCATCCACTCTCAGAAGGATATGTCCAAGGCAGGCTATTTTAATCCGCCTGGGCTTACTCTATCCTCTTCTGTAACTACTGTCCTTTTTTCACTTGTGCTTTACGTAAAAATACCTGCTGCAGATTCATGATCAACTCGTGTGTGCAGGCCCATAAGTGTTTCTTTATTTTCTCACTTACTCTGATGGGAAGGGTTGCAAAGCTGTTCTTGATGTACAAGAGATCTGCCAGCATAGCTTTGTAAAACTGAAAGAGAGATGCACAGGCCAGGTCTTGTTAATGAACGAAGGTTGTTTGCACCCTTCCAGACACTGAGCCCACTGACTGTGAGAAGAGCATGGGTTGTAAACAGCTTAAGTGTTAGAAGTACTGACTACAGCAGTATTTCAAGTCTTGAAGACTATACTAGTACCCAGACAGCAGATGATCCTCCAGATCCACCAACGGTATATTTGGTGGATAGACTTCTACCAAGTCAGGACATGGCAATCAGACAGGTGGCCTCATGGCATGGAGAGGTTTCCTTTGGTTGTTTTGTGGGTCAGGAAGGATGGTAGAAAAAGCTAAAAACATTCTGCCTTTTTTTCCCCCATGCAGTAAGATTGGCCATTCGTGAAATGAAGGGTCACACCCAATTTTGAACATTAAATACTCAGATGGGGTTAGAGACCCGTGCAAAAAGCCCCACAGCTGCTGTCCTCTGAGACCACACTGCAACACCTACCGCTCTCTTTCTCCAGGATAAGCAGGCAGTGGGAATCACGGGCTGCTGAGCAGAGCAAGGCTGCTGTCACATTCACAGCAGGGCACAGCGAAGGGAAGCCCCACACCCTCAGGGGAGAGAAATCCCTTTGGCTTTTGAAAACTATGTTTTTCTTTTAAGATCTCAGAGTAACCAGCAGCCCTGATGTGCAGCCACTCCAATCAGAGCAGAGATGTGAAGATGTCTCACATGAGGTCTGCAGGGCATAGCTGACTTTAACCCCACAATCACAAATGTGTGTGTAAAATTCCCTTGCTGAGCACCTTCCCCCCAGCATTCCTGCATCGTGCTGACAGGATCACACATTCCCAGTACATCCCTCATGCAATAGCAGGGCTGCAGGGATGAAGGCTGATGTGAGGGCTTAATTAATCAGTTAATTAATCCCAAACATTTTAACCCTCCAAATCCCTGCTGCGCTCTAGTTTGGCAATTTGTTCATTAGCAGAAGTTTTTTGTTTGTGTTTGAACCTGGATCATTTGATTTTTCCCCCAAGACAGAAGCAAGATATAATCATGTCATTAGGAGAGTGAACGTAGTTTTGTATATGTGTGTGTGCGTCTCCTGTGTTAGAAGCAAGCTCTGCTTGAGCTTTTCTGTCCTGCCTCTATCCTCTCCTTAGGTTTTACTCTGCACTGGACATTGAAAGGCTCGGGTCAAGCTGTTCAGGGATAGGAATGTTCCCTTGCCCTCTCTGCACTGTTTAAGCCACACCAAATGCTCAGACTGTGCTGATGAGAGCACCTTTGGGTCTTTCTTGGGAAATGGGCTTAGTGGATCTCATGCCCACATTCAGCAGGAGTAGAGCACTGACTTTCCTCCCTGACAGTGTCAGGGCCACCCTACACAGCAGAGGTGTGAAACACAACTCTCAGCTTGCTGGAGAAGCAGCAGTTAAGTATGTGGTCTCTGACTACCACGTGAAAAGGAAACCTGCCCTGCTGTAGTGCTGCTCTGCTTGTTTTGGGGTAATGCTCTATCTAAAGCACCAAGACACCCTGTCCCATCCCCTGGCAGGTTAGGTCACCTGGATGTATCTTACAGACTTCTAAACCCTTCTTCCACCCTTTGTCCTGCTTCCGTCCCCGTCCCTGGCTGAGCTAGAGAACTGCTGTCTTACCCAGGCTATCACTGACACTGTCTTCAGACCTCCATTTCTCTCCTGTCCTCTGCTCCCTGAGTACACACACTCACTACACTTCACTGTGTTTGCAGCCTCCCATCTTGACACAAGCCCAGCAGCTGGGTTCAGGTGCTAAGCTCCAACCAGCACCACTCAGGAGAAGGACCTCTGGGCAAGTGAGAAGATTTACTGCTCCAGGTCCTAAATACCCCATCAGCGTTGTCTCTCTGCCAGTGCACATCCCTGTTCCCTGGGTTTTTACAGCACATCTTTGTGCCACTTGGCTACAGTAATGAGACCCCACCTAATTGCTATTCAATAAACTCCAGTTAAATTAACAGCTCCATCCAATGATCACCAGCATCTGCTGTTCATCAGGCAGCCTTCCCTCCCCTCCTGCTCCCTGCGTCTCCGTAAATCTCAATGCCCCGAAATACAGTGTTGTCTGTGATGGGCATGAGCTAGGTGTGACTGAAACACACTGTCTCTGCTCTCAGCTATGCTGGGCCTGTGCGCGAACCTGCTCACATGTGTGGGAGCACACACTTAGCTGCAATGATGGTACTAGGGGAGCCAGAGGAAGATGTAACCACACAAATGCACAAGCATCCCTGTGCCTTTGTCTCACAAACACCCAATATCTGAATCCCCAGATCCTTTGTTGCACTGGCGATTCATTTCCCCCACACTGCATGTGGAAGAACTGGTGAGGAGGGGAGGTGACTTGTGCAGCTGACACTGGCAGGGACACTGATTTCACAGGAGCTTCACACTCCTTTGACTCACCATTTTTGTCTAAGGATTTAGTCCAATACCAGCACAGCTCTGGCTGAAAATCAGGTCCTGGCTCTGACTTCTGTAGGTAGGTTCAGTCTGTTTGTCCACAGATTTGTGAAGCCTGTGTGTACCTCACAATCTCCAACAGCTCCACAGTGGCTGGGGAGAGGGAAGGTCACCTCTCTGATTTAGAGGTTAACAGGGTCACGCTTCACTTGTGGAAAAAACTCCTGCCTAAAATTAAGCCTCAGCCTTGCAGAAAGCCAGGCCAGACAAGCCATTAAAAAAAGGTCAAAGATATTATCAGCTCCTAATCCAATTAGGTACTGATTATCTGTGAATTCAGCACAGCCTCACTGTTAGAGCTATGCTTAGGAAAATGAGCATCTCCAAAAAAACCAGCTGGAGATCAAGGGGGCTCTGAGAGCTGAGGCAGCCTTGTGAGAGATTATGCCTCTGCCTGGGGAGTACCGACTGTAGCAAGAGCTACGCTGGGTTTTCACTGCTATCTTTCTTTGTACGTGTCACTTGGTGGGTGACATTACGTTGCTGGCGAAGGAGGCAGAGAGGTCTGTAACCATCCCTGCTCCTAAATATAAGTTTAAGAACAAAGGGAAACAAGAATTTCTAAATTCGATTAAAATCAGTGATGCAGCAGCCTGACTTGTTGGGAATTCTCCAGCAAAACATTTTTAATGGAAAATATCATTCTGGCAAACCCAACAGTTTCCATGGGGAAATAACAGTTTTACCGTTTACTTCTTGGGCGGGGGGGGGGGNGAGGTTTCCTCCTAGTGCTGTTCTGGGAAAAAACCTTTCAGCGGGGTAGAAATCTAACTGTTTTTAATCTGGGACTTGATTGCTTTATTAAGGGGATTATGTGATACAGTCCTGAGACACCAGGGGAAGGGATTTGCTCCCCTGGCAGGCGGTCTGACTTTGAGAAAAGAGTTTGTGTGCTGAGTGGTGGCTGAAAGTTATGGAAATTACCCCCTGTGGTTCCATCCCCCTTGTCTCTGGACAAGAAGGTCTTTGAGTTCGTTCTTTTTTCTTGCTGATAATAGGACTGAACCATGGCAGGTTTCTCTCCCTAAACTGAGCACCTTGCACATCTTGCTGTGGCAGACTTCCTTGTAAATGAGTGAATGGCTTGGGGTGGTTTCTTCTGTGAAAACAGGGAGAGGTGCGCTGGACAGGGCAAATCCTGCTGCGCCGAGTTCTGGATTTGTTTTTAAGTGTGAACCACAGGATGAATTTGGGGAATGCCTCCCTCTGCCGTTTGTTGCCCTCCTTCCTTGAAAGCAACATCAGTTTGGTTCCTCATTTGTAAAAGGCAACCAATTCAAATATCTTTGCATGTGTTTTACAGTCTCCCATGCCTGACTGGGCAGAGCCAGACAGCTTTGCAATATCTAGCTGAGCAGCTCTATGGATTTCCACTGTTGCTGTTTGGCTGCAATGACACTTCGGTTGTAGCTTCTGCCTTAGGAAAGTGATACCCTTTCAGAAAGAAATCTGCCTGTCAGCAGAGCCACCCCTGGGCAGGGGCTTGCAGACACTGACAAGTGGGGGTCAGACTGGAAGGGCAGCGCTCCTGATGCAGCTGGTACTCTGGTACCACTTCCTAACCTCCAGGAAAAAGCAAGTTCTGATCACAGGCTGGACCTGCCAAGGGTGTTAGGCTCTGCAGGAGTTGAACCTATCTGGATCTGAGTACCGACAGTGGTTCTTGCTTCTGACACAAATTTGCTACTCAGCCTTGGGAAGATGGATTTTCCCTTCCATATTTTAGCTGTGAGAGCAGCTTTTTGGCCAAAGAGTAGCAGTCAGAGTCTGTGCTTTGGGTTTACATCTGCTGAACATCTGGGCTTGAGGGTTTAGCCATGCAGCAATGGTCACCAGCATGCACTTGTAAAGGGCATCTATTACGCTGCATTAACCCCACGTGGACACATGCAGGCAGGATTAAGAGGCCATAATCACATTCAGCTTGGTGGGCTTTTGAAAGAGAAATCAAATGAAGGCTGTGAACAAGGACGTCCCTGCGGGAGCTTAACACAATTTGGCTAATCCACTTGGCGTGTAAATGGTTTGTTCAACTTCATCTTTCCTGCCAGCATGTATAGACAAGGTGGGAGTGAGAACACGTGGGTTTGAGACACTCAGGTAAGCTGAGTCAGGTCTTCTGGGGGGGGTCTGGCTCTGGGGTTCCCGTTAGAGAGGGGCTCTACCTTGTGGGTCTGAAACAAACTGGGGGGAAAGTGCGATGGGCATAGCTGAGGGCAGGGCAATTTCTCTGGCTAAGTGAAAGACAGAGGAGGAGATGTTGGTAAATAGGCCATTAACACCCAGTGTCACTCCATTAATTTTACTGAATAAATCTGTCCTCTTTTCTTCCTCCCATCTCCTATGGCTCGAGCTGGAGGCTGTTTGCTGGACTGGAAGGAGTACCCAACAAAACCAGGGCTGTTCCTGGTTCAGACTCTTACTAAAAGCTTGGGGAGCTCTGAGACCAGCACTGTCCCTTTGGTTTGACATAGGTGGACAACAATGGCAAGTGTTCCTTCCATAAGGAAAGTGGGAATTGAGTGGTATTTTCTCTCTTCTTCCCTCTGCCGGAAAGGAAAGCAGATGCCTTCCAGACAGCACCTGTGCAGCTATGCTGAGCCTGCCAAGAGGGCACCTCTCCTTCCACATCTGCATCTCCCCAGAAAGGACAAAGCCCACAGAGGATGGGAGGAGCTGCTGACCCTGTCTCTGAGACAAGGTCTTTGCTGATAGAGAGCTAAGACTCGAGGCAGGCAGGTGCAACAGCTCCCTGGGCTGACCTGGGAGATCCTGGCCAGGGAAAGATTTGCAGCCAGTCCCCAGCTGGAGCAGCTTGCCTTATACCCAGGGCCTGCAGCACTGAAGCCCAAGGTGCTGCCACCTGGTTAAAGAAGCAGCTCTGCTAGGACATCAAATAAAGTAGGGAATTTTGTTATCTATGTGCCACTCTTGGAGCCACAGAACAAGTTATACTGCAAGACTGTTATGCATATGGGAGACACTGGTGAGGCCCCCATGGCCCATGGCTCTTCCATTCCATCCTGCCACTGCAGTGGTTCATGCTATCAGTAGCTTCAAAGGCCATCAGAATCTGGGCTATTTGTGATGAGTGTTTTTCTGGCAATCAGTACAATCAAAGCAAAGAGAGTGAGCACGAGGTGGAGGAGGGAGGAGAGGCAAGAGGTGAAGCTGGTGCCAGGACTACAGCTGCCCTGCAGGGAAGGTCGGGTGTAAGGACATCGAGCATCTCCCCTCTGCAAAAGTGGCGATGGATGTGTCCCTGTCTCTACCTTACTCACCTGTCTGCGTTGCGGCCATAATGAATTCATACCTATAAAGCACTGCTTCAAATTCCTCACAAGCTGGCATCAGAGACACAGAACAGAGTGTGACTGACCTACATCCCTTCACATCAATCCCAGACCCCATCTCAGGCCTTCCCAGACCATGTGCAATCACATCCAGCCCTTATCTCCATGGATCAGCGGAGATTTTGGTTGCCAGGTAGAGATCTCATTGATTTTTTTTTCTAATTGATGTTGCTATAGCAGGAAAGAATTTTGCCCTATTGGAGACTGCATGGCTGCAGGTAAAGACTGCTACAGTTTGTGTAAGGTTTAATTACAGAAGATGATTTGAGTGACCTACCTTAGCACTAAAAAAGCCCTGTTAGGACCGGCCTTGCCTTGGGAATATGGGCCAATTTGGCAAGCACTGGCAGGAGGGAGATCCCCATCTCTAACCAGCCTTGCTAACCAGAGTCCCCAGCAACTTCTCCTCCAGTATAAGGCGGCTCATGACTTGTTCCTTAAGCAGCTGTTGAGGTAAATACCTTTCCTCATCCCTTTGCCAGTGCAGCCAGCACACTCCTGCATGGTTGAAGCACTGCTGCCTTTGCATGCCACAAGCTACCCCACAGGTCCTACTGAGGGAGAAATAGGTTGTGTGGGGTGACTGAGTTGGAGGGCAAAGACAACAAGAGGTGCTTTGGTTTCAGTTATGCCTTGTCCCGTGGGAAGGTAGGGAAAAGGTGTGAAGAGACCCTTACTCTGGCATGCATCCCTCACATCCCCCTTCCCACTGACTCTTGGGCAGCTGCGAAATTCACTACTTTCCCAGCACTCACCCAGGAGGGAATAACAATAATAAAAACGAAATCAGAATGATTCCCTTCCCCAGACTGGGGGGACGGGAAGGGAACAAGCTCTTGGGAACGTCTTGGATTTCACAGCCTCCCCTGGCAAACGTGACTTTTCAGAGAGAAAGTCGCCGCCACTGGCTTGTCCTTTGTGTCTGCAGAAAGAGGGTCCTCTCTCAGCTTTTCCCTTGTCATTGGATCTGGTCAGAGGGGCTGCGGTCCTGCCACTTCCCCCACGCAAAAGAAACAGATTTGTCATCCCTGATGGGCTCTGCTTTCCCAGCCTCTCTTGCCTCATTTAAAGAAAACCCCCAATCCCTCAACAATGTAGAGCTTGAAATCTTTTCTTCCTACTTGATACTTCATTATTGTGATTGCTTTTTATTGATTGACAGAGCTGCCTTTGCAAACACAGGGGACCCTCAGAGAATTGCAAGCAGCCGGCACAGTACTGCTCTGAAACACGTGCACACAGCTTCTCCCACTGAGCATGGCGGAGCTGCATCTTCCCCTGCTCCTGAAACACAGCTTCCTTGGAGGGACGGTGGGAAGACTGGGAGCTGGTTTCTCTGCCAGGCTGGGAAACACAGAGTTGGTCCATCAGGGAAGGCACAGCTGGGCAAGAAGCTGCCACCAAGAGCTTTACTAATAATGGCCAAAATTATCTTTGTCTGAGCTCCAAGGGCAGGCTGTAGCTCTACAGGAAATTACTGCACGGAGATGTGCCACTGCATCAGTGATACACAGGTCCTGGCAGGTTCTTTGGTTTACTTCTCACGAGAATCTCCCTGCTTCCTCCAAACCCGTGCTGTGGCTCACCACTGGCTTCATGTGAAGAGTGACTCTGTTTTTCCATCCATGTTCTATGCATGAGGGGTGTTACGCAGTCACTCCAGCTACAAGAGACCAAACTGTTAATTATGCACAATGCAATGGTCAGGACTTGTTAATATTAGGTCTTGGCTGGTTTCATTCCTGGCTGCCAGCAGGCAGGAACTCAAGCAGAGGAACAGTGAGGCAGTGAGACCACCCAGCAAAGCAAAGCACTGCCAGCTTTCTTGCTCTCCCTTGACAGAATTTAGGAAGACAACAACTCCCAGCAACCAGATCTCCTGAGGTGGTCTGGAGGATGTGTCTGCCTGCCTTGGGTCTTCAATCAAACCTGAGGATACTTTTGTCTCCTGACTTTCTGAGGGAACATTGCTCAGAAAGTAGGAGACAAAATGCAACTGTCAGAATACAGATCTTGGCCGTGATGTATGGGGCAGCGAGATGGGCTGCTGCTTGTTATCCCCTGCCCTGTCGCAGCAACAGACAAGGGGACGATGCGAAAAGTCGCTGCCAGCCAGCGGGCAGATCACAGGGAGCCCAGCCATAAGAAAAAAATGACCTGAAAGGATCACTTGTAAAGGTGAGGAGAGCACTAGCTATTAACCTGCTGCAGACACTGATTAAAGACACACTATCCTATAGCTTACATTCACGGTTTTCTAGCCACACTAGGAATAGCAATAATTCTTAACCAGAAGTGCTTCCAGTGTTGTTTCCAAGTGTTTTAATTTTTAAAGCGGGTCTTTTCTCTCCTTCCCGCAGGCAGGAAGCTGTTGGGCTGCCCCAGCAGTGCTAACCCTGCCCTCACTTCCATCAGAGCAGCACTTCAGCACCACTCGCTGAGATGGCTTCATGCAAGCACAGATTGGGGTTGTCTTGCTCTGCCTGAGCAAAGCACTTAACCAAACCAGCAGCATAAAAGCTGGGGCTGTAAGCTCAGCCAGCTCGCAAAGCAGCCTGGCCTCACCTGCCCCAGCGAGTCACGGGTGCTTTTCCTTCCTGCCTGCTGTGTGGCACCAAGCAGCGGGTGGGATCCCTTCCCAATGGCAGATACCAACAGCAAGGGAGCGCTCTGTGTGGGGAGCAGCATTTACCAGTGTGCACACTGCCACTACTCTGGCCACCAGCTGCCTCTATTCCCGCCCCATCCTCTCCGCAGCAGTTTCTACCCTTGTGGTGTTTCTGCAGCAGTTTATCTTTTTGCTGGCATGAATTTTGGACACAACCAAGAAGTCTTTCCATAGCTGCAGTGTGGGCTGCTTGGTACTAGCATACAGCCCTCTATCGCCAAATTTGCTTTGACATGAGACCTTTCTGAGCCTCCCTGGTATCTCCCAGAAAGGGAAACACCGGCACAAGGACATGACCAGCTTATAGCAATACTTTGTGTGATGCTACTGATGGACATTAGCACCCTCCTTCCCTCCTGGAAGCCAGGGCACTCCTTGGCCATATCTGGGAGCATGGGGGAGTCCCAGGGCAAGGGGGCACGGATCAGCCGCCAGGCCTCTGTGTTGGGGATGCCTGACAGCTTTGCCTCCAAGAAAATCTTCCCTGTGGTGAGAGCAGCTTTAAGCAGTGCCCCAAAGCCCTGGCATGTTGGAAGGGCTTTTCCCTTTGTCTCGTTTTCCTTTTTTCCAGATCTGACTTAAAAACAGAGATCAGGATGACTCTCAGCAAGCAAAGATCCCATGACTCTTTCCCCAAGAGCCAGGATATTAGTCCTTGTATGCTGGCCATATTCCAGCTCGGGAAATTACCTTCTGCCTCCCTAAATCCCCCCTGCGGTTTCAATTGGATACAGGCTTCTTCGCTCTCTTGCCGAAACTGCTGCGCCGGGTTGCTGTGCGCGGTTAAGCAGCTGCTGTCGGAGGTGGGTGACAGGATTGATCCCGGGGGTGCTGGGGTCAGCGCTGCGCGGGGGCAGGAGCTCCGCCTGCCGAAACGCCGCCACTCCTGGGGGTCACATGGCCCCGAACAGGGCTTCGCTTACAGAGCTGCCCCTACGGGCTCTCTTCCCAGGCTTAGCCCCCTCTTCTCCCCACTTTGCCATGCAGAACCACGACGTGCACACACTGAGATGGATTTTGCTTCGTTTTCCAGGATGTCAGCTGCCTGGCCGAGCACCAGCTGCTGGAGCATCAATGTGCTCATGCACCTGGAGAACACGTGCTGTTCTCACAGGCGTGTTGAGGCACGGGATCCCTCTCCCCCTGGCTAGCCCTCATGTCTTTGCAGAATAGCTATGGACTTTTGGCCATTCCAGGACTTGTGCCTCTGGGAACAGCTCTGGGGGCCCCATGTGGGCTGCTATGCCTGCAGTATGAGATTCTGAGCAGAAAGGCGTCATGGACCCTGCCCAGAGCAAAGGTCCTGTTCTGCCCTCAGTGCAGGGCACAACCAACAGTAGGACCCCTTTCACCAGCCTTTGTGCTAGGGAAGGCACCAGCATGGTCCCATCTACAGAGTCACCCAGCGCTGGAGCAAATCTCAGGAGTAAACAACCCTGGAAGAGGAATCCCAGAGGTCTTCAGACTGAAGTTGTTCAACCTTGAGTTAAAAATGCAACACTGTCAAGCAGCCAGGCTTTGCATTGTTCTTGTTGCCAGAATCTATATAAGCAAATTACTTTGCTGTCAGGAATACAACGGGAGACAGAGAGAGAAATCCCCTGCTCGGGCACTCTGGAGACAGGACCGCAATATTCTGAGTAATGCAGCCATATCACTGACATCCCCTGACATCTTGGGAATAAGAAAAAAAACCTAGCAGAAAACCTTTAGTCATTTAGTAGATGTGATTTGCGGATGAACTATAATATACAGTGAAAGGTGGGGACAAGGATGGCCTTTAATGAAGTGTCTTGGAGGAAATCTCACGTTTGTGTATGCCTGTCAAGGGGAGGTATTTATATAGATACACACACATTTGCACACACGTCTGTTAAACATTCTTCCTATGTGTCCTATGTGTGCATATAGAAATATATACATCTGTGCACGTGCCTGTGCTGTGGGCAAGAGAGCTGCCAGCAGCAGTAAAATTTCAATCCAGCGTGCAGAAAGCGGTGGGGCCCGCGGACAGGAGCTCAGCCCTCTCTTCTCCCCATGAATCACAGCCCACGGATGAGGATCAATGCGGACGTCAACTCTGGTGCCAGCTCTTCTTCCCTGGCTCCTCCAGGCTGGATTCCCTCCCCTCCTTGCCCCCCCCCAACCCCCCTATTCCCTACCCCCCTTTCCCTTCCCAGCAGGATGACATTCATCCATCATCCAGCATTTTAAGTGCTGGCATGTCATTGAGGCTGTCAGCCGCCCTCTTTGCTCAGTGCAAGGAGCTCCGCTTGGCGGCTTGGTGCAACCGTTTCCATTTGGAGCCTGTAATCCTCCTATTCAGGTTAGTTCCACTCGGTTTCCCAGAGTGCAGAGTGAGGGAAACCCGATGGGATATCAGTAGATTATATGAAATAATAAAGAAAGGGCTTGCTCTAATAACTCCAGCCACGGGATACTCAGGCACTGCTGGGGTCGAGCACTGCAACCTGCTGGGATAAATCCTCTATAGGCTTTACTCCCTTCGCCCCCAAAGCCAGAGAGACTCCGGGTCCCACCTCAGTGCCACCGGGTGTAAATCTGGAATTAACTCCCCTGACTTCAGTGGAACTACTCCAGATTTATGACTGAAACTGAGCTTGGGATCTGGCCCCAGCTCAAATCCTGTGGGTGTAAACTGAGCTGTAGCAACTTGGCCCCACAGCTGAAAAATGGATTGACATAAGGAGAAGAGGGATGGAGACGGAGTTACTTAGGAAAGTCAGCACGAGGTGCCAGGGAAAAGTCATTTCACTATCCCTTGCCCAGAGGGCTGGCATTCCTCAGAGGTCTGCCTGTATTTCATCTCACCAAATGAACACGTCCTGATGTCAAACGTGCTCTTCAGAGATGATGGACTGTCCAGCAGCGGGTACCACTGTGGAGACACTCTCTCTCATACCCCCTAATTCCACTACACTCCCAGCAGATCCACAATCCCCTTTGAAGCCCACACTGCCCTAACCCACACGTGTGCTTGCCCCAGCTGTTCCAGGTGCCATTGCACCGACAGGCAGCCTGAGAGATGGCACAGCTGCCATCCCAACTCCGCTATGTCATGCTCGGCTACTCAGGTTTAAACTGGGAGTTAGAGGAGATGCTTATTTTAGAAGCAAGTTGTTTTTGCAGCATGCTTAGTCAAAGCAAAAGCAGGAGGGGAGGCAGGGGGATTATTTAAAGGGAAAACTCCTGAGCATGGACCCAGGCACTGGGCTAATTTTAGAAGTCAGACTATCCTGGCATCATGACAAGGGTCTCAGCGGGACTTTAAGAAGTGGACAGCGCACCAGAAGAAAGTGGGGTCCAGGACTGGCTGCGTATGGACTGGTGCTGAGAGCCTGCGTGTATACACTGAATCAGCCACTTTGGCTGTAGCAAGCAACCTATGATTGGTGCCTCAGTTTCCCCATCCCTATGTGGGGATACAGCTTTCGTGTGAGATCACTAAAAGAAAGAGTCAAGACCCCGGGTGTGCAGATGGCAACTAGAAAAGAGCAATTTGTTTCAATCTCTGAGAAAACATAAAAGGAAGTCTCTGAGGACTGGTTTGTCTTTGGGGTATTTTTATGCACTTCTTGCACAAATGTTGGGATAAAGGTCCCCAGCAGCTTTCTGCTGGAGGTGTGGGCATTTGCAGGAAGGATGCAAGCATGGAGCCAGGACTGTATGGAGCCAGCTGACGAGTTCTAGTTCCGCTTCTCCAGACTCAAGATTGGGTTAAAACATCACCTCTGCTGCTTCTGAAGCCCTGCCCCACTGTCCCAACAACTGCAAAACCCAGGAGCAAGCATTCACCTGCCCACAATGCCGGAGTGTGGCAGCACTTGTAGGGCAGCAGTCCCAGGCCTGCAGAGCCCTGACACCCTCCTCTCCTTGCTGGGCATTAGAGGAGCGCGCTGGGGGATGTGCGTGCGTGTGTGCGTGCCTGTCTGCCTGCGCTCCTTCCCTGCACCTGCCAGCCTGCTGATCTATAAGCTAATCCTACCCCAAGCTGATCTATAACTAATTCACTTACAACACAATTGCAATATCGATTCCCAAACTCCTTTGCAGACAGTGCTAAAATGTGTGTGTGTGCGGCAGGGACAAGGAGCCGGCTGACAAAATGCTAGCGCATGGGGAGGGCTCCACTCTTCACGGAGGAGACCAGAACATGCTGCAGAGGCAGCTCCATATGCGCCTTTCAAGTCCTTCCCTTTGTCTCCCATGCCACCAAGGGATGTGATGGCTGTGGAGAGGTCTGAACGTACCTTTCTGCCCAGACATCCTATGGACCCTATGCATCCACCATCCTTGCGCCTGTGTGTCACCAAGAATGGGGTGCTTTTTGTCTTTCTCCACCATCTTAGCAGAGCAATCCCAGTCCCACACTCTCCCTCACTATGGGAGCCAGAGCTGCACAAGCAGGTGTGGGTGCTGGACATCCATGTCTGGAGGAGAAGCACATGAGCAAAGACCAGCTTCTCCACATCTAATGCAGAAGGTGAGAAAGAGGCTGTTTCCAGCCTGCTCCAGACATCTCTGGAGGTGGGTTGAAACAGGAACTGTGCTTATCTGAGGAGGTAATGACTCCCACAGCTCCTGATCCATCCCCAGATAACAGGGAAACTCACCGTAGCAGAGAGAACTACCTGCCCTCCAGTGTATGGATCAACAGCATCTTGAGGGCAAGCTTGAGCTCAGTGCCTGTGCACCTGGCCTTGCTCACACCAAGGTGGTTTGAGATTAGTCTAAGGGATAAAAAACCCAGCACAACCTGTGACCAAATGGTCCTGGTACCTTCCCAACCCCTGGGGCAAGCAGATGCTATTGTAGTGTGTTACCTCCTGCATCAAGCAACTGACAGAGCATGCAGGGGCAGCACGAAGCTTAAAACTCTCCCAACACCTGCAAGGGGCACCTAATTTCCTTGCTTCTTCACAAAGTTTGTACCATTTACACCAGCAGCACATGTTAACTCTGAAGCCACCTAGAAAAGCCCCCGTTTTGGTCAGTGGTCTCAGAGATCAACTCTTTACTCCAGGAGCCCCTTTTGAAAGGTTGATTTATGCAGCACAAAGTAAAGAAGACATATTTAATGATGAATGGAAATGTCATATTGATCCTATGGGCAGGCTGTGAAATATGGTTGTACACGGGCTGTCGCCGAATCCACGGAGCAAGTGGAGGCATTCGACAGCAGGGCAGTCAATATGGGGATCAAGCTGCCCCCATGCATCTGCCTCCTTGATGAGCAACACCAAACTGGGATGGAAATCAGGAAAAGGCTCCTAGGCTTGAGTGGAGAGAGGATATTGAAGGATTCTCCCATCCATCCAACCAATACTAATAGTATTCATACTTTGGGGATGCTTGCAGGCATGCAAGTGCGGGGTGACAGGGCTGCCATCACATCGCACACAGCACAGTGGGGCACTGACTGAGGCCATGGCAGTTCCAGCAGTAAATAATACTGACAAGAGGCAGGACTGTGCAGGGTGGAAGGACAAAGACGTGTCTCTCACCAAATATAGCTCGGTGATGAATGTCCCACACAGTCTGTAGCAGAAGCAGCACTACCCAACGCCTGCGAGTCTCACCCCAAGGGAAAGGCAACGTCCCCAGGGTTGCCAGAACTCAGGTTAGAATATTGAGAGTCCGTGCTGCTGTTTGGTCTAAGGAGGGCCTGTAGCATCTTTGGTCCCCTTTGCACACACCCCACCACACTGCCATGTGGGGTGGCCCCAAAGGGACTTTGGTGGCCACCTTCGTCACCCTGCCCTGCTTGCATTGCAGCCATAAGGATCTTTGCGTTGCTGTAGGAAAGACTCAGCTCAGCTGGAGGGAAGTTCCACTTGGACAGAGCACAGCAGAGGGGTAAAGTGATCTTAAACTGGCAAAAATAGAGCATCAGCCTCATATAATTTCTCTGAAAACAAGATTTATTGAAGTTCTGTCTGTGGAAATCACTGTAGTGTGGAACACTCACCATATAGATTCGATCACTGACTCGTACCCTACTACATTTTTCATTAGGAAAAATATTGGCTGGGAAAGTTTGACCCCATAATCTCTGCATTTTAAACAATAACCAAGTAAAATAAAAGTGACGGGCTAAGGAAATCTCTTCCACTTCAGCACTCCCCTAGGTAGGAGCCAGGAGCTGTAAATCACTCCTCTGGACCAGAGCCACTTGCTATGACCCTTTGTGTCCAGACCCCTCCAGACCTGATGCTCTTTGGCCACATCTATCCAAGGGGTCTGTGGTGTGGGCACAAAGCACATCAGTACCTGCTGGAGGACTGAGCCACACCACTGTGTGCTCAGAGGGCAACATTTCAGAAAACAGGACTCTACTTTCACCATGATTTGGGGTCCTGATACGTCCAAGGAGGGACAGTCTCCACTGTAGCGCAAATCAAAGATAACGCTCATCTGAGACTGAGCTTCTCATCTTTCTGTAATAAGGTCACCTTGGTCTGCAGTCAGCACAGGACTGAGACAGAGGACAGGCAGAGCTCTACAGAGTCAGTAGAACTGTGGTCTTCGCCTTCAGTTTGGCCAACATGTCCCAGTCACCCCACCAGCATCACACAAGGGACAGTTGGAGTCTCAGCTGCTGCTCCACCACAGCCCCTTTCGAATTAATTCCTGGTTTATGGTCTAAATAAATTAACCTTCATTGATTAAAGGTTCGCAGTGCTTTTAATGTCAGTGTCATAATCAGATACCATAATGGATTTGCCTTTCTAAATCATAGCTCCAAAAGGCCTTCAATCTGAAACTCTATTTTATGTGTGGCCCAATTAGAGACCACAAGGCTTTGGGCCCCAGTCACTTCTGATATCCTGATTTACACATACTGCTTGTTGGTGGCCTTCAAGACTGGAAGGAGACCTCATCCTGTATCTCATCCCTCTCTGCTTCCCACCACCTGCACTCCTTGATTCTCACCTTCTGACAGCCAGAAACGCCCCCCACTTTGCAGCAAAAACCGAACTCAAGAAAGCCAGAAGCAGGCAGTGCTGCTCTGGCATAAATTCATGTGCTGGATCTACATGGGACGAGGTCTCCAAATCATTTATGAAGATGGACTCACCTTGGTGAGTCAGCGACAGCACCAGAACTCTACTAAAGACCTCACATTCTTTTTGGGAGTCTGTGTGCCAACGCAAAGCCAAAACTCATAGGATCAGGTTATTCATGGGTGTCAGTCTCTTCTTCCATGTAGCAAATGACAAGACAAGAGGAAACAGACTCAGGCTGTGCCGGGGGAGGTTTAGATCAGGAAAAATTTCTTCACAGGCAAGGCTGTCAAGCGTTGGAACAGGCTGCCCAGGGCAGTGGTTGAATCACCATCACCAGAGGTATTTCAAAGGTGTAGGTGTGGCACTTACAGACATGGTTTAGTGGTGAACTTGTCAGTGCTGGGTTAATGGTTGGGCTCAATGATCTCAAGGGTCTTTTCCAGCCTATATGATTCTATGATTCTATAATCTTAAATAATGCATCAGGCAGAGCTGAAGTAGAGATTTTCAAGGACTTTGTCTCCAAGTGCGACTGAACAAAACCTTCTGCCCATATGGAGAGGAAAGGGTGCATCACAGGCAGCCTAATCAGCTTGGATCTGTGAGAACAGCCACCAGCTTTCTAGGGAGGGTTCCTGTCTTTCGCTTTATCGTTGTTATCTCAGGGCCATTTCTAAGCATCCATCTGACATGGGGGAGGGAATTCCTCTCCACCTCTTCTCCTGTGCTCAGCATTTCCCTTGAAACTTCTCCAAGACTCTTTGGTTTGATTTCCAAGTTCTGACATAGCCATAAGTTACAAAGAGTGATTAGTTTGGTTGTTGTCGTTAAGTCATTTTTTAAATGGCTCCAGGCAGCATCAGAGAACAAAGAAACAAAATACCCATGAAAAGAGTTAATCACAAATTACTAATTATTTCCCCCCCTCCCTCTGCACTCTTTCCTCCCCAAATCATGAAATATTATCCCCATGAAGAAAGGAAAAGGTCTGTCCGTTTGTGAGCCCTTCACGGATTTTATACACCTAATTCATCAAACGAGAAACACTTCCTGATTGTCCAGGATTATTTTGAGAGGTGAGCTCGCGACCCCCGACCTTGCTGCCGAGAGCCACGGCGAAGGGCAAAGGCTCTGATTTACGTGTCCCGAGATGCAGCCCCAGGCTGCGAGGTGGGGAGCGGTGGAGCCTCACTGGCTCAAGGAACGAGCCCTGATACTCCGGTGAGGGGCAGCCGCTGAGCCGGGCCCTTCATGTGGAGAGATCCTGTGACTCCAAGTGTTTCTGAACTCATTCGGATTTTATGGGGCTGCTGATTTCAAACAGGCCGAGCTCTTTGAACAAGGCACTGTGCATGCCATTTGGAGGTTTGTATTTATTTACGGTAAGTTCTTTTATTCCTCTTTCCAGACAAAATGTATGTGCCAGAAAACAGGTCTTTGTCTCAAAAGAGTGTGACAAGAGGCACAATCTGGAAGCAGTGAGAGTCTGGGCTCCTATAAATTTTATTCAAAAGGAAAATTTGGGGGGTGATGCAAGTTGATGAGTCCAAGCCATGGAGACACCCATTGCTTCCAGGTCTAGATCCACTGGGACATGCTTATTAAAGGTCCCCAGTTTCCTCAGAGTCAAGGCAAATCTGAAGAAAGTATTGTTGAAAATAATGACTCTTGCAAACACCAAATTCCCTGTTTTCTCCATTCTTCCTCTACCATAGTACTACATCTCTACAGTTCCACTGGAGATAGGCTTTTGACTGGGCTAGGGCCAAAACTTCTGTTGAGGAATCTAAATGCATAAAACCTCTGTTTCAGATGCCCATGCTGTTCTGTCACCCTTTGTCTTTGACCATCAGCAAAACAAGTGCATTCATATCCCCAAATCTACACCAGAGCTTCTCTCTGGGCCTTGAAGGTGTTCAGCATTCAGCTGCAGATACATCTAAATACCAAAGGTGTCTTTATAAACAGGCAACGGTAAAATCAAGTACCTCCAAGAGATATGACTTCCAAATCTGTACCAGCAGCCAATACAAAGCAGAAGGCAGCAGTAATGCTGGGATCTCTCTGCAGTGGAAAGCTTGAATATATCTGCTGGCTGGCAGGTATGTAAATCTCCACCTCCCAATATATCTGCAGCTTTTAGGGATGGCGCCATTCACAGAAACACTCTGAACTGTGCCAACATCACTTCAACAGGCTCAGATTTTGCCCTTTGCATGGTTAAAAGCCTTTGACCTTTTCTGTATGCATTCAGAAATACATCCTATTTTGCGTGAAAATGAAGCTATTTGTCTAACTAAGACAAATAAATAAACCCCAGTCTCCTAGGCCAAGGAGGGGAGTTTGGGAGAAGCGTGCTCCCAAGGTAATTTTTTTTCCAGGACAGAAAAAGCCCATCCTGTTTGCCTAAAAGCTGAAAGTGATGCAAAAGGGGACCATAAGGGAGCATGAAAATGCATTTGAATCAATAGGATGAAGTTAACAGGATCAGGAATAAATAGAATGAATGAAATAGGATAAAAATGCCAGAGGAGATAAAAATGCCAGACTCCAGTCACCTCAGAAATCACTGCTGAAGGAGCAGCAGGGCCAAGTTCATCCTGGGTGTAATTCTCTTGGCTGTTTCCTCCTGCCATTTTAAGGCTTGGTGGATTTAGGAGCTTTGGGTTGTTGGGGTTTTTTTGCTCCCTGTCAATGATGTCTCAATTCAAATAATGTGTGACATTCTTGGGTTTGCTCCATGCCTGCCTGGCACAGCTTAGGGTCTGGCTTCTATAAATGGCAGCTTCCCATGACCCAGCATCTCTGCTCTGGCTATCAGAGCATCCAGAAAGGTGCCTACATGTGAATTTGGGTGATGAATTTAAAGCCGCCATATTCGCAAAACAGTTTTTATGCTTATATAACAGACTCCATTCTGATTCAACAAGCATGCTGGCAGCCAGGCTTCTCTCCAAATGTGTTTAAATCTCTCTGGCTTTCAAGGAGTTTATGCTTGTGCTTTAAGTAAAGCAGGTGTTTTGTGGATTGAGTCCTGCATCCTCTTCACAGAAGCACCATCTTCCCATGGTCTCTTGTAGACAACAGTGAGAGGCTTTAGAAGACATACTCAGGTATTTGCTGGTTGTTTTCCCCAACAGCTCACTGCTATGCCACAGAGCAGGACACTCCAGCAGCTCCCCCAGTGTGCCTCGCTCCCACACAACCCTTGCTACACCACCAAAACTATTAAAAAAATGGAAATTTAAATATGATAAAAAACAGCTTTTCTCCATACTGGTTCCCAAGGCACCTCATGAGCAGGTGTAAGTTCTGCATCTCAGCAAAACCATGGACTTGATTCATTTTCTGTTTTATAGAAGGAGAGAGGTGCCCCTTCAGAAAGCAGCAGTCCCACATAAGCCTCATTTGTAGGTGAGTGAGCTGAGGGACCCCAGCTCCTGGAGCATCCCCTGCAGGTGCCTGCTGGGATCCCCTCACTGGGACACAACACAGAAGCTTACATTCACATCACAACACAGAAGCTTACACTCCCATCACTGGAAAAACAAAAACGAGACATCCCCAGCAACAAAGCTGCATTAAACACTGTGTTGGAAATGTGACACCCTTGGAGGTGGCAGCGCCCAATAGCCCTGTGTCTCACAGCACCCAGCTCATTCATGGCGCTGCTCTGGGACCAGCCCTTCATCCCATCACCTTGGCTTTCCGACCCAACTCCCAGTCCCAGGCTGAATTTTGCTTAGCTTAGGAGACTTGAGTGCACCTCCCCAGGCAAGATGGCTTCAGGCCATCAGCTCAAATAGCTACTTGTCATCATCTCCTTTGTCTGGGCTTGGGACCGACAGAACCTGTCCTTACTGCCTTTGAGATCCTTTTACATCCAGCCTCTGAAGGTCTGACTGACTCCCCTGTCCTTTGCTATCTGGTCTGGTTATTTTCACCCCGTGCCTTTTTGGGGTCTTTTTCTCTGTTCCTTATTGTCCCCTTTCTCCCTCCGTGGATAGTCTTCCTACCATCCAGGGTGGAGTAGCCTCCAGAACAGCCCTGCTGCGATTTAGGATGTCATCCAGTCTGCTGCTATGTTTACCTGCTCTGGCGTGGTGGGATGTGCTGGTGACCATGGGTCTCAGTCTGCAGGACCAAGCTGAGACCATGTCACACCTTGGCAGGAGACAGCTCAGGGTGTGCTCTACTTCAGCAACCTCCCCCAGAAGTGCCCACCTCCTCACACTGTGGTGCAGGTGAATCATGTGAACCTCACCAGTGTCATGTGGCTGCACCAGAGAGGGATGATCAGAGGGATGATCAAAGGACACATGCCAAACTGCCCCAGGCTGTGGTGTGGGTTCCCTTCACAGCAGGTTGCCTCCAGAGTCGAGTAGCCGGTGCAGCCCAGAGCACTCTGACAACACAAACAATTCCTCCCAGGTCAAGGGCCTGGCACAGCGCAGGGTATCACTTAACTCCCAGACGTGGATGGCACAAGCTGGGGGGGTTTAACTCATCTCAGTGGGCTAGACCCCTTCCCAAGGAGCATAGAGCTCCTGAGCTCAGCCACTGCTGAGAACAGCATAGGGAAACACAGCAAGGCAATGATTGGCCCCGGCACTGACTGTGCCTTGATGTCTTACGCCCCAGACTGTGGTACAGGCGAAGTCAGGGTGCCAGGGCTGTCCTCTACCACAGCCCTTAGGGGATGATCTTCCCACCGGGAAGGTTGTTAAGCTTGCAGGAGGGAGATGCTTTTCCTGAAACAGTTACTTTGATGCTGTCTGCATCTGTAAAATCAAGACTCTATCACTCCAGGGGTTAAATTAAGCAGTGCTGGCATGAAAGGGCGGCTCATGCTGGAGCATCATGCACAGCAGTGGCCTTCTGCAGATGGCTGACTCATGCTTCACAGCAAGGAAAGCACCCCAACCTTGCCTTGCATCCTCTAAGCTGGGCTGATGCACACCCTGCTGCCTTGCTGAGCTGCACCTTGCAGTGGGGAAGCCCTCCGGCTTTAAGGAATTTCTTTTCCAAAAGAAGCAGAGTCCAGGCATACATACACTTACAGGTGAGAGACTGGGCCTGGAGGCCAGGCTGGCATCCAGCTCCCCCACCATGGCAGGGTCCTGCCCCAGCCCTCTCCAGTCGAACTGGCTCTGAACTGGATCAGGACAGAGGATCCAAGCCCAGCCAATATGGATGGGTTGAAAGAGAGAGATGTCACTTACTAGAGCTCTGAAAAAGGGTGAATGTCAAAACATGGGCTCATCAACAACACCATGCTGCTGCCCCCTCAAAACTCAGTGTGCAGAAGCACTTCCTTTGCAGGTCTGGAAGTGCCAGATTCATCACACCAGGAGGTCTGGAAGGGAATCAGGCACAGCGGTCTGTGATCACACACTGAGCAAAGCTCAGGACTTGTGCTGCTGTCTTCTCCCACAGCAGGGAGATGGACGTCAGTAGGCTCTATCAGTGTCATCAGGTCACTCTCTTTCCAGTTAGAAATGAGTTGTTACACTGAAAATAATTGACCCTTAATGCCAGCTGCAGGGACCAGAGCATGCATTGCCACGAGGTTATGCTCCTTCCAATCCATCTGCTGTCCCTGTGTTGAGCTCAGATGTCTCTTCTTCTCCCCCAGCCCCCAGCTCTCCTCTCAGCTTTCAGAGCCACCCTGGCTCCTGAGATGCACATGTAGCCTTTCTCCCATCACCTTCACTGCTCCACAAAGATGAGTAAGGTCAGGGATAGCCAATACATCACCACCAGTCCCTCTGGTGTAATCCAGGAGGGACCTGTAATCCCTGTAAACCAGGAGGGACCTGAGAGAAGATCTGGCTACCCAAAATCCATTGGCTCCTTGGGACATCACTCATGTGAACGTTGCAAAAGTGACATTCTTCTCACTTCATCTGAGCTATGGCTCTGGTGAAAGCATCAAGAGACCAGCGTTTCCAGAGAGAGTTACTGACACTGATGGGGGATGCTGCTGCACTTCGAGGGTCCTTGTTACTGACTGCTCCCCACTTGTGAGCCTCAGCAGGCTGGGAGATTTGCTTTCTCTCTGTCCTAAGTCTTTCCAAAAGAAGCTGCCCCACCTCAGCAATTCAGCCACATGTTTTGGTGAACATAAACAGTCAAGCAAACGGTGCAGTGATACAGTGGTAAAAATGGGCTGGAGAAAACTAATTCCTTCCCTTGGCTCTGATGTTCTTGCTGGCCTTGGCAAGGCCATTTCCCACCCCTGTGCCTCTATTTCTCTTCTGCTCTGCCTCATTTATGCAGCCGCAGCTTCTTTGGAGAGAAGCAAGTAGAGGGGATGATTTAGGCTGGGATATCTGGTACCTCAGCAATGGCAATAACTGTGGCTGTTGCTGCACACTCGGGCTTTCCTCCACCTTTAGCACTCCTATAGGTGCTAACGCTCTCCCTGGCCACCCACATACAACCAACATAGGTTGGATACTGAGCCCATTCCAGGCCTCAGTAGAAGTCTGCTAGATGCTTTTGTGGGTCTCTGAGCATGGACTTGCCGGTGGACATGGAAAGACACAGCAAGGAGGTGGAGGCAGGGTAGGCAGATGTAAAGCGGCTGC
This sequence comes from Cnemophilus loriae, assembly GCA_013397755.1. NCBI lineage: Eukaryota > Metazoa > Chordata > Aves > Passeriformes > Corvidae > Cnemophilus > Cnemophilus loriae. The sequence continues at coordinate 190,879 of VZTF01008727.1, forward strand.
TGCTGGGATGAAGCATGCTATTTCCCCCAGCAGTATCTCTCTGAAGCTTTCAGGGAAGGGAAGTCTCAAAGCTGTGGAAGGGAGGGAACTGAGAAGCAACACTGGAGAAGCCAGAATTCTTTTGCCCATGGAAATCTCCTTATAGCCATAGCAGTGTCTTGTGCCCATCATTTTCAGGGAGGAGGCAGTGGCTCAGCAGTGTTCCCAGCCCACTCCCTGCCTTCCCCTTCTGGCGAAGCTGCACAGGCCCATGTAGACAGGAAGTGGGCAGCCCAAGGCCGGGCTGGCAGCACGGCGCAGGGAGCAGGCAGGTGGGCTGTCCAGGCCTTTGCAGGTGCAGGGCTATACAGATGATGCATCTGCCATGCTCACCTCCCACCCTCTGGGCTATCTCGTATGCTGGTCCTGTCTTCCCGCATGTCTGCTGCCTGTTTAACCTCAGTGCCTTTCCTCGATGGAATACCCGACTGAGGCTCAGCAACAGATTGCCATTTCCACCTGCATTGGTGGTGCAGCAGGCACAAGGCAGCCTGGCTGCCAGCCTGGGCAGGGCTTGCCGGTGCAAAGCAGGTAGCAGGACCAGCCCTTGCCAGGGGTAAACCTGGGCACAACACACTGCAAAACTGACTGTGGCCTGCTACAGCAGGAGAAGGAAAGGCTGATTTACGCCCCCACCATCTCTATGCTGCTTGCCTCCAGCAGAGCTAAAGTGCTGGTTTTGCCTGTACTGGGCCCATTGTGGTGCAAGATCCTGCCAAAGTGTGAGAGGGATGTGTGGTGGAAAGCGTATCAGGGGTGGAATTGTCTACACGCAAATGCTCAACTTTATGTACTTTTAACTAGAGGTGTAACAGATGGTTGCATTTCGGTCCAAGCAGCGGAGAGCCATGCCCATTCCGGCTGGAGCCAATCAATCCCGCCACTCTGGGGAAAACGGCAAGCTGGGTTTGGAAGCACGGCTGCCAGCAATCCAGAGGAAGGCTTTGCACAAGCAAACATGGGCCGCTGCCATGCGAAACCAGGGAAACAGGATTAAAGAGACGTCGAGACAGACAGCAGAGCACGGTGCCGGTGCCGTGGGCTGTTCCCAGAGCAAATGGCAGCAGAGACAGCAAGCAGCCTGGGCTCAGTAAATGCACATCGGCCCAACCCTCCAACAGGGAGGGAAAAGGAAAGAGCCTTTCTGCGGAGAGGAGAGAAGTTTTATGGGATGGGGAGGGATCTGCTTCCATGCAGTGATGCCATGGTAAGGGGCTGCCTCCAATGCTCTACCTGCTCATGACACTCTGCCCAACACCCTCATCTGTCTCCACACCCCCAGGTTGTTTCTGCATGGGATGGAGAGTGTCCCCCACTGCCACAACTCCTGTTCTTCATGGCCCCACAGCCAGAGCAACATCCCTCTTCTGAACTCAGTTGCCAGTGGGGATTGGACATGTAAGTCTGCAAATCCCACCTGGCGCTGCTCCATGAGGGAGCCCAGGGGCAACACAGCTTGGAGTCCAGGGGAAGGAGGAGCCCTGCAGTGGGAAGGTGGCCTCCCCTAGTACAACCCACACCAGGAGACCAGCATGGGTAGGGCTGAGACAGCTCTTACCACAGGCCCCACAAGGGATATTTGTCACTCATTTCGGGGCAGGTTTTGAACTGATAGAAAGGAATACAGTAGTGTAGAGCTATCTCAGTTGGACTATTTCAGGGGTGCAGTTTAAGGTCTGGGATATAAAGAAGTAGATGACAGAGAAAGATTATCCAGTGCTGGTTATGGGAAACTGAACTGGGAGATTACAGTGAGAAGTTTTTAGCATAACAGCCTTCATGATAATCAAGAGCTGGGGAAAGAGCACAAATGGAAAACCAGTATCATCACCTCTCTGTGTCTCAGGGTCCTCAGCACCTAAAGCACCGGCAGATCACTTGCTGGGAAAAGTGCTGTATTTCCCACAAATCCCAATACAACTGATTACTGTTATAGGATGAAGGGCTGGATAAGCACATGGGTTCTTCTAGCTTTTCCAGACCTGCATTGTGGGGTAAAACATCTGCATCACATTTTTGCCTCCGGAGCATGCAGATTCGCTCCCTTCATACTTCAGTCTTCATCAACAAGGAGCACTTGAAATACAGCTGAACCCACAGTTCATTTGCGAGGTGCTCAGCAGACAGATGGGGTTTGGAAGGTGCCCCTTGGGATGCAGCCTTGGGAGCTGTGTGTTACAGCACTGCAGATCAGGAACTGTAATGGGAGGTTGCAGGAAAGAAAGTTATTTTGTGTAATGGCTTCTGGAGACTGAGGGATTTGGGAAAATCACTGGAACTCTGGATCCTGGCAGGAAATCTGTGCTCTGTTTCTGTGCTGTCAACGCCAAGCAGCCAAAAAACTGGGAAGAAGGTTCAAAATCATGAGAGAATGCTTAAACCAATGAAATAAAAGGTGGCTTATCCTTGTCCCTTGCCTTGGGTGGTTTGTTCTTAACATTCACTCAACTTCAAGGATATTTCTATCACCACAAATCTTGGATGAGAAAACCCACATGTGCAAGTTGAACTGTCCCCAAGTGACATTTTAAGTGAAATGTTAAAAACTTGCAAAAATCCAGTGAAGCAGTGAGACTGGGTGACCCAAAGAGACTGCTCAGCAGGGCAATGGTCAGAGTTTAAGTCCTAGAGGACTGTTTAAACAGAGAGAGATACCTACAGCAAGAACAGTTTGGTCCTTGCCCATCGGTGGCACGATTCACCAGTGCAAAAGTCGCATGCATATGACTGAGACAGAAACACACGCTAGCAAGGCAGCGGGGAGACGGCAGGCAGCCTTCTGCAATTAAAATGATGTATTTCAAGCAAATCTGGCTCTTTCCTCACTCCTATCACATTGCAAAAGCCTCAGGAAGTCTCCCCAGGGGCTTTCTCCTCAGCCTGGCAGGGTTTGTGTCCCCCACAGTGCCACTGAGGCTTTCACATCACCCCCACAGGGCTGGTGGCTTTAACCTGTTTTAAAGACCTGGTTTCCCTCCCCCCTTCACCTCCTCATTCTCTCTCACAGTCACGTTCCCAGGTACCTCTCAGCAGATGTTTATGGTGCTTTTGTAAAACATTTCCACTTTCTCAAGCTTACCAAACTCTTTCTGTCTCGCAGGTGCTCTTGTCTGGAGAGTGCAATGTTGTGAAATGACTGCTCTGACAGCAGGCATGTCCTCCCTCAGCTCCTCTCCCTATACAACAGTGCCATGTCTAGAGAAAAACCTTGTGAAGGCTAAGTACGCTTGTCCTTACACTTCTGCTATAACCTCCCAAAGCATGATAATTTCATAGCAGGGCCAAAAAGCCCTTTGGATTTCATTTTACAGCTGCAAAGCTGTCCCAGCCCTGGGAATGTGGGGTACACAAAGGCACCTAAACCTAAAGTGGGAAGAGGAACAAACCCAGAGCATTGCAGCCCATGGTGGGATCGGGCTGAGGGATGGTCTTTTGTCCAAACAGTGCTGTCTTGGGTGCTGCCAGTGGACGCTCTCTGTTCAAGGCAGTGATGCCCAACTTAGGTTCATTCCAAGAGGAGATGTGTGAGCCCCAAACTCCTGGTCTGCTTTTTCCTGATTGCTCAGGAAGCTCTGGGGATTTTGGCAGACTGGGATGAGCTCCCTGCCCCACTGTTTCTGTTCCACCACTGTGCCCCAGTAGCCAACCCTTCACATTGACAGCTGTCTTCTATCGTACATCAGCCAACCCCGTGTATGAGCCAAGAAACTTCCTCCAACTCATCCTGGTGGTCCAACACTTTCCTCAGGTGTTTGCTCAACCAGGGACACCACAGGCTTCCCCACTGCCCACCACACCATGAATGTCATCCTCCCTCTGACGTGCATCTTGACTTTCCTTGGTCTTCTCCATTGAGTACTCAGTCCTGAATGACAGGAGATTCACCTCTCCCACGCCAGCTCCATGCAGGCTGACAGGCTCTACCAGAGAACTTCCGTGCTGTCAGACAGGCTGAGGAGTGGGTGAGCAGGGATTAAGTGTGTACCACCTCTTCCTGAACAAGTGCAAGAGGATGTGGAGTTATCAGGTGGCAGATTCATAACAAATGAAAGGAAGATCTTATCTGCACAGCTGGTAGATCAGCCACGAAACTCTTTGCCCCAGGATATCATGGATGCCAAAAATTATATGGGTAGAACAAGTGGTTAGATGCATCCATGCAAGAACAATCTGTCTGGGGCTATAAGACACGAAGGTCTCAGTTCTGGCTCAGGACTCTCTGAACCACAATCAGCTGAGGGCTAGGAAAGTATCCCTGGGAAGCATGACATATAATAACTAAAGATTGAATCATAATAATATACAGAATTATATGTAATACAATTGGGTCTTTTGCTCTCTCAGGATGACCATCATCAACCAGCAATGGAGTCAGGATATGGGGCTAGGCAGAATTTCATTAAACCCTGATGGCCTTCCTCAGCTTTCTGCATCCAGTGTCTGTATGGATCAGTGCCCGGCTGACTGCCATTAGCACTCCTGCAAACACGTAACGCTCACGTCACTGAACTGCCTCGTTGCTCTTCCAAGGGATAAAGCATCTGATTCTGAGAGAGCTCACAGACCCACATCTCCATGTCAGACCCCTGCCTGTGCTGGGGATAAGCATGGTGTTAAGCTGTGAGTTTGACTGAGCTCTGGGTCTAAAACCAGACCCTCTGAGTCACTGCTGTCTTGGGTGTGGATGTCTGAGTCTTTCCTGGAAAGTTATCAATTAGGGAAAGACCTTTCTGAAAGGTCTTTCTGAAAATAGCTTTCTGTTTCTCGGGAGCAGATTCTATTCCATTGCTCATATCTTCTCACCTGATGCAGTAACACTGACTTTTCACTGCTGTTTTGCACGATTCCCTGAGAACCTCCAGTAACAAGGTCATCTCCTGTGTTCCTGGTCCATGGAGAACCACCCCCATTCCTGGTACAGCCAACTGCTGTGACATGGAGGTCTCAAAAACCACCCTCCTCCACATCCATGAGCAAGCATAGACCCTCTGCCCCTGACCACCAGCTTGTAAAGCAGAACAAGCCTGGCCTACCTCATGCAGGTATTTTTGGGTGTGAATCAGCAGCTTTGGGACAGGAAAGCACTTTGAGCTTGACACAAGCTGCTCCAGATTCAGAGAGCAAGCACGGCTGTGCTCCTATCAGAGTCCTTCCCCAATTGCCTTTGCCCTAACTCTGCCAAAACTCCTGCTTAGGAAAGAGACCTGGGGATGGGGGGCCAGATTTGACCACTCCAATCTCAAGGGAAAGTTCTGAGGAGAAAAGGTAAAACTTGTTTTCCATTCAAATACAACTAATAATAAAACTAGGGAAGAACAATGCTGGAAATATGCTAAATAAGCAGAAATCTGGCTAAACAGAAGTTTTCCACAAGGCATCAGGAAATCTCTGAATTGCTATGAGTGCCTTATTTAGTGGTGTGTGTGCTTTTTGTCCACACAAGTTCCAGTCACTGCAGCCATCAAACATTTTTTAATAGGAGCATTAACTTAAGAACAGCTAACAGTAATATTCCTAGCTGTGTGGAAACAGCATTTTATTAAATGCTTCACACAGATTTTGTATAATAAAGATGAATATATTATATCCTCTGCCTCCCCCAGAGTGAAACAATAATAGGAAAATAAAAAAAAAAAGCCAATAAAGTGAAACATAAATAGAGCATAATGGGACTAGTAGCGAACTGAACTGACTATATAACATCTGCTATTGTTTGCCTGGCAAACGCAAACAAGGGGAGAAACCAAGAAAGATTTGAACAGCCCTAGCCTCTTTCCCCTCTGCGGCAAGGAAGCAGCACTGATATCCCAAGCAGATTAGAGCTGACAGAACAGTGCAAGGGCAACTTGTAAATTTGTCCTTATACAAATGTGTGAGATTTCCTTCGCTTCTCTGCATGGAACAATTTTCACAAGTCTTTTGATGCCAGACTGTTTATGTGTGAAAATATTCCTGGGTCTGGTGAGTTCTCAATGCAAACATTCATTCATTTCAAAGCTCAAATTTTGCCATGTGTTTGCCCCTCACTATCCTCTGGTTTCTGAAGTCACCCCCTCAGCTGAACTGAAACAAAGCCATGGGAGCTGGGCAACAAATCCTGCCAGCTGAGGGGATACAGAAAGAACTGATATCCATGAGCAAGGTCTCAGCTGGCTTCTGTATATCATAGCCAGGGAGCCTGTATCCATCACCTTTGGAGAAATCAGGATAACTAAAGGATCACACTGTGAGCAGAAGGGGAGAAAAGGAGAGATTTTTGCCAGGCAGCTTCTTTGCAGGTAGTGATCTGGCAAGCTCACAGGTGCAGTAAACCCAGGGCTCTGCATCTGCAAAAATCCAGTCTGTGTTTGTGACCAAACTTAAATCATAGCCATCCTGACTGATAACAGAACTGGCTGGAAGCTGGGGGAAGGAAAGAAGAACTAAATGCCTATAAAAGTCATTTTCTCTTTTATTTGTTATCTTGCTTGTAATGATCACACCATGTTTCCTATCTATTTTTACAGTAAGTTGTACTCTGGTCTCAAGAGGCCCCTGGATGACTTATTATTAACAATGTCTTCTTATTATGGATGGTGATTTATTATCAGAATGATTCTATTTGTACTGGGTATGTTGTTCTGCTGCCAGCACAAGGCTGTTGCCATCTTCAGAGCAAAAGGTCATGCTCTTGCAGCACAGCATGCCCAGCTCCACTACGCTGAGCTGGTGAGATTGCAGACTGCACACATGTACAGGGCAAAAGGACAAAGACCAAAGAGAAGAAAGGCCCTGGTGCACCCACAACATTGCAACTGCCCCTTGGCTGTGGGGTGCACAGGTGATCCACTGCTGGACTTCACACCTCCTTACCCACTGCCTAGACTCCTTGTACATAACGAGGTCACCATTTAGGCACCTGTACACGTCTCAATAAAAAAACATATCTTCTATAATTTTTGCATTGTATTGCCAGTCAACAAGTGTTTATTTAACATTGGGAAATTAAAATCGTTTTTCTCTCCTGTCCTTGGAGTCCATGTACTCCAAGATTCACAAACACTCCTTTCGCTGTAAGTAAAGGTCCATCTGGAGTTTGGCAATAGGTTCACAGGGCACAGGAGACTTTAAACACCCATTGCTTCGCTGAGACTGCAAAAAGCGACAGGAGCAGGTACACAGCTTTCCAAGCAGAAAATCCCAAGATTTAAAGTGAGGGAGAGGGGCTGCTTCTGGGAAGTTAACCTGTGCTCTGGACTGACCCAACTAGCCCCTCCACGGCTGCTCTCCCATCTCCACAGAGGCAGTGAGCCCCGCGAAAGCCCCTTTCCCGCTCCCTGGCTGAGGGTACGGGACCCCACGCTGCCCTCGGTGCCCTCCCTCTAGTGGCGGCTCCCCGGCTGGCGACCCCTCAGGCCCCGCCACTTCCAGCCTCTCCCGAGGGTGAGGGATGCCCACAACAGCCAGCCAGCCGGTTTGCACATCCCAGACCAGGTTATTTCTGCTGTCTGTAGCCTTAATACCTCCCTTGCTCACCCTCTTAGCTCTTACTGAGGAGCCCTGGTAGGTCCTTGTTAAGTTGTAACACCAACGCAGGCAAGCGCAGAGAACCTGACTGGTTTTCTCATGTGCAAGCAGAATCCAGACCCACGTGTCACTGCATATTTAGCATTAGTGAAGACCCGCTTTGCACACCTGTAAAAAACAACAGAGCTAAGCAGACCCCAAGGAGATTTCAAGCAGAAAAATGGAAGAAAACTTGAGGCTGTTCACTGCACAGGCTTTGCTTGGTGCCCAGGAGAAAAAGTCCAGGCTGTAAAGTTCCACAAGTGACAAGCAATTGTAGATCAGCTGAAAAAGAGTCCTGGGTGCCAGGCAGGAGGACATGAGAATCTGGCCCCAAGAGATGTCACAAACTGAACAAAATAGAGAAGGGATGTGGATAAGACTCCAGGATGCTCAGAGGTGGAATCATAAGAGAGATTTTTGTAGTGATATTAAACCTCAGAGTTCAGAGTCTGAATCTGAAGAATGAGAATCAGGAAAGTGCCTAACAGGAGAGAATTTTTTTTCACTCCAGCCTCCTCCAGGAAGCTCTTTTCTCTCTCTCCCCATCTTACCTCCATGCAGCACTGGAGACAGGGAGACAGCCTGATCGGACAGCGATTGGTACAGAAACGCTGTAAGCTGACAGCAGCTATTATGCAGGATGGGAAGTGCCAGTCACCATTACAGGATGCTAAAAGTACCCATAGAAAGAGCCCTGCCTGAAACATGACCATCTGAGGAGTGCATCTAAGGTTCCTGAAACAGAAAGCAGAATAAAACAAACATATGTGTAAATCCTCTCATCAGAGATGTCTCCTAGTCATGGACAAACTGTTGAGGAAAGGTTCCTTGATGAGGCAGGTCGGAGGATGCAGAGAGCAGCTTGATACTGGAGAGCAGTGCAGTGGATCCCTGTGTCCAGCAGCAGAGGCTGGGAGAGGTTTGAGAATCATCTTGTGAACCCCAGCTGGAGACGGAGGCCACAAGAGGGCAAGGATATAGCTTTGCCTTTGGTGAGAGGAACAGGGAAATAGAGAAGAGGAAAGCTGCAATACCCTGGCTGGGTCTGGGAGATGTGTCTGCTGCTAAATGGTGCTGCAGTTTGGAAGAAAAAGAAGAGTCATCTGAGGCCTTGCAAACTCACCTCATGTGTGAGTTGAAAGACAAGGGAACTGCTGTTTGACCCTACCTCTAGCTGCTACTGCTTCATGACAGGACCTGAGAGGGTCAAGAGGAGCAAACATGGCAAGTCTAACATGAAGAGATGTATTTTAGGGAGAGTTTTCTTTCCAGCAGCACTTCTGTGAGCTTGGAGGGCTCCTGTGAGGTCAGATGGAGTAGGATGAAAGAAACAGAGGTATGAAAAAACGGGGAGACTGAAAGAAAAAAGTGAGGAGGAGCAGCCTCACAGCACTGAAAGTTGGAAGAGATCCCAGTCAAACTCTGGCTTTGCATCTTGGTGCTGCTCTTGCAATGGATGGAAATATTAGTTTTTAATTAATTTTCATACTGCAGTTGTTGGAAGGAGAATCACCTTCAAAAAAGAAATACAAATAACTGCTTTAACAGGAAACTTTTGCTGCTGTAATTTATTGGAAGGCAAAATGAGCTCCGATTACATTATCCACCCGCACAGTGCCGGCAACGTGTACTTCGGATATTGCGCTATAATCCAATGACTGCTCCTGAATTATTAACACCAAGTTGTTATTAGAAGAAGTTGCCTGCCTTATTTCCGCCATTCTCCCCCCCCCACTCTCTTTATTAAGTTTCAATTGATTCCCCACACCTCCTTCTGCCCCCCAAAAACGAGCCCTCGCCTCTCCAGTTCCTTCATAGCTGCCACAAACGTTACTTGCATTTGGCAGCCTGGTGAATTATTCACGCGTGCCGGGAGCGGCAGAGATATTAAAGGTCTCGGAGGAGCCAGCGCGGCTCGGCTGTCACAGTCCTGGGTGGCTGTGTCGTTTGTCCCCCCCACCAGCCAGCCAGCCAACCAAAGTTTTGTGGAACCCCGAGTCCGGAGAGCAGCTGCGGGGCAGGCACTCGTCTTTCGGGCAGACCCTCCGCGGCTTCTCTCCCGCGGAAGCGAAGGATACTCGGGGCCGGGATGAGGTGGGCATCACCTCGGGTCTCGACACCCCAGACCAGCCCCGCGGGACTCAGAGGTGACAGAGGAACCCAGCGCTGTGCGCTATTTCCAGCCGCCTCCGGGCGCAGCTGCACGGGCCGAGGGCCGTCTGCCCCCGCCTCCCCAGCGCCCAACCCCCCCGTCCCAGGGTTAGCTCCGTGGCCACCCCTTCCCCCCTGCCAGCCTCTTCCCTGGAACCGAGGGGGACTGGAGAGAAGGCGGTAGCTGCTCCCCGTCCCAAAACGAAAGTGACCCAGGGCACAGACAGGCTCTGAACAGTCCGGGGGTGCGCTGGTCCACTCTGAAGGGTCTTCCCCGCTTGCCCTACGGCCCGGTCTTGCCTCTCCCGGAACTGGGACGGGGCAAGGAGGGTCCGAGAGCTGCTAAATCTGTCATCCACAGACCCTGACAGGGGCAGAAGGCCTGAAATGCCCCCGACCGGCTCCGTCCCACCTCCCTGCCCTCCAGAGGTGTTCTGCGGGTGGCATTTATCGGAGTATTTAGGGGGTTTTAAAACTATGAATTGATAAAAATCAAGCTCTCGCCTTGCTAGAGCTGGGACAGGCACGTCCCGACTGTTCTTCTCAGGGAGCTTGAGTCCTACTGGATTTCTTGAACTAGAAAATAAAATACTGGAATGTAAAAGATTAAATACGTTCAGACGCTCGTGTTGGCCCTTCTCTCGCGGGAACCCCTGAAGCGGCTACTGGAGGACTCTGTTCCCAGGGGAAACCCGGCGTCTGGCTTGGGAGCCATCAGCGCAGACTGATTCTCTAGCCCCAACAAACCCGAGGGAATCCCTAAAATGCACCAGGAGTGGTGGATCGATAGGGTCTCCCGGCTGTGCTAAAATGAGAGACAACGTGCTGGTTCTTGACATTTGAGGTGGAGGCACCCCCGCGTTTCTCCCCCGCTATGAGAAATGCTCCCTGGGACCCCAGGTAGAGTGAGGAGGTGGCTGGAGATGTTGATCCACCCCGGTCGTTCCTTTAAATTTGTGTTCTAAAACGGCTTTTGGGGGAGATGGGCTCCCCTATTTCCTTTACATCAGCCTAAGAGCATCCCCGCTTACACCGGGCCAGGGACTCGCCCAAACTGAGGCTCCCCCGGCCTCTCTCGGCCCCACAGCGGGGCGGCGGGAGCGGTGCGAGCACCGCCGTGCCAGCTCCACTATGCGGGGACTTTGCGGGGGGAAACAAATCGGCCCCGGGAGTGGGCAGAAAATGCACGGACCCTGCAGGTTCGCAGATCTCGGCGCCGCTGAGTCGCCCCGGGAGTTGGTTTGCAAACGAAAATCCGCAGGGGAAGTCGGGGAGTTGGGCACCACAGCGCCCGTCCGCCCGAGGGGGGCTGCTCCTCCCATCCCGCTTCTGGTCGGGTTTCTGGGCCCGCTGGTTTCGTCCCTGGTCGGGCTCGTTCAGGTCCCGGCCCCGCGGCCGAAGACTTCCGAGGGAACGGCGACTTCTCCATTTTTCTCAGCCGGTGAAAGTTCGGGGCTTCGCGGGGCCGATGTGTCGTAGCCAGGCCGGGCCGGGAGCGCTGCCCCTGACCCCGGCTCCCAGGCCGGATGCGAGCACTCGGGTCACATTTATTTTTGGTGCAGAGAAGTTTCTTCCCCTGCAGGGAGGTCGTTGCGAGGGAAGGAAAGATCGGCCGATAGCTGCACAACGAGCTCCAGAAATGGGCTCTGCTGGGTAGCTTCTCCCCAACCCTACAGCGCTCTCCGGTACCCCGCAGCCCCCTTCCCATCACAGCTGGGAGTCGACAGTCGCCCAGCTCGGGGCGGTTGTTTTCCAAGGGGAGCAACGTCGAGCAGTGCCCGGCGGGGCCGGGATCAGGGAATACCTGTGGGTACCTTTTACCGGCCGTTTTGCAAGAGAGGACTGGAACAGAGACCACAGACCCCGCTGTGGCTCTCCGTTCTCCGTCCTTCACTGCGGGTCTCACTGGGGCCTCTCCGTCCCTCGGCATTCGGAGCCCCAAACTTAGGGGGGTGCTTGAAGACCAAATAAGTTATTTCTTAGATTTCCAGCTCGCATTCCCGGCCTTCGAGAGATGCTGTGTCAGGACTAGCTATCAGCTCGAGGGCACGGAGTTTTGCTCCCCTCCACGCTGCTAACAGAGAGTGGTAACGTGTTTAGACCACTTAAACTAGGCAGACATAGCTGGGAGCCATGCACGGCTCAGCTATGCCGGGAAAGGAGGTGTCATTTGTACGCAGTTACTTTGGTGATCAACACTTGAATGATATATGCCGCCTGCTTTAATTATATTCCTGTGACATTTTCCTGGACGGGAGCGGACCGCACACAGCCAGAGCCGGGAAGCCCCGGGAGCGTCTTGCTGCTGCCCGCCGGGCCCGGGACTGTTCCGGAGAGGGCAGCTACGCCGACACCCCGAAATACGGTTCTGGAGATGGCAAGGGGAGAAGCCTCCAAAGATGCTACNCCCACTCACGAGTAGTTTTGGGTTCAGCGGCAGTTTTCTCCTCTGTGAAGAGGAAATGCCGCAGCTTTACTCTCTTTTCTTCCACGGTGGAAGGCAGATACCCAGAGCGACACTTCCCCAAAGGTTTAGGGGGACCCCCTCATCCATCCCCGGGGACATCCAAGGGCCGCCGTTCCCCCCAGCCCTGCTTCCCCCCGCCTCTCGGCCGGGGACCTGACTCAAACTTCTGCCTGGACCAGGAGTAGGTCAGTTCCGGGTCCCACTCAGAGGGGCTGTAGCAGGCAGAAGCGGGGGGCTGTTGGAGCGCATTGGATGAGGGTGTTCTTCCCCAAACGACCGCAAAGCTGGGACACACGACTAGCAGCTGCCTCCCGGCGGGACGGGCAGAAGAGCCCGGCGGGATGCGAAGTTCCGTGGCGGTGGCTGGAGCGGGCCCCTGGCTGTCCCCGGGGCTCCCTTGCTCTCCGGGGCCTTCCGAGGACAGTGAGATGCAATGGGACACGCCGGGGGGCACTGAGGGTCCCTAATTCTGGGCTGGGTGCCAAACGGGCTGCCAAAAAAGAAAATTAAAATAATTAAACTCCGAAGGACGAGGAGGGGAGATGAAAGGCTCTCCCCCTAAGCCGGTTTGGGGGCAGCCCAGCCCACCCCCGCTGCGCAGAGAGGGAGTCGTTTGCGAGGAGGGAGATGCAACGGTTGCAAAGGCAAAGTAAGCGCAGGACAAACGAACCTAAATCCGCCAAAGGAGTCACCGGGCAGCCGAGATCACAGCGGAGAGGGGCCGGTGGGAGCCCGCCGGGACAACTACAGAGAGCCGGGGGACTCGGGGAAAGAGGGCCGAGATCTGTCCCCCTTCCCTCTCAATCACCCTTCTTCTCAGTGAGGTGCTGCCTGGGGAGGGACGCTGGGCACAAGGGCAGGCGACAGGCCTGGAGCCACCGGGCTGAGCTACTCATGCAAAGCATGAACCCGGCTATCCCCTGCCAGGCAGCGGCCGAGGCAAACGAGGAAGGGTCCCTCTGTGTCGGAGGGTCTGTACTGAGGCTGCTGTCCGTCCTCCTCCGGGCTCTGCCCCTATTAGGGAGCCAAAAGAAAAAAAGCAGAGTGCTTTTAAAGCCCTGTCCTCCCGCGTAGGAAGAGAGGGGAGATGCAGGCTGGGGGGACAACAAGGGATCCAAAACGGTTTGCAGGATTTCGCTGTGTCTGAAGCACTTTTGCCCGTGCCCTGAGAGGAACGGGCTGTGCTCGAGATGGGGGCATAAGCTGCGCCCGTGTCCTCACTCCACTTCACGGGGAAGGCTGCAGCCGGTAACTGGCTGCGCCTCAGAGCATCCCATACGTCCGCCAGCCCGCCCAAACTCGCACCCAGGAACGAGGCTATTTTTCTTTCGTTTCTTTCCCCCCCTTTTAATTTTTTAAAAAAATCTTATTTCGGTAATTATAACACCAGCACCCCCGGCTGAGTTCTCAATAAAACCTGGATCCTGACATAAAACGCCACGCTGGAAAACAATGAGAGGGGACACAAGGGAGAGGAGGAAAGTCTCTAATTGGTTAAAATATGTTTAAATCACTTCATAAAACCCAAGCAAAGCAAAGCAAATAATCCACCTAGCAAAGCAAAGAAGCTGGGCGATTTAGAATCAGTGTAATTCACTCCCCCCCGACCGACTCCCCCCCATCTCCTTGCAGTATTTGATATGATGAATAACCCAATATAGGCCTTTAAAAATAGGTCACTGCATAAAGAGACTCCCAGAGAGCTATAAAAAATGGGAAGAGGGCGCTTTAAGGAGAGGAGCCATTTGCTTCTTTTGTGCTTGTTTGGTACCTAGCGGCCTGGGAGCTGCCATCCGTCCTCCTCTTGGCCCTCAAGGTGAGGAAGGAAAGTTGGGGCCGGATCCAAGCCCCGGCCTCTCTACCTGCCCCACCGCCCCTCCAGCCACCGCCCGTCCCATCCAGCCCCAGCCGGGGCCGCGGGTCGTGTCCCGGCCGGGGTCCTCCCGGGGCCCGTGGGGTGTTCACGACCGTAGTGGGGGCCAAGCTGTTCACCCCAGCTCTGGGCTTTGTCTCCGTCCCTGTGGAACGGCGAGACAGAAGCGGGATGGTGTTCCACGCTGAAATATTAAGGAAGGGGTCTGGCCCCGCGGAGAGCCGGGCCGGGCCGGGTTCCCCGAGAGTGGGGGGCACAACAACCCCCGCCGCCCCTGCCCCTCTCCAGAGCCGCCCGCGGGCTCGCAGCAAAAGGACTCGGGCTAGAAACCGGCCCTCCCCGACTCTTTCTCCCCGCGCTGCCCCCGGCCAGGACCACCCGGCGCCACCGGAGCCCAAGAAACCGCCGACATCCCCGGAGCGCTCCCGGCCCGCAGCCCGCCACGCAATCCTTTCGTGGGCTCTCCCGACGCCGGGGGGGCCCTGCTCTCGCCCCGGCCCCCGCAGCCAGCTCCGACACAGGGCGCTGGGAAAGAGGAGCACGACAAATTCGGCGGAAACCTTCGGGTTTTATTGGAAAGGAAAGGTCTGCCTTACCTGGAACCAGGCTCTCCCCTTCTTCCCCTCATTAAAAAAAAAAAAAAATCAAACGGCTCTGCGTACAGCCGGAAAGAGACATTTTGAATAACCTGGTAGCAGAAATTAGCAGGAGGGAGAAATAGAAGAAAAACCAAAAAAATCTCGGGGGGAAGAAAAAAAAAGATACAGCCGGATATTTTTCAGTTTGTTTTGTTTTCGCTTATTATTATTTTTCACTATACTGTATTATCCTGATGCAATAAAGGCTGGTTTGTAATGTAATTTAAAAATATATATGTCCAAACAAATAGCAGGGCCAGAATATGACAAGTGCATTCAGCATTATAATTCAACTGGGCTCCACCTCCATACCGCCTCCTAATTAATGGGTCTCCGAACTTGCAAAAGCCTGCATTGGACAGAGAGAGAGAGAGAGAGAAAGAGAGAGAGAGAGGGTGAAAAGTGTCATTGAAGATAATTGATTACCTCCCAATCAACAATAACTTGTTAGCAATAGTCAATTACCCCATCTCTTCTCGCTTCTTTCCCCCTGGTCCGAGGTCTCGGTGCGAGGGCTGCTCTTCCCCCGGACGAAGTCTGCTTTTTCTTTTTCTTTTTTTTAAAATTATTTTCAAAAATTATTTTGGGGTGGGTATTCGCTTGGGGTGGGGGGGCAGGGAAAGTGCTGTGATTTGGGGTGTTTCTTAAAATAGCAGCTAGAAAGAGAAAGAAAGAGGAGAGACAGGGAGAGAGAGAGAGAGAGAGAGAGAGAGAGAGAGAGGAGACAGAGAGGAGGGGGGGGAAATCTCCAACCCAAAACCCTGGGACGAGAGGTACGGCAGGACCACCTCTCGGCGAGGGACCGACGGCAGCTCCGCTCCGCGCCCGCCCGCCGCCCTGCCCGCCCGGCCCGCTGCCCGACGTGGCTCTCCCCGGGAGGACCCGGGGCTCCTCCGCCGGAGTTGGAGGTGGGCTTCAACTTTTGCTCGCTGTCTTCGCCGCTGTCACCCCGCGGTCCCGCCGGGGGCTTCTCCCCGCTGCAGCGCATCCCCGTCGCGGGTGGGGAAGGCAGCCCCGTGCAGCCCGGCCCCACCATGACTTCCAAAGAAGAACCCAAGCCCTCCTCGGGGGAAGAACGGCGGCGGAGCCCCTTGGATCACCTCCCACCGCCGGCCAACTCCAACAAGCCCCTCACCCCCTTCAGCATCGAGGACATCCTCAACAAGCCCTCGGTGCGGAGGAGTTACACCCTCTGCGGAACAGCCCACCTCCTCTCCGCCGCCGAGAAGCACCCCCCGGCCGGGCTGCCCCTCTCCGGCCGGGCGCTGCTCTCCCAGACCTCGCCCCTCTGCGCCCTGGAAGAGCTGGCCAGCAAGACCTTCAAGGGGCTGGAAGTCAGCGTGCTGCAGGCGGCCGAAGGTAAGCCCCTCGCAGAGTAGGGGGGTCCTCCAGCGGGTGGGTGCCCCGCTCCTCCCCACGGCCTGCTTTTCCTTCTGTCCTCGTCCCCCGCCATTTCCCAGGGTGTCGCATGGGGTGGGATGGGGGTCCCTTGGCGGCCGGTACCCGACAGCATCCTCCCCCCGTGACCCTCGGGGTGCGGGAGAGGGGGCTCTGCCCCGCTCCCTCCAGATACTGACGGGACAGGGGTCTGGGGTCCGGGGGCTCGGGTCGGGGTGGACACGGGAAAGCGGGGACAATCTGGCGGCTCGTCGGCAGGCCGGGACGGGATGACCATCTTCGGGCAGCGGCAAACGCCAAAGAAGCGTCGGAAGTCGCGGACGGCCTTCACCAACCACCAGATCTACGAGCTGGAAAAGCGGTTCCTCTACCAAAAATACCTGTCGCCGGCGGACCGGGACCAGATCGCCCAGCAGCTGGGGCTCACCAACGCCCAGGTCATCACCTGGTTCCAGAACCGCCGCGCCAAGCTCAAGAGAGACCTGGAGGAGATGAAGGCCGACGTGGAATCGGCCAAAAAGCTGGGCCCCAACCCCGCCGTGGACATCGTGGCCTTGGCCGAGCTGGAGCCCAGCGCCGAGGGAAGGGNGCCCCGGCAGCGCGGCGGGACGGCTGCTCCCCTCGTTCGGAGCAATAAGCAATAGAACCCCACCACAGACACACACACCCCGATTAATTTAGGGTAGAGTCGATATCCCTCCGCCTGCCACATCTTCGGAACGGTGCAATTACGGACGGCTTCTGTATAAATATTTAAACGTATATGTTGGATTTTTTCCTTCCCCATTCTTTTTGAGGTTTTGATTATTATTTTTTTTAATAGCTATCAGTGATGATTATTTTATCTATAAGGGAGACACGTAACCTTGGAATAAACCTGGCTTCCAACAGATGTTTGGGAAAGCAGTTGTTTTCAAAGACTTCCGAAACAAACCACTTTAGAGAAGATTTAAGTTAGACTTAAAACGGCAACAGCAAAAAATTAGCCGCTTTTCTTTCCTTGCATGTTTCAGATGTGCACGAACTAATTTTTTTTTCGTTTCACAAATATTTTTTTCTTTTGCAATCTTGGGAACTTGGGGCTGGGTTATAATGCAAGTTGAAAAATATATACTTTCTTTTTTTCCTAGAGCATAGAGATTTGTCTCCAATGCAATTTCTGCCTCATTTTACCAATTAAAAGCTATTTTTACCATTTTCTGCTATTGTTGTGCTTTTATTAAAAAGCTGCCTTTCGTATTTTTGATATGAAGGTGGTAACAAAAAAAAAGGAAAATAAAAAAAAATCCTAGAATTATTTTTTACTCTTTTTAGAATTTTTTGCATGCTATGGAAATAAGAAAGGACAAATCCCAAAATCAATACATTTAAATATTACACTATAAATTTAAAAAATATGTACAGATTTAAGACCTGTTTTTGTTTGAATTGTACAAATTTTAAAAGGCCTGCTATTTAAGTTCCGATAGGGACAATGTCGCTTTATTTACTGTCTCTTAGAATTGTACAGATAGCTCTTTTTTCCGATACAATAAAATCTTTACCATTTTAATATACTTTTTAACGTCCTTCATTTGTGACCGCAAAAACACCCCGCCGGTCCGAGGCTCCACCAGACTTTTCCGCCACAAGAATCTCCCACCCCGTTTGCATTTAAAGTTACTCTGAGAGCAATACCTGCGAGAAAAATGACGGGAAAGGAGCACACGACCGAGACCAATATTATTATTTAAATTTTTTCTTTTTCTAAGTCTAATGCCAGGCAGAGTTTAGCAAAGGAAGAACGCGGAGCATCGATAAGGCCGGAGGTGCGGGCAGCGCTTCCCGGGCGCGGGCGATGCGCGGCGGCGGGAGGAGCGCGGAGGGGCGAGCGGGACCACCGGGACCCCGGGACCGCCCCTCCGCTCCGGCTGTCAGCAGGGTATTTCCAGCCCTAAACTGGAGGGGAAAAAGAGAGACAAAGAAAAAAAAAATAATGGAAAGAAAAACCAAATCCGAGCGGGAGCAAGGAGTTATCAGAGATTTGGACAAAAGGAGCGGGGTGTGCTGCGGGGGGAGCTGCCCTCCGCCCGGCGGGCCAGGCCTCCCGCTTCTGGGCAAAAGCTGCCGCGGGGACACAAGGATGGAAAATGTTTCGTTTCCTCCTTCTAATTTTTTTCTTTTAATTTCCTCTCTCCTCCTTTTTTTTTTTTTATTTCTTTTTTTTATTATTTTTTTCCACCCAAAATTAAAGCTCTGGTGAATGTGTTTTCTCTTGGCAGCGTGACTTGCCTTTGGAGTCGAGCAACGTGTGTTTCTCCCTATTCTTTGCAAAATTTATGTGAGAAAGGCAAATCTGGTGTACAGTGGTGGAGTCGGCAGAGAAGTGTCCAGATAAGACGGGGTTGGTTTGTGGGTTGGATTTTTTTTTTTGGTCCAGTTTCTCCGAGGCTAAATAAATCTTTCTCCTCTTTGAGAATGGATGGGGTTGTAATTTTTAGCGTAAAGCATGAAAACTGGGGACAAATGAGCCCTCTTCTCTGAAGTGACAAGCGACAATGGAGCATATACAGCCTCCTGCGGTTCGCCATGCTGAAACAAGCGTGCCCCTCCACAGCAGAGAGAAGGCGAGCGCTTGGAGACCATATGGTTTTTGAATTTTCTTCACAATTTCCAGACAATTTGATGGATTAGGTTAACCCTCCCCTCCACTGTTTAACTCCACAACAATGGGAGCAGAGCTGTTCTCCCTTCGTCGGGGCATCTGTGCGCTTCTATTCTTTTTTCTTTCTCTCTTGGTATTTGGAACAAGCCTATGAATTACAATGAAATTCACTTTTCTTTAGTATTATTTGGAAGAGCACTTGTTTTCCGCCACCTCCCGCCCCCACTCCGCCAACCCCTCTTTTTTCTTTTTTCTTTTTTCTTTTTTTTTTTTACCTCCGAATGATAGCTTTGACTTCTGTCCAGATCTCTCGGAAAGCCTTCAATCTTGTTCTTAAGTGTTTTTATGCTAAACAGGGAAATCGTAAATGCTGAGAAACTGTGACATTTATGTGAAGATCTAGTTAAAGGGCTTTATTTGTTTTCTTTATCTGTTTTTTTTCCCCATTCCCTCTCCTGTTCCCCCTCCTCTCCTGTCCCCTCCCTCCCCCCAGTCTTTTATTCTTTTGTCTTGGAATGGATTTAATGAGGCTGCAAACAGTACAATTCACTATAACCAAGAAATAAAAAAAAATAAAAAAAAATAAAAAAGGCTGGGTGTATGGAAAATACGCTGGGAGTTAATTTGGGTTTCTGATCTATTGACTTCTGAGTGCAAAGAGAAGAGGTGCCGGGCCGCCTTGCACCCGCAGAAGTTTACCACACGTGGCTGGGGCGGGTTAGTAAATAAAGCCTCCTCCTGAAGATTTGTAGCCTGTTAATTTGGCTAGCCCCTCATTTCCAAATAACGGGGATTTTGGTTGTTTTATCTGCGTTTTGAAAAACAAAAGATTTTTTTTTAACTTAAAAATGAAGCTCTGGCTTGTGCTCTTCGTTTGTCATCCACTTTGAAATGCGCCTGGGATCAATCACCTGAGTAGATTTATTGCTCGGGGTTTGGTGTCCCTCGAATTTTAGATACAATACGGCTTTTTTTTCTTTTCGGTGTTTTGGGTTTTTTTTTTTCTGGTTTGTTATTTTTTTCGGGTGGAGGGTGGGTGTGGGAGTGGGGCTGTTGTTTGTTTGTCGATTGGTTTGGTTGTTGCTTTTTTTTTTCCCCCGCAGCAGCAATAGGGACGCGGTGACAGCGCTGAATCGTGCCCTCTGGGCTGACCCAGCCTCAGCCCTTCCCGGCCCGCTCGGAGGGCTGCTGCCCAGATTCCCGGATTTACCCCAAATTAGGGATCTCCGGATCTGCCTCGCCGACCCAGGGGCCGCCGGCCGCTCCCCTCCATGTCCAGCGCTGTCGCGGACAAGGAGGGAGCTGGGCCGAGACCCCCAGCTGGAACTTACTGGTCGGGGACACCTGGGGCAGCGGTCTCCTTGTCTGGCCTTCAACCTGCGCTCAGTACTTCCTAAACGGATTCACAGCGGGGGGCAGAGTCCGTCCCGTTTCCCACCCCGGGCAAACCCTCAGCGTTTCGGAGCTTCTCGCCCCCAGCCAGCTGCTCCGTGCTCTGGGCACCGGCTCACCGCGGTTCGCCCTGTGAAAAGGTGGGCATGGGGCAGGGGGAGAGCCAGGCCTTTCCTAAGTGATTCCCGACAGGCAAAATAAAAGTGTCAATCCGCTTAAACAGCCCAGGTCCTAGCCCGGGGAGGTGAAAAGTAGCAACTGGCAAAAGGGTGTGCGGGCACATGGAAGTGCCTTGCGGGAGCGAGCTGGAGGCCCGGAGTTCCCTCATCACCCGCCCCGTCGGGGGCTGCCCTGCCCCGTGTCCCCCGCGTCGGGGCGGGCACCGGGCACGGGGCGCGGGCAGGTGCGGGCAGGCGCAGCGCGGGCGTGGCGACTCCCGAGGGTCTCGGTCCAGCTCGCGCCTCGACCGCCGCTGTTTGCTCTCAGAAACCCCATTTCTCAAACGCAGGAGCCGGACATGCCCTCCTGCTGTGTTCCCCCCCTGCACCCCCCGCCCATCCTCCCGCCCCTGCCATACCCATCCTTCATCCCCAAACTTGACACTGCCTTAGATTTCGTTTGGAGGTGTGAAGGGAGCGGGGAGGAGGCGGTGGGGGGTGTTGTCTGCTTGGAAAAGCCACTGTTTAGTGTTTGCGGGGGGGAGTTAAGCTTTTTTTTTTTTTTTTTTTTTTCCTGAGGGGGGGGGAGAAGATCCATATTTGATCTTGTTCACTTCACGCAGATCTCCCAGACGGAGAATAAAGCCCCCTTCTGAATTATCCAACAGGGTTGAAGCAGGTTGAGTCAGTGAAATTCAGTTCCTTATTTTATGAGGTGTCAGAGCTGATGTCGAATATGGCAACGATAACTAATACTACAGTCTGAGGGACCAGAACGTGGTAATTAATCCCAAAGACTTAAGTGTATTTTAGTTCAGGAGAAAAAAAATCACTAATTCAATCGTCCGGAAAATTGAAGTTTGATGCATGAGTCTCTGCTGAAAGGAAAGGCTTTTTCTTCCCGATTCTGGGGTTGGGGCAGGAATCGCAGCCTGTCTCCTCCGCTCCCGGGAAAGGCCCCTGTACAGGACAGCTGCCCGCTCGCCCCCCGCCCAGGGCACACCGGGGACCGGCAGGCTGAGGGACAGGGGTGACACAGGGCTCTCCCCATTTCCTCCGCATCTCGTACCGTCTTTCCCGCCCGCCCCCCGCAGTGAAGACTAGACATTCGTGGCCATATCGCGACCGCTCCCTTGTATCGCGACACGCGGAGAGACTGCAGGCAGCGCCGCTCGTCCCAGCAGCTCCTGGCCTGTCACCGTCCCCGTACCTTCGGCAGTGGGTCCGGTGGGGCATCAGCATTTTGCCTGCCCGCCTGCCATGCTCACACTCACCCCCCACACCCTCCCCGCCGCGGCTTTCGGCCCCGGGGCA
>VZTF01008727.1:217500-301008 GCA_013397755.1 Cnemophilus loriae
ATTACTAGTGATATGCACGGCTGTCACTGCAAACTACATTTATGGATTTGCAAGTCATTTCCATAAATCAGCTGCATTGGATCCATCAGAAGAGCAGAGCCCGGCGTCGGTGCGAAGATGATGGAGCTCTCTTTGAACGTATAATGAAGTGTTCCAAGGGCTGCAGTTATTTTTCTGCTTGTTAAGGATTTTTTTTTGAAGGGGGAGGGAGGCCTTTTCGAATTTGATTTTAAATTAAAACGTCGCCAAGAGATGTTTTATTGGTGATCACCCTTATGATAAATTTATGCTTCAATAATTACTTTTCACGGGATATCGATTTCCATCGGCAAAAGCCTTCCTCCCTCCTTCCCAACCCCTGTCTCCCATTTCCCGAACAAGACAGTGCTCCCCCACTGCCTCCATCCCCCCCCCGGGGATGGCTCCGCAGGCAGAAACACGAATGGGGCAGGGGCAACTGAGTAGTTACGTCAAGGAAGGGAGCAGGGGTTCCACGCTTGAGAAGTCCGGCCGCAGAGGGAGCCCCTGAAGCCCTCCAGGCTCTCCCCTGGTTCAGCGGGCCCACGGATGGTGGGAGGACTTCTCCCGACTTGGTGGGGGTCCCTCAGACGGATGCAGGAACCTCCAAGGCCGCAGCAAAGCTCCCCATGCTCTGAGTTGTCCTGACCGCTGGGGAGATGGCAGACTGATGGGGATACTGCTCCACGGCACCCCCTGCCTCCCCCTCCCTCTGAATCCAGAACAAACCTCGTGGTGAGAGTGCGGAGCCGGTCACAGCAGCCTGCAAAGCAGGGGAGTCCCTGTGCCCCCCTCCTCTGGCACAGGAGAGGGTGGCTGCCCCCTCCCGCTGTGCACGCCAGGGCTCACACTTGCCCCGGCTGCCGGGGAGCCCCCACGTGCTCTGCGGTGCCCGGCCTGGGAAGGGAGCACACAGAGCGGCACATGGCAAAGGGGAGGTCTCGCTTCACCGGGGCCATAACCCCCAGGATCAGAAGTGCTCTGAATGGTGCCCCAATCTGCAAACACATGCCCCGCCAAGGACCCAGCTGCCCCCTCCACGGCACCCCCAGCAGGCATGCCCTCACCAACACCAATCCCACTTCTCTATTCTTGCAGACCCACTAACCTGCTGTTGGAGAAATGTTCAGGGCAGTCAAGCATGGACATTCAGGGAGTTCAGGGCATTCACTGCAGAGGGTCCATGATGGTTTCATAGCCCAAAGCAATGCCAAGGCCATACTGAACTACCACAAGCTTATTGCACAAATGTTCCTTATCTTCAAAAACATTAATATTACAGCCAAACTGGAGTTTTCCGAGATGCTGAAATTATTTCAATATATCACTTCTGGTCTGTCCTTTCCTGACAAAGCCAATATTCCTCTCAGCTCCCCCCAGTCCATTTATTATGGAAATAACTTTTCCCTTGGAAGGGACTCACACCTTGCTCAGAGATCAGAGCACTGAGAACAGGAGACCACAGAACATGTCACCACAGAAATTTGGAGCATGTGCCAACTCCCTCAGAGGATCCTTTCACAGAGTTTTCCACTCTTTACGCTAGTAGCTGGCTGCTATTCTCCTCCCACTTTCAGGGAAAAAAAAGTTCCTTTCTTTGGGAACAGGAACATGGTATTTGGTGGAAAACTGATGTGACTGTGAGCTCAAGTCTTGCTGGCTGTGGAGAGGCCAGTCGTCTGTAAATGCTGGCCCACACACAGGAGTTTATGGGTGTTGGCAGCTCATGTTCTAGCCCCCACAGTAAAAATTGCAAATACTGCCACGTGAGTGAATGGATCATCTCATTCTCTACTACTACTACTACTACTGTTACTACTATTATTACTATTATTATTTTAAAGGAGTGGAGTAGACAAATGAGCAGCACTGTCTGCATTCCCAAACCTCAACATCAAACCCAAGGGCTCCAGCACCTGGTCAGGGCAGGGTTACCATGGCCCATGCACAAAGGGTAAGGGGAGGCCTGTGATCATAACCAGAAAAGCTGTGGTGGGGACCCAGGGCACCCTGCACACCCCTGCCTTGCCTGGTCTGGCTTTGCAGCAAGACCAGGGGGTGCAGCATGTACCCTGCAGGGGTGCAGCCTTGGCCAGGTGTGGGGGTCCCTTCCAGCTGGTTGCAGTACCGCTGCTTTTAGCTGCCACGGGGCACAGGAAGGAACACCCCTCTTTTGTTTCCTCTGGTGTGTCTGCAGTAATTATTACCTTTTCATGCAGCTGGGGCCACTCACTGCTTCCCCAAATCCCATGCACTGCCAAAGATGGAGCTGCCAAAGTATTGACATGGGCACAAACTGGAGAGCTCTCCAAATCCATCACAGAGACTGGAGCAAAATCTGGATCCAGTAGCAGCTGGAAAAGAGGGATGGGCTGCCCCGTCCCATTGCCCCTCTCCTCGGTGATGTCAAGCCTGTAGGCCTCTGCTGTCGGCAAGATTCAAAGCGTCTCTGTCCTGTGCCAGGTGCCTGCTCGGCAGGGCAGGACGAGTCGCAGGACCCCCAGTTCCGTCCATCCACAATTACAGTGTGTTAGCCCGGGCTGTTAATTGTCCTGCCTTCCCGGGGTCCCACTTCGAGGCCACCGCTTCTCCAAGCTCACCTCGCCACATCCTTACGACACACCCGTGGGCATCCCAACGCCGCTTGGCCCTGGACGGCGGAGGAGGGAGCCAGGCCGAGGGGTGTGAGGGGGATCCGTTTCCCGCCGGAGCCGCTTCCCTGCCCGGCGCTCAAAGCTTAGGCGAGGGGGACCTCTGCAGGCCGCACCGCCAGCCGGCCCCCAAAACACGGCTGGCATCCCCCACGTGGGACTGAGCAGGGTGTGCTGTCTCCTGACAAGCGTTTTTAGTAAGGGAAAGAGCCCTTCTAAAAATTAAAAGGTGAAAAGAGGAATGGTTTCGTGAGCAAAACGCGTCGTGGCATTCCTTTTTCTGTGAGGTGAGCCGCCGCTTCGCATCCCACAGAGAAATCAAGTCGTATATTCCAGGGCTTGTGACACTACTAATGTCGCCGTGTGAAGAAGCACATTGTCCCCCCGTATCAGGAGCTGAGGAAGCAGGATGCTACCACAGTAATGCAGTCTGAAGGGTGAAACCCATCCCTTGGTTCACAGTCACTTTGGAGAGGATTGCCACTTAAAGTGGCACCAGTGCCACAGATCTCAGGGAGAGCATGGAAGGTGAAAACCAGGCACAGGGTTAGACGCGACCTGATGCATCTCAGAAACAGTGGGGTGACAAGAAAGCAAGCAGCTCTTCCTAGTCGATACTGTGCATGCCCCTCAGTCCCTGTCCTCCCAAATTTAAATGTCTCATTGGATTTCAGACAAAATGTGACTAGAGACATGACAAGTAAATTCATTCCTTGGATGTTTCAAATCTTACTGCCATCGGGAACTGATCTTTGGAGCACTCCCTGCTGTGTGCATACAGCTCCTTTGTAGCCAAGGTCACCTCCAGCAGAAACTCTTCTGCCTTTTGCTTCCCCCTCAGAACTGAGAGGGTTGTAGAGTCCCTGGGTCACTGCCTGTCAACTGACAGGACTTCACACCTGGAATGAGCCGTCCCTTGTATATCTCTTTTCCCAAGCCCGCCAGCTGCTTGAGACAGCATCCCCCCTTCACTGCTCATGAAATCCTCTGTGCCCTGCTCTGAGGCTGGCAGAGCTGACAGCATGAAGTACTGCATATGTACTGGTGGACACTCCCCAGGTTATTTTCTGCTCTCACTTTCATGGGCAGCAATCACCCTCCAGGTATTAGCCCTGCCTCTAGAGCACACAAATGCACTGTGTGTTTATTACAACCCTTTTACTTTCCATGAGTATTTTCAGAAAAAGAATAATAATTTGAAGGAAAATATAATGATTCACAGCATGTTGTTTTTTTTGTTTGGTTGGGGTTTTTTTGTTGCTGTTCTTTTTTGTTTGTGGTGTTTTTTGTGTTTGGTTTGTTGTGCTCTTTAAGCCTTGAGAGTAGGGAGTATCACAAGTCCCGTTCCTTTATGCTCATGCTGACAGCTCCCCCCGGTGTCCTGTGCCTGCACATCCTTGGCTCAGACACCCCCATCCGCGCCAGGGATGCTTGGTGGAGTGCTAGAGAAGATGTAGCCAGACTCTGCTTGAGGTATTGGGAAAGACAAAAGGCCAATGGACATAAGGAATGACAGACAAGTTTCGTCAAAGAAAACAGTAATTACTTATAAGAGAAACTTTCCACATGAAGGATAGTTAAATACTGGACCAGAGATACAACTTTGAAGTCACTAACCATGTCAACATTCAAAGGTTTACTGAACTGAGAAACCTGCCCTAGCAGCAGTGAGCCCTGCTCAGAGAGAGAGCTCGATCAGAGGCTTCATGAGGTCACTTCCAACGTGAATTATGTTACGATTCAATGATAAAATAAATAAAGCCTGGCTGCTACTCTTGCATCCCCCTCATCCATCAGCGCTTTCCTGCTCACTGAAATGAACTGGAGCAGTCAAGGAACTTCCAAGTCCATCAGCACAAGCACCAATATAAAGCCGATGTCACACAGTCTGTAATTAGCTTCTATTTCTCATTTCCTATAAAGATATTATTTTATGATCTGCTAATGTTTTTCCCAAATAGTCCTATTTAGTTTTCACCTAATTCAACTACAGCCCTTAATTGTTTGATACTAATAGCTTTAATTTCTCTTCCTTTTCTCTTTTTTTGCCCTGTAGGAGGAAACGGGCGCAATACCCAGAGGCAAGGTTGCAAAACAACTTCTGCCCTCATTCTTTGTGCCCTGTCCAGCCCAGGGAGCAGAAACCATGGCCAAGGGGAGAGGCAGTCTGTCCTATTTGATCCATGAACATTTCAAGGGAAAGCGAAAGAATAATTAGCACTGCGAGATGTAAAGACACAGACAAGATCACCCCAAAGTGAGAAGAAATAATAATCAACTGATATCTTGGTTCTGCCACCATGATCTCCTATTTCATTTAAATGATGCCTGAGTGAGACAGTCAGGGCTGGGTTCTGAAGCACCTCACTTTGGAGCGGTGACAAGTCTCCCCCTCAAAACCCTTTTGCAATGGGTTTGGTGGTAAGAAAGTTGAAGGAGCAGTAAGGACTCCAGGGAAAACTTCCCAGACCTTTTACCCTCTTTCTACTGTGTTGCAGCCCTGGATTTTGGTGCCTTCTCTAGGCTCCCCTTTACAGCAGGGAGGACGAGAATTATGTTCCAGAGACATGGCTGGAAAGAAAGAGTTTGGACAGGAAATTTTCATGGGGGGAAATGGGGCAGGTATTCTGCTACCTGCAAACATGGCTGGAGCCTGCGTGCACAGCACAGGCCGAGCCTCGCTCCTCTCTTAGCAGGCGTTCCCAAAGCAAGGCACAAGAGCTCAGCAATGCTTCCTGAAATGTGCTCACTGTCCTGGCAGAGGCTGCTTGTGAGGCCCTTTTGGTGTCTTTGGCTGGCCCTGAGAACCCCCAGGACTTGGTCGGAAGGAGCCCTGCTCAGGCACAGCATGCAATGTGGGCTCTGTGCCCCTCGCAGCCTCTCAGATGCTCTCCTTGCCAGGACGGGACCAGGGGCTTTCCACGCAGTTTCCTACTGGGTGTGGGTCTGGCACACGCTGGGCACAAGAGTCCATTCACAAGCTCTGGCAAATGCCTACCTAGATCTTCATTTTTTTCCAGGCCTTGGCTCTCAACCAAGGCAGGAATCTCCCATCAAAGGAATAGTGCTCAAAAAAAATCCATTTCTTAGCCAGTGATACAGAAGGCAAATAGCTCCTGCCAGCCCAAGATGGTGGAGTTCATCTCATATTCTTCACCTGCAATGCTCTAAAGAAACAAAACCCTGATGATCTGATTTTGATGAAGTACTCCACCATGACTGCTAATTGTTTTCCCATTAGTCCTTGCTTTTGAAAGTAAAGCTGGATTTTGTTGGAATAGCTCTGAAAGTCTATCAGGGTCAAGAGGTGTGGCTTGCTAGCAGCAGGAAGGTGCAGAGAAATAGATGATGGGTATGTGCAAACTTTTCAGATTATTGGAAAATGTTCCAGTGAAGTTATCTTGTCCCTGCTGCAGACACAGGCTCTGAATATTGCTTGTCCCTGCCTGGCAGCAAGAGAGAGCAGCAGCAGCATCTGTTGGCAGCAGAGGGGATGCAGCCATGAGGGATGGGTGCTCACTGTCCCAGGAACCTTCTCATTCAGTTTTTCTTAGCATAACCCTAAAATTATCCAGTTCTAATTGATGGGAAGAACAGAGAATTTTGAAAAGCTGTGTCTTAGTAAGAAATTTTATTCTCCTTTCTCTTAAAGTTAAGAAGCTGCTGCCCTAACCAGGGCAGGTGGAGAAAGGTTTCTGTGAGTATGAGAGACAAAAAGGTCTGTCAGAAGAGGATTAGTTGGAGCGGAGCCTGCCTCTGAGCAAGACAGAGGGCGAGGCGACCTTGCAAAGCCTGTCTGGGCTACTTTCTTGAGCTCTGGGAAGAAGACTGTAAAGGCAGTAGTGACACAAGAGAGCTGCATTCAGAGTGGAAATTAATTTTGCTGTAATGCCTGCTGTTGCTGCTGCTTACGCAGCAATGAACAACGGCTGCCTCTAGCCCTGAAATCCTAAAATCCCCCAGCTGTCCCCAACCTTAGGGAGCATAAGCAAGTCAATTGGAGGCTTTTCCATACCAGGAGGGCCCTTGTTCTGTGGCCTACTGGGAAGTGTAGTTCAGCCACTGCATGGCCATTTTGGAGCAGCCTTTGCTCCCTCTGGTTAGCAGAGCCTGAGGTTTGAGAGCAAGGAATTTTGCAGGTCAAGGTTGGGATGGCTCCTTGGGTTCATTTGCTCCTTGCTTCAGTTGACCATCCCTCTCTGGAGTGTGGGACCATGAGATATTCCCTCTTTGCTAGGATGTCTGAGGGGAAGAGATGCAGGATGTCCTTTCTGGGATGCTGTTCTGCAACCCCAACAGAGAAAGACAATCTTGGTGGTGAGGTGTTTGCCAAATCCCACCCCCAGCAGAAATAAGGGTGGGCACAAGCAAACAGGAGACATGGCTGGAAATAGGGCATGTGGACAAAGGTTGTCCTGAATAGGGAGTGTCCAGGGCTGCCATGGGGCAGGGCCACCCTGACCTTGTGCTTGCCTGCCCCACTGAGTCGGGGCCAGAGTCGTGAGGTTAACTCATCCTTCCCCAGGGAAAGTGTCGCAGTGACACATCACGGAAAGAAAAGTGAGAACAGTGCTTCCAGCCCTGCAGACTGGGCTGGTGAGGCGCAGGGCAAGCAGGGGGCATTTGCTGTTCAAATGTCTCAGAAAAGCTCAAAAACTGCAAGAGAAGAGCTAGGAAGGATGGAAGGAAGGACCTGGCCAACCGCCCACAGACACTGGTTGTGACCAGGTATGTAACCCTGTCAAAGCCAGCAAACCTCCAGCATCTGGTTAAAAAAAGGGTTGGGTTTGCACACTCTGGAGTCTGGGGCATATCTTGAAGAACATGAGACTGGATGGGTTTAGGGGTGTTTCATCCAAAATGGAGAATTTGAACTTTCTGCATTTCTTCGTGTGGCTTTTTTTATTTCCACCAAAGTTTTCTTTTTTTCAGTAAGGAGACGTGAGTTCCATCCAGACTGAACCTCCCCATTTTCTTCCTCAAAATAATAACAGCCTCATTTGCTAAAGGCACTGTAAGGATATTAAGTGAAAATGAATTAAGTTTAATTCAATTGTTATTTTAGGAGCTTTGCCTCGTCAGGGTTTTGCAAAGCTTCATTCTTCCACTTGCTGGAGACCAGCTTTAACACGCCCCTGCTGAGACGTTGCTGCAAGCCACGAACCCATCACGCTGGGAGTTTTACTTAATGCTAAGGGTTGGATTTTATTTTGCTTAAATGTCAGAGTCTGTCTGCCACGCTGCTGGGGGAGAGGGAAGAACCAGGGACTGGTTAGCTCAAGTCCATCATATGAAGCTTAGGAATAAAAGTAATTGTCTGGCTGGTGATTTCTCAGGCAAAACCCCAGCACTTCTTTGTCCAGAAAGCATCACGTCACTGCAGCCCCTCTTCAGAGAGGCTTCACCTGCTCATTGCATCGGGCCTCATCTGGATCACCTCCACCTGTTGTGGTACCCTTTGGATCACCAGCAAATGAGGGTGGAAGCTGCCAGGGTGGGAAGAGCCGGGGAAGGATTAGTCTGCATCTGTAGAGCACTCATTTCACCTGCGCTTTGCTCATTGGATTGACTTTAAATGGAACGCAAAAGTCCCAGACAGCATCAGGGCCTGCCCTGGTCAGGAATCCCTCCCTTGTCCCCAGTGAGGCATCAGCTCCACCCAAGCCAGGGAGAAGCTTTGAAAAGGGGGAAAAGAGGAGAGAAGGTGGTGACAGAGGGACCTGAGCTATCCTAGGACTGATGGCCATGGCTTTGCTATGTGAGCAGGTAGGCTGCTGGGTGCCTGTAACCACCTGGGCATTTGGAGAAAATTCAGAGCCCTGTACAGGGCTGGGGGATGAGAGAGAATGTGACCATGAGGGGTGAGAAGAAAAGGGCTCAGACCCAGCTCAAAGCCCAGAAAAATGACATTTCAGAGGAGCTGTCAGCTCCCGTAGCTTGTACAGTGGAGCTGTAAGACCCAGCACACCCCTCCTCCCTCTCATCTCTGGTTTCTGTAGGAGAGGGGCAAAAGGGAGGACAAGACCCCGAAGATAAATGCCTACACAGAGTGCTGGGACAGCTCAGTGTCAGCAGCAGGAAGCAGAAGGAAGGAGCACTCAGAGCAGGGTTCTCCCAGCCCCTAACCTTGCTGAGAGCCAGCACCCAGGATTTATGGAAGAAAAGCTTGGAAGTGACCTCTGATCCACTCCAGCACCAAGCACGGACTCAGATGGCATTACAGCTTGATGTATGGCCAGCGGGTCTGCCGGGCAGTCTCTTGTGAGCGATGGCTTGCGATATTTCTGGAGTTTATACCTAGCTCTCCAGCTCGATGGGCTTTCTGGGTATGATTTGTGCCGTGTGTAGCTCTATAAATATTGAGCTCAGAGAATTATATATGGCGACAGCCCTACAGCACTCCCGGTGATATATCCCTGCGTTTGTGGTTGTAGGCGAATAATTTTAGTTTGAGTGGTGTGGCAATGAGAACAAGGAGGAAGTAAAATAAAAGGGTAATTCGAGCCCAAGTGAATGGCAGGGAGCATGCGTGAGGCTTCAAAGCCTCTCCCACCAATCACTCAGGGAACTGACAACCAGGATAATGTCCCAAATTAGTTACCTTATCCCTGAGTGCTGCTGTCTGCAAAATTAAGATAACTCACCGCTTTGCTGAAAGGATATGTTATAACAGGGCAAGGAAGGAGCAGGGAGCAAGGCTGGCGCTCCAAGGGCAGGGTCAGACCCTCCCTGCTGGGGCATTCCTCAGGTTGGAGCATGGGGAGAACCTTGGCTATTACCACCAGACTTTCATCACTCAATTCCCTGGAAAGCTGCAGCAGAACTGTCCTGGGAAATCCTCATGACAAGCAGCTTGCAGGCCACCATGTAGGGTGAGGACAAAGGCTTTTTTCTGCTGTAAATCTGGGTATTGCTTGACTGATTTGGGATAGATGCAGTCCAAGTGTTGCTTCCTCACCTGTATATCCCACAGTATGCCCTTGCTCTGGCCAGGAGATGGGCAGAGGGGGCTCAGACCTGTGCAGCCACTTACCCCACTCAGGCAGATATCATCAGGTCCTCAGAACAAACTCCTTAGTGGGATGTGGAAATGACCAAATGCCCAACGCCAGAGAAAAACTGAGGCCAAGTCTTGTGCCATGTCCCATTTGCTGTGATGCTTCAAGATGTTCAGGTGCTTGTGTCCATGCCAGGCTGGCCATGCAGGTGGATTCTCTAAACCAGGCTGATAGGCTAAGAAAACCCACCTTAAACCAGCAAAATTAATAATTTGCAACTTGGTGTCAGAGCTTCCACGGGAAGGGCCCATCCCTCAGCCCTGCACTCCCCCACTGCAGGTGACAGGGAGTGCCTGGATGACTGAGCTCTGTGTCCGTTGATGGGAATACTGAGGAATTAATCTTTAATTGTGAAATAGGTGAGTGAACAACCACCTGAGGAATGGAATTACGAGGGAGGGAAAAGGACTGGATGGACCCAGTCTGCTAACACACTTTCCTACAGCAACCAGTCTGAAGCGATGTGTCTCAGGATGCCCATTCCAGTATAAAAGCCCTAATGGGCCCATTATACTTACATTTCCATCACTGTACTGTTGCAGACCTGGACCCATGGTTCCCAAAAATTCAGTTTACTAGTCCAGTGTAAATTAATAACCCCAGCAATAGACTAATGCAAACGAGCTGAGTCTCGTCCTCCCCTGGGAAACCCCCACATTCAGGTGCCTCATAACCACCTAAGGGCAAAGACATGGTCCTGTCAGAGCGTTGGGTGAGCAAGCAACAGGCCAGGAGCAGGAGATACCATTTACAAGGAGCTGGAGTGGTTTGCTCTGATTTTGTAAAGGAATGGAAGGTCAACAGAAGGCAGTAGCCCTTCTTGGTGGCTTTATTTCAGGACAGACTGCAGATGTTTGCAATCACAGCTATTGAAGACACAAAGGATGTGAGAATTGATCTGATTTCTTTCTCCAGAAAAGATTTAAGATGAGTGATAAGGAAACCTACTTCCACTGGAAGCTGCTGCTTTAACCTTGAAAAGACACAAAAGACTCAATGAGTTCAGGGTTTGACACAAAGCAATTTGGGGCTAAAGCTGCAACTTCTAACATACCAGAAGCCTTGTAGAGCTAGGATAGATGGGTAGGTTGTCCATCACAGGGCCCCTTTAGCCAAATATTGATATCCTTCTAGGAGATTTGCTATGAGTCAAGAAGGAGGAGTCTGAAGAACAAACTAAGGGTCAAAAATTTTGTGCCTGTGAGATCCAGTAGGTCAGATGAATTGTTAGAAGGATGTGGCCACAAAATATATTAATGTCTCACCCACATGAGTCACTGGAACATTTAATATTCCTTCCTCTCTTTCTGGATTACTTCCCCACCTGGGCAAAGCCCGGCTCCAAGCTTTGTGGTTCTGGAAGACAAGACCTGCATACCAAAGCCAGTGCCCTAGCATAGATAAAGAACCCAGACCTTCCTGATTGCAGCCCTGAGCATTTCATTGCAATATTGCTGCCTGCTTTGGTGAAGTGACTTGATCCTACTGCAGTGGTAGCGATCCTTGGGCTCCTTTTGCAGGCACATGAGGTGTCTCCCATGAGCTGCAGCAGCCAGCAGAGCACCAGAGAACCACTGGCCTTTGCACCAGCATCCTGTGGAGGAGGTTGTCCTGCTGCTGCCATTGGAGCCAGCACAGCTCCATGATCCCAAGGCCTCGTGCAGGATGTGGCTAGACAAAGGCACCCTGCAGAAAGCACCATCTCACCCATCCTTCCGGCTCCCCACTTGGTAATGCCCATCTCTCCCGTTGTATCAGCAGGAGGGGCTGATCTCCCCTGATAAAGACCATCTCTTTAGCCTGGTTTGTGCTGTGAACAGCCTGATTCTTTAACTGCTGAGCCCTCTCTCTTGCACCTCTTGTTGTCTGTACTGGTGGTATTTCTCTCCAAAAAATAAGGCTGGCTGCTGCTGAGCTGCCATCATCCCCCTTCATCCTCTGAGCACACTGGTAATTCATGTGAGACTTCATTTTACCCTTACCTGAAGCAGCCAAATACACCTGTGAGGAGAAATTAGCTGCTTCAGTGGCACAGCTCAGTTGCTTAGGAGATTCCCAGTGCCTCCAGGACAAGGAATAAATGAAGCAGCTCACTCAGCAAGTGTCTTCCCCAAGGAGCATGGCTCAGTGCTCTGACTCCACCAGAACTGAGGACTGTGCCAAGCAGGGTTCACTGGGGCTTTATCCCACAGCATTAATACTTTCTCCTCACTGCGGGAAACAATGCACTACAGCAGGTTGGCTGTGTGTTCACCTTCCCTCTTTCCTACCAAACTCAAGCTGTTTCTGACTCTTACCAGCTTTTCTTTCCATTTTGTACATTAGCGAGCAGTCTCAGCATCAACCCAAATGTCTGGCCCAGCCATGGCTGGGGCAGGGGGTGGAAATGGAGCCTGGCTCCTGCTGTGCCCCTGCATGCTGACCTAACCCCCAAAACAGCCCTTTTCTCCCTAGCACTGGCAGATCTTTGTCGGACAAAGAGAAAAGGTCACCTGTGAGGACCCATCCAGGGCATCCGCCACTCAAGTGTTGGCAAGTGTGAAACCCACCTTCAGATCCCCATCCCAGTCTGGCAGGGCCTGCTGTCAGCTCTCCTCTGCCCCAGGGAAATCCCATTTGGGGCAGGGCCATGAGGACAGCACAGGCAAGGAGCACTGAAATCAGCCTGACCTTGAGGAGGGCCAAGAGAGTGGCCAAGACTGGACCAGAGAGGCCAAAATCTATTGGGCAAAGAAGAGAAAGTTTGCAGTTGGTAGACCATCCAGAGAATGTTTATCCCAAATTTCAACATATCTTCTTAGATCATTTTGGCCTCTGCCCTCTGGGCACCATTTCACTAGTAAATGCTCTGTGGAATAAATGCCAAGTGATGGTGGAACACAAATAATCCCTTTTCATAGAGAATTACTTTTCTGGTGAATTCTGGGCTATAAATGCAGCTTTAAAAAGCAATAACTTGTTAAACTGACACATACAGACACACACAAGCAGACCCCATTAAAGTCATTTGATGCAAGCCAGGAAAAAATGCCTCTAAATCACATAATTATTTTAAGAGACAAAGACATTCGCTTAAACTGGTTCAAATCACCTTTGGGGAGGGAGGAGAGAAGGTTTGTGTCTGCACCATTAAGTGCTTTGATTTCCTGCAGCTCACCCCAGACTCTTGTTTTAATAGCATTAAACATGTGAATATGTGATAATAAAATACAGGTGATTTTCTTGAGCTTTATTGACTTTGTTTGTCACAAAGACAAAAATCATTGCTTCCTTATTTATCTGCTTGAGTGTTTCATGGGTTTATATTTTTTCTTTTGATGAATGCAAGCAGCCTCTTGGCTGTCCTAGAGAGCTGTTGCAGCCACCTGTTTTGATCAAAGCTCATCCCTCTGCTTAAAAATCCCAGCTGCTTGTCCTCAGTACTTACTGTACTCCATGAGCCAGGAGGTAGGAGTGTGTAGCCAGGAGAGGAATGGAGCCAGACCCCTTTCTCCATGCCTTGCTGGAGCTCAGGGAGTCGAGGGCCTCAGCTCTGTGTTCTTGGTGTGGTTGCAACCCCCAAGCAGTGGCCCTGCACACATCACACACCCCATCCTGCGACTTATCCAGCACATGAACCATCAGCACATGGGATATCCTATGGAAAGTCTCTCTTCCTAATCCCGGTGGGGAATACTAAATAGAGGGGAAGCCATCCCTTGAATTTCTCAGGGCTGGCTTTATCCAAGAAAAAAACACTGCTAACCCGGCACTGTTAGGTTAACGGTTGGACTGCGTGATCTGTGAGGTCTTTTCCAACCTAAATTATTCTGACTCTATATCCCCTTCAGGGACAGGCTGTGTCTCCAAGGACGCGCTCGGGGCTGGGCTTGGCTGCCCTTCATCCTGAGCACCCAGTGCTCCCAGTCTGAACCATTCGCTGGTTTGCCTGGTGCTCGGCTGCCCGTGATCATCCCCATCCTGTGCCTTGGGCGGGGCGACGGGCTTGCGGCCGGTGCCGGCGGGGACGAGCCGAGCGCTCGCCAGGCGCTCCCTGACCCCTAGATGGAGCTCGGTGCTCGCCGATCGCTCCCGGGCGGCCCCGGGGCGGGCAGCGATGTTCCCGGTAGTTTGCCCCCCGCATGGCACAGGGCCGAGGAGAGGGGCAGGGTGCCCAACCCAGTTCTGCTTGTCTAACTCCCCATGGGTGCTGACCCTTGGCCTGAGAAGTTGTCACCGGGACAGTGTTTCACGTCCTGCTGTTCTGGCCAGCTCTGTGCGTCATCGTCCACCAGGGTCACCTGTGTAGGGGCAGTGCCACGCATTTTGGGAGAAACACCCGTAGCTTTGACCCCTATGTGCCTCAAAGCACTTGTAGTAAAGGTTATCTTGCCCTAGACCCCATCCTATGGGGGAAACCAGACAGCCAAGAGTCCCTCTCCATCTGCTGCAGAGAGGTTTGAGGTTCTCTGGCTCCCATCCAGGAAACACCCACAGTGCCTTAAAATAATGGCAAATTAAGAGAGGTTTCTCAGACTGAAGGGAGGGATGGGACACGAGGAAAGAAAAAAGGGCCGTGGAGTGAGTTCCATGCAAGGCAGCATCTCTAGAAGTGACAAGGAATGCTCACCCTGTCCCCCCATCCCACCTCTTGTGTGAGGGGGTCTCTACTCCTCTTGTCCCACCAGAGCCAGTTTGGGCCAAGCCATCAGCAACAGTCAGGGTTTCGTCCAGGAAGAGGACTGAGGCTGGAGTTACCTCCTTCAATCCCACTTGTTGGCAGGGAAGGGAGAGAAACTGCGTCCTGAGACACAGATGTTCAGCAACAGGACACGGTTCCTCACTCCTCACTTTTGGCAATGTCTGTGGCCACAAGGTCCCTTAGGAAATAGTTTCCTCTGGATAACATTACAGGTGTGTCTCTGCCGGTCTCCGTGCTTTCTCTGCCACGGCTGTGGTGTGTTTCCTCAGGGACTGGCACACACATGTGCACCCTGGGGTCCCAGCAGGGGATCTGCATTCCCTCACCTGACTGCTACAAGTCTGGCTTCTGCCTGTGGTATGTGAGATGGCTCTGCTCAGATCCTCAGCTCTTCAAAGGACCAAGTCTGGAGGGAGAGTGCATGGGAACAGTGGTGGGTACACCAACAGATGTCTGGTGCCTTGCTCCACAGAGAGCATACTCTGCTCTACATCCCACCTCCTGCCTCTGGATGTGGTGGTATGAGCCACAGCAAAGGCAGGTTTCAGACCTGTCATAACAACTGATAAGGTTACAACATTTGTTTTCACTCCATCCCAAAGTGAAAGCCAGACCTTTTCAAGCATTTCTGTGTGAATGGGGGTGAGTGGGAAATGCCCCTGCCACAGCTCCCTCACTTGCCTCAGCAAGTGGCTATGTCAGTGGGCAGCGTGCCGGGGACACGTCCCTCTGTGGTTGCAGGTGTCCCCCCAGTGCCTGTGGAGCACAGCCTGACAGTGGCAGAAACCCAACAGTGCTGTAAATGCATATAAAACCTCCTGGAGCTTAATCCTGGAAGGAGGGAAGTGCTCTGGATACAGCCCAACAGTTACCACCATGCTCCACAACTGTATCACCATGGGATGCCATAGACAGGACCTGCATTTCAGCAGCAGTCCTAGGGTGTGACATCTCCAGACCCTGCATGACCCCCCAGTGCACATCACTGGTGCAGGGCCAGGCAAGATGGGTATAGTCCCTGCTTGAGAACAGCCCTCCCCTGTCCAAACGGGGCTCCCACTGGACAAGAACCCCAAGGTGCCCGTCACTGCTCACCCTCAAACCCCACTGGCCTGCAGACTTGGTGCCTTTTTTCTGCAGCTCTCAAAAGAGCACCCTTATGGTACATCATGGCTCCCCAGGACCTGTTGGCCTTTATCCTCTCCTTCCCCAGCTTGACCTCAGAGGACACCCCCACTTCTCCCCCAGGCTCTCCTGTGAAAACAGCAAGATCAGCTGGGAGAGGGAGAACGTGCAGAGGCCTGGCCACAACTCAGTGCACTTGTGATCACTTGCTCACCATGACCCTGAGCAAGCCCCATCCCCGCCTGTACCTCTTTCTTCCCCTTTGTCACCTTATATGGGGAGATCTGGGGTCAAGCCCTGCCTTTCAGCACGTTTATGTCCAACACACCTGATAGCTCAGGCTCAGTCTAATGCCCACTGAGCACCAGCATCGCAAACTAGACACGTTCTAGATGAATACCTAGAGAGGAAGAGTCTGGTGAGCCCTGACGCATGCCTAAAACCTCACAACAGCAGGTAAAAAATGCTAAACGTAATGCCTTTCAAAAATTTCCTCTTGCTGAGACAGAGAAGATCCTGGGAAACAAAGCTTTTCTCCATGTTTTCATCTATCCCTGTCTTTGTACCGCTTCCCAACTGTAGCTAAAAAAAGTATATATTGATTGATATTTTTTAATCACTGCTTTGTTATTTTTAGACAGTTGCCGTCTGGGAAAGACAGACAGTTAACCGCAGCGCTCAGACCAGCGGGTTCACATTCTTTACAGGCAATGAGAGAACGAGTTTTCTGAAGCTTTGCTCCTTCCTGCTCGAAAACCAGAGCACGGGCTCCTCATTTCTGCTCATTTTATTTTTGTCTCAGAAGCAGAAAGGTAAAGAACGGCTGAGCTGAGGGTAAGTACTGAACTTCCAGCCCCAGGGAAGTGCAGGGCAGGGGATTGCAGCTCTCTGCAACAGGGAATTGCACACCTTCAGCACACAGAGATTTGGCTGGAGGCTGGTGTGTGACCTGGACCGACAGAGCTGAAAGCCGCTGAGGCCAGCCCCATGCTTACCACAACTGGCTGCAACCAAAAAAAAAAAAAAAAAAGCTAAGCCAAAAATTATTTTCCACACTTGGAAAAATCAAGATTATTCTGGTGCCATCAGAAAAAAAACCTAACACAACTCTTTGAATACAGTTTTTAGGTGTGACTTGAATAAATGTCT
The DNA here is from genome assembly GCA_013397755.1 of Cnemophilus loriae. Lineage (NCBI taxonomy): Eukaryota > Metazoa > Chordata > Aves > Passeriformes > Corvidae > Cnemophilus > Cnemophilus loriae. Next base: position 234,183 of record VZTF01008727.1, read on the forward strand.
AGAATTAATTTAGAACTACCAGTAATAAAGAGTTTCCGATTAATGGAAAGGAAGAGGGGCAAAAACCTCCGTCCTAATCTTGGACAAGTGCTGACCCATCAAACAAATTTCCTACTGTAATAGAGACAATAACAATAATTTAAAGAATATAAAAATCACAGTTACCTGCACAAATAAAAGATGTGAAAAAAACAATCTGATGTGACTCCAGCAAAAGTTTGTTCTGATAATCTATAGCTTTGTGTGCTTTTTTCTTCCCTTAATACTTATTTTAAAAAATCTACCTTTTTTTCCCTCAATTTAAGACCTTCTCATTTAGAAAATTTTCACCCAGGATAATATGATAATTCCAAATGTTATTTCACAAACCTTTTCCAAACAGGTGGCCATCAAAGCTGACCACTGCACAAAGAAAACAGGGTCACTCAGCCAGTCTGCTTCTGGCAGGGAAAAAAAAAGATTATTTCAAAAAGTTCCAGCTGTCCCAGAAACCCGGAGAGGAATGGCTTTTTACTGTAACCCAAACAGTTTTCAGCAAAGCCATTTTCAGTTTTGTCAGTAAATTGGTTTGGGTTTTTTACCCCATCTAGCCCCAAGTGTCTGTGAGCTGGCCTTGGCGGCAAGGAGGGGCTGCCTCTGCGGGGATGGGCTCCTGCTGCCACCGTGCTGAGGCAGCAGCCCCAGTTTTAAGCTTTTTTTTGGTGTTGGTTATTCAGGAGCACATTCAAAAACACCAACCAACAGTCCCAGTGAGATAATGAAAATGATCCAGCATATGGGTGTTTGTGGGGTCAGTGCCTCCTTTCATTATCGATTATACGAACCGTATTAGAGGACACATACACTCGCCTCAGTCTTTCTCCAGCAAATGCCACATACAGGTGACTCTCACTGATGCTGCTGCTGCAGGAGAAATAACTTAAAATATATAACAAATGCCCCATAGGTGGGATAACGCAGCCCAAGAAAAGATGCATGTGGTATTCATGTAGAAACTGGGGCGTGGATGTACTGCAGGGATCGAATGAGTTGGCCCATGCCGAGCACAACTGCAGGCTCTGCTCAAGCTGGAAGGCTCCAGCAAAGACACTTCAGCCTTTTCCTGGGCCATCCCTCAGCAGAGATAAACCGACTGATCCTTGTTTGGATGACTCATGTGCTCAACTAATTGGCTAAATGGGGGCCAGACCTCTGGTTCCTTCCTGCACTCATACTTTGTTCAGCTGGGACCAAACCCAGACAACCACAGCCCATCCCACTGGGCTTCATCTCTTCCAGCTCCACACAGATGTTTAATACTCTGGTTGCTCATGCAAAGACAGTGTTTTCCTCCCCTCCAAATTTTGCCTTCAAAAGCTCAGCACATCCATAGCCAACCCAAATGAATGATAGCTCTCGATCCCTGGCAGCGTTGTGGGTGAGAGCGATGAGCACAACCACAGTGCGATCCCCTGTGATGCCCCTGTGCCTTCAGCTTCAGGCAGTCTCACAGGCTTTTGCCCTCCAGACCAAAGTCACTCTACCTTGGTCTGTATTTCCTAGATACAAGCAAACAGTAGAAAAATATTTCACCCTGATTCCCATTTCATGTTTGGGATTTGCTTTATTTTGAGAGTGAAGGAAGGGGGAAATGACTTTCAAGGCATCTTAATGCAATTTTATTCCTGCTCCCAAATAAGTATAATACAAAAAATTAAATCAGCCTTCACTGTGATATGGATGGCCCCAGGATACGGCTGAGGTGATGTCAGTCTACAAAACATAACATTACGTGTCGTTGTTTCATGTCATTACTTATTGATTTAATTCCATCATATTTCAGACAACTTTTATTGTCTAGGTACAAATCATCATATTAATAACTGGAAGCACATATGCAGATATCAAAAACACCTTCTGCCCCTAAACCAATTTTTAAAATGAATCCAAGAGAAATATTTTAAGAGAAAACTCCTCCAGAAGCAATTTTTACAGGGACGAGAAAGACCAGGCAACTGTTTTTCTGGTTCCAATGTAACATATATTTTCATTTCATACTGAGATTCCTTGATTCCTTTTTTTTCTTTTGGTCTTTTTTTTTTTTTTTTTTAACAGGAAAGATTGATGGAGAAAGGGGGAAGTTGTCAGTTTTGAAAACAAGGTATAGCTAAATATTCTATCTAAACATATTCCCTCAAATGTACGTTATCATATGTTCAACTTCACGGGGAAGCATTTTGGATTGTGAACTGAATAATGTGGATATTATAAAATGGCTGTCTTAGAATTAAATTTTACAATATTGATGTGTCATAATAATAAAATAGAAAACAATTTTAATATCAACAGTGAGTATTATTATTATTATTATTATTACTATTATTTTGTGATTGGTGTTTTTTCCTACGCAGAAACCCTGAAAAAAGAAATATACACTGCAACAAACTGTAAATCATCAAATACTTGTACACAGCAATGCCTCCTGAAGGACTTTATCTTTGCAGACAAAGTTGGGTGCGTGTTAAATAATTAGCTTAATCAGAATAGAAAAATCTGTCTGTAGTATGAAACAGAATTCAAACAAAAGATTTCCCTCAAATTTACATTGGAAAAAAATACAAGTTATTTTATTTTAGTAGTTTTCTGGCAGTAATCAACATGTTTTAAAGATATCTCCAAAAATGCATGTTCTCTAAGTTTCGTATTTTCCTGTGTTTTATCCTTTTTTTCTTTTTCTGGCCTCTTTTCTCTCCGTTGCTGCAGATGTTTCTCTGTGTTCTCGTACACATTGGACTGCAGAATGGGAAAATCCTGCAGCACCATAAATTCTCAGCCCAGTCCTACAACAGCAGATTTTGGATGAAGCAGGCTATTCATATGCTTCCTTAACAAACTCCCCAACAACACGGCACCCAGAGGACCCAGCCTCCCACAGCACTGTCAACCACCAGGTATCAAAGGCTTGGGGTATTTTGTTGCAGATGTCCCACAAGCAGCCTGGACCCCGGGACCATGTCAGGGGGTCCCTGCCACTGCTCGTGGCTGCCTGCCCTCTTCAGTCACATCCTCCAGCATCCTTTACTCAGTAATTCCCAGTGCTGGAAGGAAACACCAGGCTGAAGCCAGCCATAGGGCTGAGAGTCTCCCCCAAGGAACCTGATGCGAGTTTTCCCACCGGTTTGATTTTCCTCTGAGAAGGGCTTGCCAAGCTGAGGACAATGTCCTGCAGCAAGGCTAAGTATGAATGGAAAACAATGTCCCCAGAATAATCCCCTGCGAGATTGTCTCTAAAATGTACTCTTGCACATTTCTTTATATTCAAGTTCCCCTTTCCATATTCAGTTTCAGACACAAATATCTGTGGACCTGCCTCAGCCCAGGTGAGACCTCACTCCAAGGTCTTATTCAATAAATTATTCCACATGAGTTTAAGGCTAAGCCCCTGCATAGTCCCTGCCCTCCCCCCCCCAGCAAACCCCACAGAAAGGCTTCGATTAAAGCAAGTGCTAAATGCACTTCTGGGTTGAAGTCTGAAAACGTTTATAGGAGCAGGGATTAAAACACAGCATATTACATCTGGAGCTTCCAAAGCCAAGTGGACCTGAGCAAAGTCAAATGGAAATGCTAGCTCTATTTTCATTTAAAAAAAAAATAGCACAGGCTTCAGCAGTAGTTGTGATATGCTGTCTCCTCTTGGGGAACTAATAGACAGGGAACAGCAAGGCTTTAAATGATTTATTCAGTACCCTGGAGATTTTTTATTTTCTTTTTCGTTTCCACATAAATTACACAAGCACTTTATAAAATGAATACACATAAAACACCTTGTAAGTGCATAACTTAAAAAAAAAGAAAACAACAAACAAAAGCAAACAAACGAATGACTTAAAAATCTCACTGAAAATAGGTTTTCTGGTTGCTTGTTTGTACTAACTGCTTAAATTGGCAGTGCTGTTTTCTATTATAAGTAACTGAAAAATATATACTGTTTATATATATATATCTATATATTCCTGGCATTTGCTAGAAGTGCTTTGTTTAATTATGTCTCATCCTCTTGGTACAATTAAAAGAACAACTAAGTTAAACAGCTGAGAGTGAAATCGATTTTTTGCTGTCAGGAACTGCCTTCTAATGGGAAACTGATAAAATAAAACATTGGGCAACATTTTGCAAATTATATGGAAATATTCCATGGAAAGAAACTGCATTACCCCCGCAAACTGCCGCCCAGGTCTTCTCGTTATTAAAATACACACTGATGGGCACAGAGTCCGTGGCAGCCAGGGACTGTTTGGGCTCTTCATACAATTGAGTTATCATATTTACCGTCCTCAGGAGTCTGTCAGATCCTTCTCTTGTGCCCCCCTCGCAAGAAAAAATTAATGAAAAAGGGAAGGAGAGACAGCAAGGTGAGATCTGAAGGGTTCCCATCTGGCACAAGCAGAAATTGCTGCTGTTTCCTGTATTTGTTGCATCCCCGAACGTCTCCGGTGCGGACAACCCAAGAGGTCTCACAGCAAAGATGTGCTTCCCAGGGAGCCCCCTCCTTGTCTTTCAAGCCACCAGTTCAAAACATACATATATATATATATATGTGTGTGTATATATATATATATGAATATATATATATATATGGATATGTAAGGGTGACCATAGACTTCGCACTGCCGCCAGTAGAATCCTAAGGAAGTTTTCCTCTCCCCCAGCTGGATGAACGCCGGCGGCTGTGTCTGTCAGGGCTGGGCTTTTGTCTGGCAGCACGTCAGCAAGTTCAGGGTCGACACTGGAGACTTTCAAGAGAACAAAGGGGTTGGGGGGAGGTGAGACAGCATTGCTGCTCCAGCAACTCCATGGCTGGGGAGAGTTTTTGGGGTGGCTTCCCTTCATTTCGATCCTCGTGGAGGGTTTCCCCAGCTGGACACGTAGTATGCATGTGGCCAGAGGATCAGGGGGTTCCAGCCCTCCTCGGGGAGAAACAGAGTTGCAACATGTCCCACCAAGGATGCCACGTGTTCCCCTGGGGACAGCCACGCCGGTGGAAGTTGTACGTGCCAGCAGTGGGTGCCAGACTTATTCACAAGCAGAGGCGACAGTGGTGACGCTGGTGATCTTGGTGGAGTCGTCAGACCAAGGCTGGAGGTTCTGGAGGGCGAAGAGCGAGGAGTTGTGGACACAGATGGGGTCGGCTTGGATGGGCTGGTTGATGGTTTTTTGGAAGGCTTCCTGCTGCAACTGCATGAGGATGCGGTTTGCTTGCTGCCGCTCGGCCTCCCGCTCCTCTGCTGTCTGCCTCCTAGGAGAGAAGGAGCCATTAGTAGGGCCTGGGGAAGCAAAGGAAGGGTGTCTCCAGAGAGATTAAGCTGTGTTGGGTGCTCATGATGTGTGAGGGCAGGGGTAGGAAAAGACGGTGCCTTACCATGGCGTGGTCCCACATGCCCTGCACAAATGGCCAGTAAATCCCATAAATTGGGGACTGGGTCTGTCTGTCTGTCTTGCTGGCCTCAGCAAAAACTGCTCTGATCAAAGAGAGCTGGGGGCAGCCCACAGCTCTGGGTTATTCTCTGCCCACGGGAAAAAAAACCAAGCAGAGAAAAAACACTCAAAGTGTCACACAACAGCACTGCAAAAGTTGCGATCCCCTGAAAACATGCTCTGGGCCTGACAGCAAGAGCCAAGCGTGCAAAGCCCCAGTAAGAAGCGTGGAGCAGGATGAGGTGAGACAGTGACTGGCAGTGCCACACAGCTAGGAGATGGGCAGTGTCAGCCTGGACGTCCTTTTCCAGCATCCAGGTTTGCCGTCTTGTCTGCCAGGCTGTGGTGACCAACTGTTGAGAGCTTGGATGAAGGCAAAAACATTCCCATGGCAGGCAGCAAAATTTCAGCTAAACACTAGGAACATATTTTTTAGCAGTAAGAAAAATCAAAGCACAGAATATACTATCTGGAAAGAGAGAATGACGTTTTTCGGAACAGTTTGGACATGTGTCTGCCTGGTATGACACCAGCAGAGGTGATCCCCGAGGAGAGGGTGTTAGGGGGCCAGAAGGAGTTCCTTCCAGTGTTGGTTGGGCCCTGGCTCTGAGCTGCTTAGGAGCAGAGAATGGGATAGGTAGAAACAGCCTGAATGCTCTTATATCCACAATGAAAACCCCAATCCCGCTTGCTTGGATGGCAGGTCAGTCTAAAGTCTGCAGCTTGCAGTCACGTCTGCTTCACCTGGCACCTCTATTGATGCTGCTGGGAAAACCTGGGAAAAACTCACAATGCTGGTCCCAGGATGATTCCTAAAGCATCCTCTCCCTCTCTCACACCCCCAGGCTCAGCTGACGTCCTCTCAGCAGCTTCAGTGGACCAGTGACACAGGAAATGGCAGCTTTTTAATTTAGCAGCTCAGGGGGATGTGAGATGTCTCATCCTCTTTGGCCATGGGAATTGGAAGTGGCAGCTCTGATCTCCACAGTGACATCTCAGAGCACAGGGCAGGGAGTCCCTGGCTCCCAGTGGGGAAGCAGGCTGGGGCTTGGATGCCAGCAATGGGCCTCTGGGCACCCAAGCCTCCAGACATGTGGCCAGTGTTCCCTCCTGGGAGCAGGTAGTTCAGGGCGCAGTCCCTCTTCTAATCACTGTGTCAACATCTCACATCAGACATCCCGGGAAGAGGGGACTCAGAGCAGCACCAGCATCCCCGTACAGCCCAGGGAGCAGCTCAGTCTCTGCCTTAATGAATATTTCATGACTCCCTGCACAATGAGGAGATGCTCCAGGAGGTGGGAGGGAGCCCCAAGTTCAGGGTGATCAGGAGCACCATGGCTGTGAGCACCTTGCTCCCAAATATCTCCCTGCTGCAAGCAGCTGATCTAGTAAAGGATTCACATCAGAATGGGATTTCCAGGTTCATATCTGCCCAGAAAGAGCTATGTCTAAAGCAAGAGCTCAAATCTGAGGAGGGAATCACACAGCCACCTCACTCCAGCAGAGACAACCAGGCAATGGGCAGGGGCAAGACTCTTCCCTCTAGTCTGCATTTAAGCAGTTAGATCACTCAGAGGGCTTAGAGCAACTCTCTTTTCTAGGATACTTCCCACTGCCTCATTCAGGCCGAGCCTGCAGCGGCTCCTTCCAGCTTCCAGTGCTCCAGGAACCACCTAGAGCCCACTGCCCAGTGCAGGGGCCTGAGGCAGTGAGCTGGGTGTGCTATCAGAGAGGGGCACTCACATCTATCGCAAGACCCAGCAGGCACAGAGGCATACAAGCAGAACTTACATGCCTGTGTTCCTCCGGCTCAGGCCAGAGATTCTCCCATGTCTAGTATTACAGCTGAGGTCTGGCTGCAGCCTTTCCCTTAGGCAGAAGCAGGATTTTGTTTCTCTTTACCCAGCTATTTTTTTGTATAACACGTGAATAGGTTTGTATCCTCTGCATCTCTGCCAAAAGAGGCTGAATTTAGCCAACAGACGCAAAGAGTATTGACAGATGGATTTGCCTCACTTCCCTAGGAAACCAAGTTAGAAGACACAGCTGACCCCGTTTTGCAGGCCACAGCAGGACTGTTACTCCTCCAGGATTCTGCTCCTGGCCACCAAAGATCACTCCAGGTAGAGACTTCCTAACACTTGGGGAATTGCGCTACCATGGATTCTCTAGGGAAGAACTCACTGGGGTTGAGGTCTCACACACCCCATCGGTTTCAAGTTCCTTGACCCCCATTTCTTACCCAACCCCAGCATACTCAGGCAATCCTATTAACTCTTGAGAAGACTCGTGGAAGCCCTTTTCCCCCATTTTGAAGAAGCTGCTTCATGCCTGCCCTCCAGCACCCAATGCTCAGCACCCAGCAGCTCAGCACCCACCTTCTCTGCTCTCTGAGGGAGCTCCCCTTTCCCATCACTTTCCGCCCTCGAGGGGGGCTTGTCTCCAGCCCAGGGCAGGAGATGTTCTCAGGGCTGGGGTGCTTCCCTCGGGAACATCCCGGGAACGCGCAGCTTGGGAGGGGCAGGGTCACTGCGATGGAGCCCTGGAGGCTCCGTGTGAGCCCAGCCTTCTCTTCCTCTACGGCTTTACCGGCACGCCCGGCGGCAGAACAAAAAGAAAGCGTTTGGGCAAGGAGGCGCCGCGAACCCCGCGGGGACGAAAATCTCCGCGCTGTGCAGAGCCCGGTACTCCCGCAGCCCCGGGCCGGGGGCTCCCAAACGTCGCTGTCGCAGATAGAGGCTCCGGAGCCTCCGCACCCGCTGGTGACACTGCACCCACTGCACACTTGTGCGCACACACATTCATCCCCGTGGCACACACGCACACCTTTGTGGACGCAGGTCCGGTGTCCACACACCGTGCGATACACGCACACGGCCCGCACCACACCGCACTCGCGGCGCTGTGTTTTGCACTCACACCCCCGTTCACACTCACACGGGGCACGCTGCGTTCGGGCACACACGGGCACCCGTGGCCTTCATACCGACTGTGCAGTTACACACGCGTGTCCCGCTTGCACACACGCACACACACGCACAGCTGTGCATGCACACTCACGTGTGCACACACGTTGACATTCACACACATACGGGGCTTACGCAGCCATCAGTGTTCCCGGCAGAGCTGCTGGCAGCCAGGTCTGTCCGCCCCGGACTGCCACACCCCGGTCCACCGAGACCCCCGGTCCCTCACCTCCACTTGGTGCGCCGGTTCTGGAACCAGGTCTTCACCTGGGCGTCCGTCATCTTGAGGGCCTTGGCCAGGGCAGCGCGCTCGGCCGAGGCCAGGTATTTCTGCCGATGGAAGCGCTTCTCCAGCTCGCAAATCTGCAGGCGGGTGAAGGAGGTGCGCGGCTTCTTCTTCTTGGGGGGCGTGCGGTTCTGGTAGGGGTGACCTATACGGCGTGTTACAGTGAAGGGTGAGAGGGCCACTGCGGGGGACACGGGAGGAGGGGGGATGAGAGGCAAAGAAGCAAGCAGCGACACATCAGCAGAGGGGCTCCGGCTCCCGGCCGCTGGGCTGGGGACCACCCCCCACCGCTCCGAAGCCGTGGCTTCCCCGCCGACACCCACGCACGAGCTGCAAAAACTCGGCGGCGGCCCCAGGTACCGGGAAGGCCTGGCGGCCTTTCCTGAGAGCTGCGGGCACCCGCCGGGCACCGCTCGGCTCCGGCGGAGGGGAAGGCGGCCGCTTGCCCAGCCAAGTGCCTGCCGGGGAACGGGGGGTCGGCAGCGGCAGCCGATGCTGGCGCCGGGCCGGGGCTCCGCACTCCGTGCCAAGCGGGATCGGAATAATTTCGTTTGGGCGCGGCGGTAACCCCATCGGCCCCGGCCCCAGTGCCTCGTACACGGGAAGTAAAGTCCGGGACTAGAAACCAGAGTTGCGATTTGTTGTTCTGTTTGTTTGCTCCTTTTTTGTTTTGTTTTAAATATATATGGCTTTGTTTGTTTTGGTTTTTTTTTTCCAACCCCACAAAAAATTAATTAGTGAAAAGTCACATTGTGTCTAAGCCAGGAAGAGATTGCGTGAAATCCAGTCAGGTGCTTGCCAGGGGAACAGCCCGATCACCCGCGGCCGTGCCCGAACCCAGCGCCATCGCGTCGAAATTAAACGGGAACTTTCAAAAATCGGGCCTCGATTTCCACCCTCGGGAAAAGGGGCCGATTCGGGCGCTGATTTTTCCCCGCTGCAATTTAGTTCGTTCTGTTTGTTTGTTGGCGTCTTTTTTATTTATTTCTTTTCGTTGTTCTAGTTTTTGCTTTGTTGGCGCCCAAAGACGAGCCCAGCTACACCTGGAAACGGTGTCGAGGCCGGGAAGCGGCTCTAGCCCGAGTCCCGCTCTGCTCGGGTCTGCAAAAAGTCCCTTTTGGTGAGGAAAATGGCTGAGCCGAAACCCGCGGCCGGGGAAAGCCAACCCGGTTAAGGAAGGCAACGAGACGGCCTTCCCGGGCAGGCCAGGGCCGGGGCCGCCTGTCTGCCTTCCAGCCGGCCGGGCCGTGGTTCCCAAATAACTCTCGGTTTTGAAGGAAAGTTTCCCCGGGTGTTGGCTCGGGCGGTAGGGATTGGGCAGCCGTGACCGCGGCTCGCGGGAGGTCGTGTGCGGAGTTTACCACTCCTCTTCCTTCTTGCCCGGCTTTCGCCGACCCGCATCGCGGAAAAAAATTTAAAATAATTTTTAAAAACCTACGCCAAACTAATAAATAAATAAATTTAAAAGAACTGAAACAACAACAAAAAAACAAACCACATATACGAACAATCAAACCAACCAAAATGTCAAAACGAGCAAACAAAAGGAAACACAACTCATTTAGGGGGGACTGAATACCCCTCATTTCCCACCCCGTCCTGCTTCTGGCCTCCTCCCGGACCAACTTCCCAGGACCATCCCGGCTGCTTTCTCCACCCGACCGGAGAGATCCCCGGCAGGATCCTGCGTGCCCCCATGGGCGCCGGTTGCCGCGCCGAGGCCGGGCGGCGGGGGACGAAGCGGGGAAGCGGGAGCAGGGAGAGAAAGGGGGTCCCGGTGGCGTGACTCACCTGTGAACCTGTCTTTTGTGTACCGCCTGTTGCTCTCCATCCAGGGGAAGGTGAGCCCCGTGAGACTGTTCATACCGTTCACTGCCGGCACGGCGGCGGAGAGGGGCTGGTGGACGCCGCCGGCCACGGGGCGATGGGCCGGGACGCGGATCACCCCGCCGGCCGAGCTCAAGGTGTTGCCGTTCATGCTCACCGCCATGTTCACGTTGTAGGAGCCGGGCAGGCCCCCCATGCTGCAGGAGGTGCCGGTGTAGGCTCCGGCGGCTCCGCCGCTCGTCCCGTAGCCACCCGTGACCGTGTTATAGGCGCTGCCCACGATGCAGCCCAGCCCGTAGTCCGCCGAGTCCTGCAGCCGCGGGTGCGACACCATGCAGCTGCCCGGCTCCGACGTGTTGAGGATCTGGTCGATGCCGAAGCTGATGGGCTCGGCTTGCCCTTGGTGCAGGTGGTGAGCCCCGAGGTGCTCCATGCCTCCGCTCGGGCACCGGGGCCGGACCTCCGCCCCGGGCAGGGCAGCACAGCCCCGCACCGCCCCGAAACCGGCAATGGGGCCGCGGACAGCCGGGACACGCCGACTACGCGCTCAGTCTCATAGCACGACGGCAGAGCACCCCAAGAAGCGCCAGCAGAGCCACGCAAGGCCGAGACACGGCAGCCACGCTCTCAGCACGAAGACACGCCAGCACAGCCATGCGCAGCCCAGGTACTAGAGTGAAACACCCCCGCGGCCCGGGACGCGACAGCCGTGCCCGGCGCGGCACAGGACACAGACACTGGAGACACAACCGCGCCAAACACACCCAACAGCTTCCAGGAGCGGAGACGCGACACCCCAGCCACGCACACTAATCCCACTCCGATGAGACCCAGCACCCCCAGGTACCAAGACACGCCAGGAGCCTCTCACCCAGGGCACACACACGTACGCACGGACACACATACACACAAGGCTGCCCCGGGGACCCGTCGCCGCGGCGGGCGGTGGGGAGCCGGGAGCCCCGCGGAGCGGAGCGCGGCGGATTGTGAGTGCGATCGCCCGCCGCCCCGCTTGCCCATCAATCACCCTACCCAGGGCCTACTGCTGCAGGCCCTCACTCTCCATTGGTTGGATGCTGAGAGCAGCCCAGTGAATGACAGCAGAGAAGAGTACACAAGAGGAGTTTCTTCTTCCCCAGCTCCCCCTTGCACCCCCACCCCACCGCAAAAAAAAATCCCCCGCCCGTCTCGGCCTTATAAAGTGAGCACTGGGTGCGCGTAGAGCACTGGGGGGTGAAACAGTGGCTGATACGGGGCGGCAGAGCGGTGACGTTTGGTCCCGGAGTTTGTGGCCGTGGACTGCTGGGAAGGGGGATCTTGGCTGCCAGCCCCCGCCGGAGAATCAAGCCTAGGCTGCGATCCCCACGGGCTGCCGCTGACCCCGAGCGAGAGCTGAAGCTGGAGGACCCCCTTCTGGTGAGGTCCCAGACCCGCAGTGCCCCTTTGTTCCGGAAGAGTGTTCACAATTTCAAAAGTCAGCGCCTTTCAAAAAGCCGCGGAGGAGGCGGCTCTCCCACCACCAGACCCCAGAGCAGGGACACGGGGACGTTGAGAAGGGCACCCCCCACTTGCCCGGACCCGTGGAAGGGGTGTGATGGGAGGAGGCGAGGGGCTCCTGGAGCACACCTCCCCCCAGAGAACCGTGGCGTGGCTCGCTCCCCTGGGACGATGGCAAGCCCCAGCTGCGACCCACGGGGCAGCGGCCACCGCTGACGGGGCACCCGCCACTGCCGGGCCCGCCGTCTGCCGCTGCCGCCCTCTTCCGCGCCTGCCCGCGGGGAGATGAGAGTTTCCGTTAAAAAAAAAAAAATGCAAAATTATTTTAAGAGTTTAAAACAAAATGTAAATGAAAGCCGCTGTTGCAATTTCTGTAAAACTTGTTGTGGCCCTGGCCTGTCGCTGCCTGCTCCGCGCAGCCGGCCCGGGGGCAGAGCCGCCGATGGGACAGGGACACTGCCGTCTCCCTGGATCCGGCCTCCGCGTCAGTTTTGCTCTGGTGGTTTGTGCTCTGCCCGCCTTATCCTCCCCGCTGCTGGCTGGGACCGGCCCTCCAGGCCCCCTCCTCCCTAGCTGGGGCAAAGGCTGCCCTTCACGTCTTCAGCGTGCCCGTGGTTTAGCGCCCTCAAGGGACCGTGGGGATCCCACAGGACAGCCTGCTCTGCAGTATCCCCCACGCAAAACAAATGCGCTGGCATAGAAAGTCTTGCCTGTGCACTCAGGTACACCTCCTCACTCATCACCACGTATGTCATCCCATCCACATCCTCATGCTCCCAGTGTTGCACACAAGCTCACTAACACCCTCATGAGCTCACAGGCACCCACACTCAGAGTCCCACAAATTCTTTTGCACACACACCTACATTTGTGCGCTTATTCAAACGTCTCCACACAGTCACAGACACAACCCCCCTCACACGCTCAAGTTCTGGCACACGTTCTCATTCACACCTTCACAACTGTTTGTATCCACACCCACGGTCACTCCCACATCATGCAGTAACACACCCCAGTTCCCGTGCGTTCAGACACCTCCAGACACGCACATACTGACACACCAGTGCTTGTGGGTTCCTGTCACCCTCACCCGAGTCACAACCCTGCTGTGGTACCCCAAGACCCGTCACTATCACCACACCTACCACCACAGCCCCACTCGGGAAGGCTGTGGAGACAGCGGGCAGCAGCGGCAACCCACAGCCGCCCCTCGGCCCCATGCCCTGCGGGTGCCCAGCCAGCCTGCCCCCACCACCACCCAGTCTTGCCTGCCTGCTGGGGTCGGGTTTCCACCCCCCTCCCAGTACCTGCCTCAGTTCTTGACTTCTGAACTCTTCAGGGAACTCGCTGGCGCCAGCTCCATCAACCAAAGTCCTTGTGGTTAGGATGAGCTGGGAGAGGAGGGAGGGAGTGCGGGCTGGGGCCAGCCGGGGCCGGGAGGCTGCCCTCGGGCAGGGGGCCTTCTTGTCCCACAGGACTGCAGCTGCCTTTCCCCTTCTTCAGGATATGCCTGAGCTTCTTCTCCTGCCCCTTGTCACACAGGAGATGTGGGGCAGAGCCTGCTCACCTGCCCTGAGCATGTCAGGTTGTCTCCACATGCAAGCAATAAAACATGTCATGCAAGTCCCACACAGTGCCAGAGTCCCCTGCCAGTGAGCTCTGCCATCCAGAGGGACCTAGACCTGCTGCCAAGTCCTGAGACCCAGGAGATGCCCCCCTTCAGTAAATAACACAGCTGCCTGATGCCTCTTGCACATCCCAAAGGCCTCAGTGCTGGGAAAAGCCTTGCCCTCCTCTGCGCCGGGAATCCCTCAGGCTGAGCAGATGCCGAAGGCTCCTGAGGGACTGGCCTTGAGAAATCACGAGGTCACCACCAGTGATCCAGTCTGGTTAGTGAGGGTCACAGTCCCCAGCTGCTGAGCCCAAGGTAGGGGCTTTGGGGCAGTAAAACTTGGCATGAGACAGATTACAGGTAAGTCAGAATTCCTTCTGTCCAGCACTCAGTGAGGACAAAGGAGTAGGGCAGGCAAGGCTAGCTCCTGACAGGGATTCAAGATTTCTGGAAGTCAGTGGGAATTATTGATGGGTTTGAGGATGATGCAGAGTCCCAGGATTTATTCTCTGCATAAGCCACAGACTTCACTTGCATCCTTGAGAAAGCTACACAGCTCCTGGCACTGGAAGTTTGGGCACTGCGTGTCTAAGCTCCAGGACAACACCCAGTTCAGATGTTCCAGTTCAAATTGCTCCTGGCCTCAGTTTCCCCTTGGTCTGTCCAGGGCTGTGGCTCGAGCAGTACTGTAGAACATGAGGTTCTGGAAAAGTCCTGTCAGCTAATATACGGTTTTTGCCTCCCTAATTCTAAGGCTAAAGAGGCAGTGCTGCAAGCTTACACACTAAGACACGTCAGGGTCAGTCTTGGTGCTTGCAGGTTCACATCCCAACAGGAGAGTTTACAAGGACCAGCACCCACTTTGAGATGCATCCAATGATCCTACAAATGGATCCCTTGTGTGGGGGCCAGAGGCACCCCAGTCCAGCTGTCTCTGCCTGGATCTCCAGTAAGTATGCTTCCATTTGCTGAGGACTGGATCTGTCACTCTTTGCTAGGACTCTAAATGTCAGGTCCTGCAAAAAATAATTCACTTATTACACTCTAGGCAGAGCCCAGGGAGACAGACATTCCCAGATGTTTGCCCAAACTGCTGCTTAGTTCTTAGTTCTTCTGTACAGAGAAATTCTATTTTGTGGGAAACACCAATAACATGGATCAGACCTCCTTGGTGGTAGATGAAAGCCTCCAATGCAGGAGCTGACACGTGCACTAAGTTGTTGCAAAATTCATACATTAAGGAAGCTCAGTGTCCTTGGTGTCTACTTCTCCAGAGCATCTCACCCCCTTGAAGCATCCACAGCCACCATACGTATTCCTGAAAGCCTTGAAACTTCTGTCTCCCTTCACCTACTCCAAACAGCTGCTGAGACAAGCTCATTTCCACAATGGTGTTTTAATCCTACCCCAGATGAGAGTTGGGGGTGCAGTATACCCATGCTAGGAAACGACAATTGAGATGAGGGCCATTTCTGATCCATAAGGCTCTCCCTCCCCACGAAGTGCCCAGGGATCCTTTCTCAGGTTCTCTCATTGATCGTGTGCATCTGTCTCCTGCTAGCAGAGAGGAGCAGCCCAACCAGGGCCTGACCTCCACCCTCCACTCTCCTTTTCTTCTCCCTTGCTGGCTTGCCAGGGGTCCTCTTGTCCCCTGAGCTCTTTTGCAGCTCGTGGCTCCCGGGAGTTTGGCATCGCAAGCTGCCTCTCTGCCTCGCAGCTGCCGGATGGGACACCGCCGCGAAATACAAGCCCTCCTGAGGGGACCGGGGACAAAAGTGGTGTGTCTGGGACCTTGGCAAGATCCCAGCAAAGCCCATCGGGCGCGGTCCGAAAACTGCACTTCAAGCAGTGCTTTCTGGAACCTATAAAATCCTCTCTGTTGCTGAAAGGAGAGTGAGCAACTCTGCAGCTGGCAGGTGTGCGGCGACAAACGCCCCCTCATCAGAAGAGTGCACCCCGACTCCTTCCCTGCCTTCCCTCCCTGCGCCGGGGCCTCCCCCAGCTCGGATATTATTCATCTTTCTGCACGTCCATCACCTCCCGCAGCTCTTTCTCTCCCGTCACGGCCCCTGTGAAATCCATTACGAAGAATGCGCCGGTGCCCAGGCGGGGCCATGCGGGCCCGGGCTGCGCACGGGGGCTGGCGGGAGAGCTCCGGGGCCAAGACGGCCCCGTCGGGCGTCCCTCACCTCTCCCTGGACGAGGGGCCGCGGTCGCTGCTGCCGTCGGGGCTCTATCCCTCAGCGCTGCCGTGCGCACCAAGTTATGCCGCAAGTGTCGCGACAGACGCCGATAGCAAAGCAGGACGACTCACGCACCAACCAGCCAGGTTCCCGCGGGGGCGTGGGCTTCCCAACGGGAAATCTCGTTTTCCGCAGTTCCCATCGAGCCCGAGCCCGCACGGACGGCGGCGGCTTTTCCCCGGCTCAGGGTCCGCGGGAAGGGCGGCCTGCGCTTCCTGAGCGTTAAAAGCAATTAACATCATTTGGGGAATTTTTAATTGCTCTATAAAGCACGCTGTAAATAATTACTCCCAGCTCTGCTGATCCCTCGAATACGCACTGACAGTTGTAATTTATGGCCTCGGAAACGTGGCCCCGTGCATTCAGCATAACTCCTTATTACAGTAATGACTTAGCGCCGCTGCACTTAATGAGTATAAAGTGCCCGGCGCAGCGGGAGCCGCAGCATCGCACGAACTTCGCCCGCAACGATATTTCTCCCCTTTATGGTTACAAACGACCGAGGAGCTACGAGTTAATACGGCGGGGAAGGAGCGGCTGGGCCGGCTCCGCGCTCTGTCAACGACATCTCCCAGGGCAGTAGTTATCTACCAAAAATAAGTATTTAGAGCAGTCCGCAAACTGCCCCTTCATCCCCCTGTAACCGCTGGCTTCCTGGAGAAAATGGGTTCAGCAGAGGGAAGAGCATGGTCACAACTCATTGCACCTGTGGGCGCAGGAAGTGCGGGTGCCGTGGAGTCCCGAAGGGCTCTGCACCTTCCCTCTGCCTCCCACGTCTCGTTGCCCTGGAACTGACCAGCTCCATGCAACAGGCCGGGGATCTCTCGTCCTTACGGACCCTCCCCAGACGGCGCTACCCGCGGGAGTGGAGGAAATGGGGTGGTGGCCGATGGGGCCCGCCGTGCCCGGCGGCGCTGCATGAATATTCAACGTCGCCGGTTGCCGGAGGAGCATCTGCCAATAAATTATTGGTCCTGCGGCACCAGCCCCTCTCTCCACCGTGCGGAAATGCGTGTAATCCCATTAGCCCCGTCCCCTTTGCCACCCGCCCCGCACCAGCCCTTCTGTAATGAACGGCGTCTGGCCGCCACCCCCGAGGGCATCGACGGCAGTGGGGACACCGGGGGGTCTGCCCCGTTATTAACTCACAGTTTAATTACACTCTTCGTGACAGCAAGGGAGAAGACGTGGACTGGTCACCCGCGTCACTCCGCCGCCTCTCCCTGGGTCTCCCTAGCTCCGGGAAACTCTGGCACTGGCGACAGCCAGGCCCTTCGCGACACAGAGGATGGCAATCGTGATATGGCCCGATCCTGCGGTTGCCCCGCACCCACGGGGGCTGCTCACCGCCGCCGGCCCCGGCTGCCGGCAGCTGCCCTGTTTGTTCGCTCGCCGAGGGAGCGGCGGCCGCTTTGTCTTCCACCCGCCCCGAGCCTGAGGCCTTTTCCCCATCAGACAAAGTCCTGTTTCGCCAACAGATTTGTCTCCCCCCTCCCCGGCCCCCCCATCTTAAAAGCCGCCCTCGGGGGTAGGGGCGCAGGCAGCTCCCAACGCCGGGCAGGCGGGAAGCGGCCCGCCCTGCCGTCTCCGCCAACAGAGTAGCTTTCACTAATGAATGAGAAGATCTGATAATAATGGTCTTAATTATTGCAAACATTGTTACGGGCTTAGCTCTAAAAACCTCAAAAGCCTCCTCGGTAAATCCTCGCGTTTGTTTGTTTATTTCCTCCCTCTTTTCCCCTCCCCGAGATCAATTAGTAGGCAAAAAGCAAATACAAATTATGGCAGAACCAATGGGTAAACTTAAATCTAATTTGCTGCTGTTTGCATTAGCCTTTGGAGAGGAGGGCCGGGAAAGGGGGGCTGCCGTACGAGTGGGTGGCTGTGGGGACGCGTCCTTGCCCTGCCCGCGAGTCGCTTCGGTCCCAGAAGTCAAGGGACTCCGACGGGTTCAGCCGCTTTTCCTTATTTACACTTGTCTTTCTACAAGTGATTCGTATATGGGCTGAAATATCTGATCTGTAAATAAACAGAAAATATTTTTGTACCTAAGAAAAGTACCGACAACCCCTAGCACTACAGATTATGACTCATAGTAATTTTTGACGTAAGGATTATTCCTTGACATCTACATACTGTATGTAACCGAAGTTAACATATGCGAAGTTTTGTTCCATTTATTTTAGGACATTTTGGAACGTAATTTTTGGAATTAACAGTTGGCAGGGGAAAGTTTCCTAGCAAACGACTACCCTGCTCACCATTAGGCTAATTTTTGCATCTAAACTCATTGCTGGCGTTTAAGAATACATACAAATTCTGTCAGGGCACTTAAAAAGTTGCCGCAGCACTTGTCGTTTGCAGCACAGGTATCAGCCAGGGCATAAAATCGGGGAAGTGATCTAGAAATAGGAAATCGTGAGGGTTTCCAAACCCTACTCTTCCCCTCGTGGCACAACCTGCTCCCCGCGGGTAAAACACCCAGTGAGTTCCGCCGGGGGACCGATGCCCGGGGATGGGGAGCGCGAAGGATTATCTGTGTTTAAACACGATCGGCCACTGACGCAAAGAGCAATCTCCACACTTGTAAATTTAATCAATTATTTCCAGTTTTCACTTTCGTATTAAGTGTATTTTCCACCTGTAATTCGTTGTAACAGCCAGTGCTATAGCCTCCCGATTCTCCAAGTAACCACGGGGAGAAGTCAGAGCCGGCTCCGTCCCAAAGGTTTTGCGGATGTTTCTAACTGCCCAGGTGGAATCCCGAAAATCAGCTTAGAGAGAGCACGAAGAAAACAAACACTAAACACGGTGTGTAAACATAAATCGGGAAGGAGAGTAGGTGACACCAGTTTCCCAGTTCCGTGCACATCACCAATGGCTTTGAATTGCCAGTGCCGACACGGTCGGGGTTTGCGAAAAGTCGCTGTTTTGTGTTATTGCTCCCTCCACGACTTTCCGGAGCGGGAGCTTACGGGACCCCAGAAGAGCCCACAGTGCCTCGCTGCCTGTCAAGGTCACCCACGGACACCAGGGGTACGGAGGGGCGCGGGTTGTTGTAGGTGGGGAAATGAGCTGTGATTTCTGGGGACAAGTACTTGAGCGCTCCGATGGAATGGAGCAATCCGAGGCGTTATATAGTCTTCCAAGACAGCTTTCTCCTTTCCCTAAAGCATGCCCTGGGAAACAGGGACAACTTCCAGCAGCTCATCCTCTGCTGCGAATTTTCCCCAAATCTGCAAGTGGCGGGAGCTGAGGCTTCAGAGATGAAGGGAAAGGTGCCCACACAGATCTGAGCTCCCAGGCTCGGGATGCTGTACCCCGGGCAAAACTTCTCTCCTCACCTCCTGCTCTCGGACTGTGAGGTCCGACACAGAAATGCAGGGTTGGCTGTGGGGGTTTCAGTCCTAGGAGAAATCCTGATCCATCTTCTCGTTGAGAGGGGACCATCCTCGGAGCCGAGCCCCGAGTGCAGTGTCACCGAAGAGCCTCGCAGGTCCAGCCAGAAATAAGACCTAACGCAATGCAGTGAGTGAGCTCGCAGCAGGATTTGCGGAGAGATGCTGGGAGAGCTCTGGAGTCCGACACAGCCTAGTGCAAAACCCAGATCCATTCCCCAGCCTCGCTCAGTTCCAGGAGCAGCTCAGCGGTAAAGCTGAAGTTTTGACAGGGCACTGAACCTGCTGCAAAGGAAACAGCACTTTTGACATACCCGTCATCCCCCCAGCGTATTTTTTCCCCTTTTTCCCAGGACTTTTACTGCTCATAGGAGATGAGTCAAGACATTTCCTTCTCCCCTTTCATAAATATTGCATCTCCCAAATGCAATTACCAAGGGCGAAGCGACACAAGTGTTTGCTAAATAAGATTATGTGATAATGTATTTTATGCCTGTGCTGTGACACCAGACAATCCCCCTATTAATAACAGCTCAATGAGATGTGGAAGTTCTTAACAGGGTGCTTTGGGGGATTTTTTTTTTTNAGGGAAAGGCAAGCACAGCACCATGGCATCGGTTGTAACGGAGGAAGAGCAATTCTAGGCACCAATTAAAACAGCAAGTGGAGCTGTAAGCAGCCCGGAAGGTCCGCTTGTTCTGTAGATAACACACAGACTGGTTAGTGGTCCTGCTAACAGGGTGTAAATCACTCACAGATTTTCATAATGCAACAGGCCTAGAGAGGTTTGTGCACATTGCCATGATCCTGTGAATGAATTAGTGCCTGGCTAGGAGTATTTAGGGACCTGGTAGGTTTATCAGAAGTGCTCTGTGCCAGCCCACGCATCTCAAGCTGCTAATAACAGGCAGAGCCTCACCTCTTTTCCTGAGACAAGACAAGAGCAAGAAAAGCAATAACAAAACCCACCCCTTGGTTCAGCTTCCCTCAGCTGGAATAACTCAGTCAAAATATCCCAATCAAATCTGTCCTCTGTTGATCTCCAGCTCTCACCTTTATCTGCTTGTTTTTTCCTTTCTCCAGTGGCCGTGTCCATCTGCCAACTCCTATTGACCCATCCATCCCTTGTGGTCTTCTGCCTCTCTCATATGACTCTCTGTGTGTCCCTTTGCATATGGTCAAAAGTAACAGCGGGTGCTGGCTGCCCAGCCTGAGACATTTAGATGTGACCCCTATTTAGGAAGTCCTTTGAAAACTCTGTGCTGCAAAGGCCAAGCTTTCTCAGTGGTTCCCAGTCCCAGCATCCACAGGTAAACATAAAACCACCAGCTCCCAGGTCCATCCCCCTGCACGGCACCCAGCAGCCCCACGGCGCCTTTGCAGGACACTGGGGGACACACAGCAAATTGCTTGTGCTGAGCTGCCCACGGGGCATTGCGCTGAAAGGGTGAGCAGCCCCAGGCATCCAAGTCGGGGATTTCCCCGTAGACCTTTTCTGCTTCAGCCCTTGAACTGACACGGAGTCCCTCCCAGAGTCGCTGGCCAGAGCTTGGTCCTCTGGGTGGCAGGGCCATCATCTCCATGTTGATGCAGACAGGGTGATACATGAGTCCTTTGCTTTCTTTGATGCTTCCAGGGTAAATTCCTCCAGAGTCTGCAAAGTTTGGCTCTCTATTTCACATTAGCACTAGTTTGTAGCTGCCCTCTGGCCCCTGGGGTGGAAGGTCAATCCTTTATTTACTTAGTCCTTCACTTAGTTCATCTGCAGCCCTCTCGGTGCTTTGGATAATAGGCACAAAATGGGCTGCTAAGCTTCTCCCTGGCCGCGAGCCTGCACTCCTCAACTCCTGTGCCATGGCGAAGTGTGTCGCCTTCTCTGGATGGTACCAGTACCACACAGCAAAGCAGGCTGGGCAGGCAGCAGCTCTTTCCTACACAGCGCCGAGATCTGATTCAGCACGAGATGAAATGAGGGGCACACATGCTTCCAAGCACTGACGTGCCTAGGCTGAAGGTCATGAATGGGACAGGGAAATTATATCTCTGACATCCCACCTGTTCTGGCAGCTCCTGCATAGTGGTGCCCCTAGAGCTGGTCTTTGCTGCCCTGTAGAACAGCATTGCCCCTGGACATTGCAGTATCCTGGTGCCATTGCCCTCTCGGAGTGACTCGGGTCCTGTCCTGAGCCCGTCAGATGCTGCTGCACCTGCGAGAGCTTCATCAGGCAAAGCCAGAGCCCCGTGCTGAGTTTGGGAATGTGCCAGCTCCAGGCTCCATGCCCAGCACAAACAGCCAGCTCCCTGCTGCCAGTGCCCTCCCTGCTGTTAGAGCATGCCCAGGACAAGAGAGCCTGATGGATCCCAGCCATGTCCTGGACTCTCCAGGATGGCTAATGAGTGGACTCAGAGACAGAAAATTCCGGAGAAGCAGAGAGGTACAGATCAGTAGGCCAGCCACAGCTCCTCTGCTGCAGCTGCCCAAGAAACCAGTAGCTTTCAAATCTTGTCTGCCTGCATGAGCCCAGAGTGGCACTTTCCTGGTCCTGGACCACCTGGGAACAGCCACCACTGAGCATCTCTCCCCTTATTTGGGATGCTGCAGCTCACTGTGGTGCAGCTGAGCCTGACCTCAGCTCCCTGTTGTCTGCGAGTAACATCAAAGTAATCAAAAGTAGCAAACAAGCTGTATGAATAAGTAAACGGTTATCAAATCATTACTATTGACTATTATTCCTATTAAAAGGGTATATTAAAGTACTTCTCAAGCACACCCACACGTGTGCTGTGTTTAGGCTCTAAAGAAGCAGATGAGAGATCTTGACTCTCTCAGAGGAGATCGTGTACCAGATGTCTGCAAAGCAGCTGGAATATAGTCCTGGGTCCCACCGTCTTCAACAGCGAGAGACCCACGGTGCTGGTGCAGGCACTGCTGACTGCAAGGAGTGGAGGTGTTTTCCAAGGGTCAGCCAAAAGCCGAGACAAAAGGGGTTTCCTTGAGGACTCCAGGCACGGGAAGGGAAGCATGCCCTTTGCCTGGGTGCCACAGGCTGGGTGTTTATTCAGGTCCTGCAGAACAATGCTGCAGCGGAAAAACAACCTCCCCCCTGCTCTAGGCCCAGCTGGAGGGGCTGTGTGTGTCCCCCTGAGCTTGTCCCCTGGGTGGGTGAGTGGTGCCTTGGCTCACAGCCATGCTGATCGTGTTTGTCACCACGGGGGCCTTTTTCTTTTTTTAAATCTTTTGGTTTCCGTGCTCTCCCAGTGCTTTGGATGACAGGAAGTAGAACTTCTTGGAGAGGAGGTTGGGGATTTGGGGAGTTTCAGGCTGAGAGGGAGCACAAGCTCATCTGTCCTGACCTCCCTTTGCAGCCCTGTCCCACAGCATCCTCCGGCTGCAGAAGTGCTGGCTGTAACCTGTCACACGTTTCTGCAAGCCTGCCTGCACCAGAGTACCTCTGGAGCAGGGAAATTGCCCCTGTCCTACAACTGAGACCCTGCTCTTGGGATCCCAGCAAGCCCCAAAGCTGGATGCAGTGACAGGAGGCAAAGGAAGAATGACCGCAGCCACTGTTGTGGTCTGTGGTTCAGCCAGTCCAGACTTCCAGAGGACAGAGGCTTCCCAGGACACCTGCAACCAGGGGATGGTGGGGTTTTAAGGCAGCACTAAGCAAAGCTCTAATACCACCTGCATAGCCACCTTTGCTGGGCAGCCAGCAGAAATCAGCCAAATGGGAGCAGTGCCCCTGCTGAGGGTTACAGAGCCAAGGCTGAGCCACGCCCAGCATTTAGCAGGACTAAACGCTCACGGTGGTGGCATTTTTTAATCAGCTGGAGGATGCTGCAAGGCAGTGATCTGCCTCTGGACTGAGTGCTCCTTGTGTTCTCTGAGTGAGATGTGCTCCCACTTCGATTGCATTACAAGATGTGACAAGCCGATCCCTGCCAGGAAATTAATGAGCCCCGAACACCTTGCCCATCCATCACCACCTCAATCAGCTACTTAACGCACTACCCACCCTGGCCACACACCCAGCACTGCTGGTCATTGAGATCCTGGAAGCTTCATTTTCCAAGGACCTAACGTTGCTGCCAGGCTGGCAAAGGGCCCAGGCCACCATCAGGCCAGCACATCCCAGACCTCCTCACACCCCAGCAATGGCTGCAGTGCTGACATCTCCCTCCAGGCTGTTCTGTCTGACCAAATGCCTGTTTTCCCAGCCCATTGCCCACAAGAACCCCTGAGGCCATCACAGTCCTCAGTACCAAGACCATGGGGAAGTGCCCTGACTACCAGCAAACACAAACCTCGTATTTAGCAATGATTGGGACAGGTTAACACAGAGCTGAAAATAAGAGCAGAAAATTCAGCAGGCTGGAGAAGTGTCTCTTCACCGAATCAGATCAGCAAATTGGTGAAAAATTCCAAGGAAAATGAATTAAAGTGGTTTATCATATATCAGTGAGGAGACCATTGTCCCAGGGCTGCATTTCACAGAACAAAGGCACAAAAGGGAACTTGCAAAACACTAGCAAGTGGCATGTTTTCAAAATCCATGATAAAAGGAGCTGGAAAGTCAAATAGATGAAGGCACTTCCAGCTCCTGAAGGCTGTGGTCCCCAGGGTCTGGTCTCTGCACAATGCTGTACCAAAAGTGGTATTTAATGTGCTCACAGCCTTGCGGAAGTTTTTATGAGACATTGGTGCACCATAACGCATTTGCTCACGTTTTCAGCTTGCCAGGTGAATCCTCTGAACCTGCTGCTGGGTTTTGGGGCAGTGATGCTGGATGCCTGATGCTTAGCAGCACGGCAGTGGTGAGACGACAGCTCCCTGGGCTTGTGCCAGGTGAGCAGAAATCCTGCCTGGCACTGCAGCATCCTGCTCACGTGCCCCACTACCTGCACATCTAGTGCTGGAAGGTGGGGGAGATGAGGGTGTCTGGGTCCCCAGAGAAGATGGCCCGGGGGAGAGGTCCCTGCTGAGGAGCCCCAGTGCGTGGATATGGCCCTGGGGAAGAGGATAAGGCTGGAAGCCACTTCTCTCGTGCAGACTGGGGAGTGCAGGACAGCTCTGAGAGCCCAAAACCTGCCCAGCAAGCACTGATGACAGCAGATGCAAGGAGTGAAGCAGTTTGCACAGCAGGCAAGGCCAAGCAAAGTCTCTATGGGTCTTCACAGGATGAGGACATCCGAAATGTCCTTTTGTAACACCCCAGCATGTGCAGAGTCGGAGCAGGAGGCAGAAGATCAAGTCCTGAGGATAGGAATGTCCGCAAATGCTTTCTGACAAGCTGCTTCTGTCCCTGAAAAATGAAATTTCATTAAATTAGCTTTGAAGTAGTGTGTGAAATTCCCATGTTGTGTTTGTGCTTCACTTTGTCTCCATTGGATAATTATGAAAAATACAGCTTTCCAAGTGTGTCATTTGCTCTTCTTCAGCTTAAAAATTTCTTTTCCACCTCATTCTCCAGGCAGTATTTTTTACTTCATCTCAATTGTGGGGAAAAAAAATTTGATTTCCTGGTAACAAAGCAAAATTGAGACAGGAACTTTCCAACCTAAAACTTTCTCACCAACAAAGTAAGGACCAAGTGAAACATTTTTTTCCTGACCATCTTTGTTCCCCTTGAAAAATTTCAAGAGGAAAAAAGTCACCAAAAGACAAAAATTCAGTAGTTTCCTCCCTGAGCTGATGGAGATCTCTCTAGAGGAAATGTGTCCGATAAGCTAAAGTGAACCCACCTCCCCTGCTTTATCTCAAGCTGTGTCAGATGGGTATTTCTAGCAGGATCTCTCCTGGACACTCAGAGCATCAAATTACTCTCCCATCCCGTACTCCTCCACTGACCTGTTTCAGAGCTCCCAGGCTGACCACCGGAGACACCGGGCAGCCACACTGCAGCGGGATATGGTCCCTGGCTGGAGGGAAGGGCTCTCCCCACTGGCAGACTCCATCCTCCAAAGTGGCTGCTTGGCTGCAGAGGGCTGGGGATGTCCCAGGAGTTGCCCCCAGTGCCACACAAGTGGCTACAAGTTCTCTGTTCTCTCAGGGGTTTTCAGTCTTAGGGAAGCTGCTTAGATGCCTCAGTTTCCCCACTAAGTGTTTCAAGCACACACCCCACTGCAGTCTTTCCTAAGGCAAGTGTGAACCAGAAACATTTGCATTTCCTGCCATTAGAGGCATCTCAATTCATCCCTAAATATAAAGTCAGCAGCCCTTGCTTCTGACCCCACACAGGGCCAAACAGGGAACTGAACACCTCAAAGCATCCAGGTCCCAAAACACCCCATGGCTCAGACTGGACACGTGCTGCCAGCCTGGCTGGGCCACAGACAGCAGTGGTGAGTGCAAGGCCAGTCGTATCCTCATCCCAGCTGTGTTTGTTTTCCACATCTTGGGGTTTGTAGTTAATATTCCCCTCTGCCCAAGGAAATAACCCCTTGGCTGCCACCACTGGTGGATCAACCCACACCTCCGTTCACTTTGTCCCTCAGGGCTATGCTTTCAGGTGCCATGATGAGGATGCTCATTTTTGTAGTGGAGAGAGGGCCAAAAGGAGTCCAGCCTGGAAACTCTGACCCAAAATCAGGCCAATTACCCATTAATTGATGCTGCTCACTCCCCAGTGATTAATTGTCAAGAAAAACCATGTCACATTTTGGAAGCCCAGACTCCAGCGCAGCGACACCACAGGTCCTTTATCAGCCCTGGGGCCAGCCGTGGCACCAGCCTGTCTGAGCCAGCCAGGTACCTCTACATCTCAGGGCTTGTTTGTTTTGGTGTAAGCCTGAATGTAATTGGGGCTAAAGAAAAATACCCACAGCAAAACAAATGCGGCGCCAATGATGGACACAGCCCTGCAGCCAGCACAAAGACAAATGGGAGGAGAGCCTGTCTTGAGAAGCCCAGGTGGAGATGCCCAGAGAGTTCAACACATGGCTGTCAACTGTTCAATTAATTTCCAGTGGCCTCTGTGAGAAAGAAGACCCCAGCCAAGCACCTCCCGCAGACTGGATGTGTCTAGGGCCAGAGGGAGAATCCCACTGCATCCCACTCTGCCTTCCCAGCTGGGGGACTGAGACCACCTGCACCAGCCACGGGACTCTCTCATGGATTTCCTTGCCTCAGTTTCCCACACCATCATCCTGAATAATTCATGTACAAGACAGAGAAAAGGATAAATTACAAGCAATGATTAACATGAATTATTTCACATGCTGGGAAGATCTACCAGCCTGGCTCTATCCCGTTGAGGTAATTAATGCAGCGCTGCAGCCCTGGACAGAAGGCCTCACATTCAATTACAGATGCTGGGGGTGCTCCTGGACAGCAAGAAATCAGAGACAAGACTGAATGCGGAGACTCTAAGCCACTGTAACATGACATTTTGAGTGTATACACCTCATATTAGCTTTAATCAGATTTAGTGGGGTTCATACAGGTTAAGAAACCAAACACACACAAATCAGGCACACTCTGACATCCCTGTGCATTTGTGATTTACTGCAATGCCATCAAAGCTGGTTCTTGGGTCCCGTCCATCAAACAAGTCTGCAGGTTTGTCAGACCAGCCCTCTGAGGCCGTGGGAGCGGACTAGATTGGTGGGCAGAAGTTAATTTAGAAATAAATTTTTTAAAAGTGCGACAATCAACTTGATTAACATTAATTAGATAACTAACAATTCATTAACATTAATTAACTAACAAGCTGAATGTTATTTTCCTTCTATGATAACCGCTGACTCCAAACGCCCTTTTTCACCCTGTCCAGGGCTGCATTTGTTTCCAGGTAGGCTCACCCTGTGCCCCTTGAATACTACCTGATTTATTTCCACCAACAGCAGCCTGACAGAGATGCTTCTGCGCCTGCTGGAGGGTGAGAAGAGGGAGAGCTCTGGGGGTTTGTAGTCAAGTTCACAGGTGCCTGATATGATGGGGTTTGAATCCAAGTCCTGAGCTGGCTCTGCACACTGGCTATTTTTTGCTGTTTGATGTCTCTGCTGTAGTTATACCAGACTCCTTCCTCTTGTATGATGGCCTTCAACAACAAAATGCCTCTTCATTCAGATCTAGATTTACTAATCAATGTGACACCAAATTTAGGACCAGGAAAGCCACCATTGAGTTGCATCCATGTGGTGAGGCCTTAACTACGTGTTTTAGAGACTTGATAGCATCAGACCTGTGGCACCCATTGAAAAGAAAGGAAGAGTCTGTGGTCACAGACTGCCTAGCAGGCAAAAGTTTCCCCCACTCACAGGCATGGCCAACCCCACTTCCGTCTGCAGCCTGGCTGGGCCCTTGTTTCACTGCACAGCTCAGGGATCGTCCAGGGAGGACTTATACTAGCCCAAGACATTAACACAGAAAGTTATAAGTAGGCTCTTGGGCAGAGTCTATTTTCATATTCATTTGGCTAATTAAATGTAAATCACTGCTCTGGACTACCACTAAGGGTCCCAAGCCCCATTAGTCAGCCCGTACCCACAGGGGAGAGAGGGTGTCACCCCTGTGCAGAGGTGATTTATGGTCACACGGGACATGCCAGGTCTGCCGTGTCAATGGGTGGGTCTGTCACCCACGGGTGACACAGGGGTGTGCTTCAAGTTATTTGGGCTCCAAGGAACAGGTACCACTTCTTTGTACGCTCAGGGTATTTAAACCAGAGACATCTGGCCATAGCTCTCCACAACGGCAGGGCTTGAAAGATGTTCTATGAACATGCCTACCATGATCAATATTTGGAGCCTGCTGGCCCTGGCTGCCCTCCCCAGGGCTTGGCAGAGCATATGGGTGTTTCCAAGCTACCGGCTAGTGTTGCAGCAGCTTTTAAGATGTCACTGATCTCCTCACAGGGACGCTCTGCCAGTCACATAGGCTGAAGTGGCAGGAGAGTCCAAGGAACTCTGCAGGGTCACGCCACCAGCCTGGACCCCATTCCTTTGTTGGTACCAAACAAATCACACAGCAATGCTACAAAATCACAAAAAAAGTGGGATTTTCTGCTTCGGACAGACACTGAAGGGCTGCAGGTGGGGGTAGGATGGACCGAGATGGATGCTGTGAGAAGCGGTGTGGAGATGCTTCCCCATGGCAGAGGCACCCGCAGGAGGGACATGGCCTCTCCAGCGAGCACTGACATCCCGCCACTCTTTACCATGTACTCTCTGTCTGTGTCAGGCCTCTGTCACAAACAGCAGCATGGCTGGATCTGGTTTCACTCCTTTTCTCAAAGCAAACAAACACAGACAGCGTCCCCAGCTGCATCAGCCTTGTGGGGCACCAGGGCAGGCAGGCGGCATCCTCCCACAGACACTCCATGCTACCAGCCCTGAGCTGGTTTGGGTGCTCCAGGTTGCTCCTGCCATGTCCCCCATACTCAGCCTGGGCACCAGCTGCATCTTGCATCCCACTGGTGGGAGAAGCCAGCCCATCTGTCCCTACGGCCAGGGGTCTCAGGGCTTCCACATCGCTCGCATGAGGGTGAAGCCACCCTTTGTGATACAAGCAGGACAGAAATAAATGCCATGTGTGGGTTTGGCTGCCCAGAGACCCATGGGCAGGGCTCTACATCCACAGGATGCTCAAGGGATGGGCAGAGAGAGACAGGGCCAAGCTGCAAAGCCAGGGTCAGGGGTATGTGTGGGAGTCCAGGCTGGAGTAGAGTGCCGGGGAGAGCTGCCATGCAATGGTGGTGGCAGAGCCAGTCCAGCCCCACTGCCTGGTGTCTGCTTTTCAGTGCCTGCAGCAGAATCCACCAGCCATTCAAAGCAACCCCACATCCTCCTGCCTTGCAGCGCCGCTCCAGTTGCATGTCCCAGCTGGTTGCAGATGGATAGGCTGGGAGCAGGCCAGGAGCAGACTGAGTTGCTGGGAGCCAGGGATACTTTGTCCTGCTTTGGGGCAGTTCACAGGCAAAGCAAACCTGGGACGCCTGGCTGTTTGCTGTAGACAGAGCTGCAGCATCACACTCATCCTCTGAATTCCTTGTTTATTTGGCACATGCTGCCCAGCTCCCTGGAATCCAGCTCAGTGCTGGTAGCTGGCAGCATCAACCAAGCCAAGCACACGCAGTGAGCTCCGTAAGGTGGGCAAAGCAGGGGATAGCGTCTCCAGGAGTTCAGGAACTGTGCCACACTGCCTGCAGTCCCATGAGTAGGGAAGGTGCAGGGGACTTATTCTCCACTGCCCCCAGGTACCTTGCAGCCCATTGTCCCACAGCCAGGCTAATCCTGCCTCTGCCAACTCACAGCCCAACCTGCCCCTGCTACCTCCTGTTATCAGCCACTGAAATCCCACCTGTTTTCCCTGCCATTTGTAGGAGCAGCCTGGTCTGTATTAACCCCTGACCCCACCGAGATTCTTTTGGCAATTGTGTTTACCAAGGGCTTGGAGGTTGAGTTTTTTCTCCATGCCAGAGCTCAGCCATCCTGTCTCCAGCCCAGGATGTCCCATGGTCCTTCCTGATTTGGAGAGTCTGCAGTGTCTGCAGCTTGGCACAGGGATGCTGCTCCTGCCAAGGCAGCCTCTGATCCAGAGCAGTCTCAGCATCCCTGAAAAGCCTGGCAAGAAGTGATGCTCACCTTCTGCTGGGAGATCTTTGGAAGAAGTCCACCACCCTCTCCAGTGGTCCCTGATAAACTTCCATGGGACCTCCCTTCTTGTCTGGGTACCAACAGGGAAGGTCTCACTCTCATACCGCTCAAGGCTTGCATGACCTGTGCTTTCAGATGCCCCAGTTTCAGCTGAAGAACTTGGACCTGCCTGAGACCTCGGGAACAGGGACAGTAGAGGGTTTAGGCGTGGCCAAGTGCAGAGGGTCTGAGGTGGAAGAGCTGTAAATCCTCACCAAGCAAGCCCATCCCAGCCTTGGTGGATTTCTCTTGAAGCTCCTCCTCTCACTCACCCTTCCTTAATTATTCTTAATGGGAAAGCTCATAAAAGCTTCTATTAACTTTATTACCAGATCAATTAGTGCTTAGTTCCCCCCCGCCCCCCCTTGTGTTAATAATACTACCAAATAAGAAGACAACATCCGCACTGCTACCCAGCAACCTGGAGAAGGTGCCAGGGAGCATAGTCTAGTCTGAGCTCCAGATGCTTCACTGGGCACTTCTGAGATCGATGGATCCTCCCCAAGATGTGGTCCAGTGAGGAGGGGAGCCAGGGAGGAGGAAGATTAATTGGAGAAGACATTGGCACCAAACAGCTCCAAAATCTGCTGGCATGAGCTGAGCAGGAGAGGTTTGGCACCAGAAGGAAGCCCTCTTGCCTGCAGCCCTGTGAGCTGGTGGGGTTGGCACGGGCAGCAGAGGATACAGGTGTTTGTTGGTGGATCTGGTGGAAGGAGCCGTGGCATCAATCAGAGCACCACAGGATGGCAGGAATGGGACCACTGGGACAGGAGACGGGGGAATGGCTGCAACTACTTTCTCTGAACGGAGGGAAGAGGATACCTTCCCAGCACAGAGAGAGGAGCAGCACCAGCACCCCTGTTCTGCTTTATGGGGGACATGAGGGAGGATGGGGGCACCACTGGGGCACACAGCATCCATCCCCACATCCCCTTTAGAGAGGGAGGGGCACGGAGGATGGGTGCTGGCGCTGAGCACATCATCCAGCAATCCTTTCCCTAGCTCTGTCCCTTTTGGGGACCTACTCCAAGCACCCTAGAGGCGAGTTCCCCTCCTCAGCCCTCAGCACAGCCCTTGCACAAACGCACGGGCTGGATGCAGAGATGCAGGAGCTTGCTGCAAGCTGCAGCCGTGCTGGATGCCCTGGCTCTCAGCAGGGCCACTGCAGCCTGACTGACAGGCCCTGAAGGGGATGCACAGGAAAACTGTGGGAGCAAAAGGATTTTGAAGTATTTAACCGGGGCACCTTGCATGGAAAGAAACTCCTCTTGCAAAGACACTAGCTCCCACCACAGAGCATTTCTCAGACCCCTCAGCTGCCCACGCAGTTTGTTCCAGCCTGAAAGGACCCACTTGAACATCCCGGAAAGGACACAGCATTCCCAGCACCCCGAGTCACGTGTCGTGCTTGTGTCATGCTGACAGCTTGCAGCTTTGGCACATGGAAAGTACTGTAGGACCACTGCAAAATTCCAGCCTGCCTGGACATGGGACAGCACGACTCTGAGCCAAAGGGCTGCCAGCCCAGGGGCTCAGCAAGGCCTCTCATCTCTTTGCCAGCTGGGTCAACCTAAAGAGCTGCAGTATGGGGATCTTTTCAAGTAAACAAGCACTCACACTCAGACAGGGTCTGCAGGGCCACCAGCCACCAGGTACAGGTACCTGCAGAGCCAGCTCCCAGTCCCATGCATTCGAGTCATGCATCAGCATTCAGCATCAATACAAATTGGTTCACCCGCCCAGGTCCCCTCCCAGCTCCCAGAGAATGCCAGATGGGGCACAGTGTGTTTGACCTGGTGAAAAATACCCATCAACAGCTTTTGGTGGCTGTCAGCAGTTGACTTCTGCATGGAGATATTGCTGCTTGACTGCATCACCCAAGAAGATGTCCCCAGCCAGAGAGGAGTTAGCAGAGGATTGCATCCTGCTCTCCTCATGGAAGGAGGTCCCACTGCCTCCTACTGTCATGGGTGCTTTGCTATGAACAGCCAGCAACTGAGCCCATCTTTACAGCCAACCATTCCCATGGGGGCACAGGTGGTCTCACAGACACATCACAGTGCTGTCTGCTGGCTGAGCTCCCCAAGCTCCTTCTTCTGTCATCTTTCAATTGCCCCAAGTTAAGCTCTCTCCTGAAACAACCCATTCCTGTGTCCCCGGCTGGCCTTGTCCCCGCTCTTGCCTGCAAGTCTCTCTTCCATGGAGCTGATCCAAGGCTCTTTAGATTCCCAATGCTGACTCTGTAGGACCTGCCCCATCCACCTCTGAGGCTGGACCAGACAAGGTCTCTGCCCAGCACCTGGCCAGCACAAGGGTCTCCAGCCCATATGGATAGAACTCCCCTCTGCTGCCAGCAGGCTTGTTACTCCCAAGCCTCAGACCAACCAGGGAGCTGCCCAGCTCGCACCACTGCTAATCTGCTCACACCCCATTCCTAAGGAAGACCTCCAAAGAAAGCTCCCGGCCTTCATCCACTATGGGCTCTGCAGACTCAGCTCCAAGAAGCTCCAGTTTGCAGCTGACCCAGAGTGGAGCAGTGGTTCTGTGAATCTCCAGAAACACATGGGGACTCTGAGGGACTGGGGGGTGTCCTGGGCAGAGCACCACGAGCCTGGGATCAGTCATAGCCAGAGAGTTGGTGGGGAAGAGTAATGCCAGCAGCATGGTCTGGAAAGAGAAGGAAACCTAGCCTGAGCCTTCTCAGTATCCAGCAGAAAATGTAGTTGGAAAACTGATGCTAAAGCCTTCTAACTTGATGTCCAAGGGCTTCCCCTTTGCACGTAGAGGTGGTAGGTGCACAAGGAGCAGAACGATGGTCTGCTTGAATGGGGCTATTGCTGCCAGGGATGGAGGAGGAGAGAGCAAAGCACCTCTACCCACCACCCCCCAGCCCTTCCAAAATAAACAGGCCTGGGAAATAATAGTCAATGTGAAAGGAATTAAAAAGGCTTCAGCGTGTGTGTGTGTGTATGTGTGTGCGAGTCCTGCCAGGTTAATACTGCTGCCTATTCGCCTGACAGCTCCAAGATTGATTACCTGCCTCAGCGCTCTTTATAACTTGATCAGTCGAATTAATCTCTGGCTGCGGGCCCATCTGATGCCAGGCATCACAAATTTAATTTGGAGGTGTACGGGATCTTTTATTCCTCCCTCCCTGCCTCCCTCCTTCCCCCACCCCAATCCCTGTCCCTGTCCCTTTCTTCTCGGCTCATCAGCACACATGATGTTCCTGCTGATGTAAGGATGACCTGGGCTGTCAAAGCTTCCTTGGGGCTGCAGGGAATAACATCAGCAAGTAAACCCATGCTACCCACAGGAAAAAAAATTAAAAAAAAAAAAAACAAAAAAAAACAAAAAAACCACCAACAAAACAAAACAAAAACCCCAAACCCCAAAACAAACTAAAAAACCCAAACCCAACCACAAAACCAGAGGCCAAAGCAGACACTAAGTAAGACATATTAATGTACTAAAGACTTAATGAAGTTTGGGGGGGGGGTGTGGAGGGGAAAGTGCTTACTTTATTAGTTTATGGCCGATTAATGGGAACGGTCATTACAATGATGGAGATGGATTACTCCCATCAAACACAACCACCAGCCCCTTTCGGAAGGTAGAGGGGTGCTGGTGTCAGTGCCTTGCTGCTCAGCCAGGGTTTGGGAAGTGCAATGCTGCACAGGGAGGGGAGATGGGCTCAGGGAGGGCAGGGGGCTGCAGAGATGCCGGGGAGGTTTTGGAAGATGCCATGAGCTGGAGACTGAATGAATGAGGGGTTCAGGTGGTGGGACTGAGGAGTCAGTACTGTGGAGGAGAAATCCTGCAGAAGAAAGGAAAGAAAAGGGCCAAGTGAAGAGGCCAAGGAGCCCCCATGCCAACAAGCAGCCTGGGGGTAATTTCAGGTCCCCAAAGTTTGGTTCATCTTCTAGGTTGAGAGGAGCATAGCGTCTCAGATGCATTAATACCCAGCTCCCAGCCAAAGAGGGCACAGGATGGACAGACAGACTGGCCAGAGGGTTGGGAGCTCAGCTCCATGGAATGTAAGCAGCTTTCACCCCTTGCCCCTTCAGTGCTCTGCACTGAGACCCTCAAGTGGGTCTGCAGGACCAGATCCTGTCCAGGATGTGAGAGCCAGTTTGGTTCACTCCGGAACATGGTTAAATAGCTGCTCACAGCCCAGGTGCCCCATGGCAATGACCCAGAGGTCCCCAGACACCTCATGATAATCAGAATTACCCAATATCTCTCCAGCCACTAATTGGTAGTTACCCTTTAGCTCCCTGGGGCAGGGCAGTAACTCTAATCCCTGTGAGCCATGCTACAAGGACCATCTACTCACTGGGGAATAAATGCAGCAGGAAAACACTCACACTTGCATCCACTCAGCAGCCTTTGATTCCTCCATGTTTTCAGCCCCTCTCATTCACACCACACCAAAATCTACACCAGCTATGGAGTATAATTTACTTTTTTTGCCTTCAATGACCAGAATATTCACACCGATGACAGGACCTGGGAATTGAAAGGGAACATCTCAGACATTTGTGCGAATTTTGCTTTTTGTCTGGAAAGCAAAGGTGTTGAGCTTCACATACGGGGGAAAGGAACAGAGGAAAACACGTCTCATCTTTTTCTTGGGTGCCAGGGTCCCAGACCACATCTGTGACATGCTCTGGCAGCCTCCTGACTTGTCTACCCAGGCACCACTGGCAAAGGTGGAAGTGCATCTGCCAGACCCTTGGAAGAAGCAAATGTGCACCCAAGGCAGATGCCTTCCCTTTGCAGCCTCACCAGTGGCCGTTCCAGCTGGTGCTGTACCTGACCTCTGACCAGCCTGGAGGATGGCCATTCCTTCACACACTCCCCACAGCTCTGCTCTCACAGACCGTGGCCTTTCTCCAGCTTGGGTTGGGACCATCTTGTTAAACCTTCTGTTTTGTGGGATCACCAAGCACTGGGAGATTGGTCTGGTGGACCACAGCAGGGCCACAAGTTTCCATCTCTTCAGACTCTCTCCCAGCTCAGCAGCTCCTCATCTGCATGTATTAACCTGCGCTTCAGTCAGTTTCCCGTATGACTGCTGGACAAGCCTGCAATGACATGATCCCCAGAGCTTGGTGTAGCAAGCCTGGCTTGCCATTTGGTGTTGTGAAGGGATTGAGATCCCCCAGCAGCTCACTTGCCATCCTCACCCACAGTGAGGCCCAGCAGCAAGGAAGGAGCTCATGGTCACACATCTGCATCAAGCAGCGCTGCCGCTCTCCAGCATCCACATGGACTCGCAGCCTTTCATCATTTCCAAGTGATGAATAACCACCCTAATGAATGGAGGGAAATTGGATTAGTGCTGAACACCCATGTGCTTGAACTGCGCCTGATTAAACCCCCATCTGTGCAGGGAAAGGCCGAGTCTTCCCGCTTCTCAAAAGCCAGGGAGCTGGCAGCACTTGTGCATGGCCTCATCTGCAGCCTGTTTGGACATTTCAGGTGCTCAGAAGCATTTTCCCCCTCTACCCCTGGCAAACTACCCCCTGAAGGCTGAGCTGGAAAGTTTGGGACTGGTTTTCTTCAGTGTGCTGACCTGTTCCCAAATGATGCTTTTGCAGCTGGAAGAGGGGAGATTTACAAGACTTCTGAGTAGTCTCGGGCTTGCTACCAGGTCCTTCCCTCAGCTGGGAAAGTCAGTCTCATCCTCCTTGCCTCAGTTTCCCTGTATCCAACTGATACAAACAACACCTTCTTACATGCAAATACTGTGTTTTCTTTAGAGCAGAGAGTCTTCCATTAGGAATTTGCCCCAAATGGCAGAAGCCACCTCTGTCTTTCTTGATGGCTTTGCACAGAACCCTTAGAAACAGTCTGGGGACACTGATGGGGCTGACAGTTTCTAAGACACAGGTGCCAGGACTCGAAGCAGGCAATCTGTCAGGATCAAGGCTGCAACCAGAAAATTCAAGGCTAGAAGAGTTCCAGGATCCTCTGTAGTTGTCTCAGAAATAGTCAGGACAGATCATATCAACTTGTCTATAAACACTGACAGCTCTATCTTGGGTTTGCATAAAGAATCCCTATGACAAAAACACATGGCAAAGGATCCCAGTTTGCCCTGCAGATCCCAAGAGCTGGCTAAGCCATCTCTAATCGTAGTGGAAAGGCATATTTCAGCCCCTCTCACTGCTAAAACAACTGAAAAACAAAAAGAATCTTATTTTTAAGTGTTTTTCTCTTCGTTTGGTCCCCATTGACCCTCCAATCCAGCAGGTTCACAGCCCTTGGGTGGCTGCCACTTTCTGCAGACCCTGGGAACAGCAGTGGGACCTGATACCAGGTTCCACTGCTCACAGTCCTGGGACAGCTTGGGACTGTTTTTCGAGGAGAAACTGCGGCTGGAACCCACCTCATGGGCAAACAGGACATGCCAGGGCTATCCCAAAGACACATCCCAAGGAGTCCTTTCAGGTCCCCTCCCCACACTCAGGAGCTCCCATGTCCAGGACACAGCAAGACACTGCACAACAGCACATCCCGCACCAGGATCTGGACCTACACCCAGTTCCCAGCTCTGGTCAGTGCTGTCCCATCCTTCCCCAGCCTCTGCACATCCACATGAAGGACTGGAGTACAATACACCACCAGCCCGACCATGAGCCACTGTGGATCAGCACAACTCAGGGTCTGACTGCCAAGTCCTTCTGGCACTAATTTTTTCCTTGCTCTTGTATAAGGTGAGGTTGCAACATCTGCTGAACAGGCATCAGCATGTAATGAAACACAGTCACTGCTCTGATTGACAGCTCAGCAATCCTGCAGAAGAACTAAGCCAGACACCAACCCCTGGATGGTTTTTCCTGATTTCCATCCAGGGTCAGTTTATATTTATCCATGGGCTCCATTAGGTTTGCAAGAACAACTGTTGTCTTTGAATCTCATGGAGCTTGGCCACTGATGCTGCTTTAATTGCAGGGCTCCTTTGCTACCAGGCCCTAATCAGGCAGGTGCATGGCTGATATTTGTCAGCTGTGCAGCGTCACTGCTGTCCCAGCATTGCTGGGAGGTGGCTGTGAGGCCCATTCACCCCAAGAGTGCCAGGAAAGGCACTAGCACCCATGGCAGGAGGCTGCAGGGACCAGGGGGATGTTTAGCGTTATCCCTTGCCAAGATGGCTTTATGGTCCAGCACAGCATCACAAGGGGGTCCAAAAACCCCCAGCACCCCTCCCCACTTCATATCCCCGTCAAGGAAACATTCAGGTGTGGGACAAGGTTGCCACCAGTGATCTGTCACAGGCTCCATAGCACCTGGGGTCCTTCCCTAGATGTCAGGAATATCCTGGCAGCTCACCCTGGGGCTGGAATGACACACCAGCTCTGCTTCTGCACACATGTATTGCACCCGCATGAGAAACAACTTCAGCTCCTAAATCCAGCACACACCTTGCACCCACCCCAAGGACTAAGCCATGAAAACCCCTGCTCAGCCTGCAAACACCCCAAATGAGTTCTGCCCTCCAGCTTCACCAGCAAGGGTGGTGGGGAGCCTTCACTAATGCACCCAGCAAAGAAAGGCTGTGGGTGCCAGCAGCTCTTCAACCGTAATGAAAGTCTCGGTTATCCCAGCCCAGCCAAATCACCTCCTACAGACGCAGAACGGAGCTGGAGTAGCAATAAAAGTGTCAGGGATGTCTCCTCGTGCATCACCAGGCTGCAGCATTTCGGGAGCGGCCTGCACAGAGGTTAATTATTGCTTCCCTCTCTTCCCCTCTCGCTCCCAGTTTAAGATGGATCTGACTGTCAGGAGGGGTGACAGATGAAGACAAAGCACAGGTACGGCTCCCATGAACTCTGCGCCTGCCTGTATCATCCTAGAGCAGCTGGGAGCACGTGGAGTGGAGCTGGGGGGAGGGAGAAAAGGGGGAGAGGAGGAGGGAGAGTCGAGAAAGCAGCAACCATACCAGTGCTGGAATGGATCTGCTGTGGGGGATGTGGGGTTTCTGGACTGGGAGAAGAGAAATTACAGCTCCTTCCACCCCACTCTTGTGGAAGGAATTTTTTTCCTCCTCGCCTCTTCATGCAGCTTCAAAACTTCACTTGAGACTGTCAGAGACCTTTTCCCAAATATCAAGGAAAGCATGAGAAAGAGTACATGGTTAGCGGCCTTCTGCTCCACGGAGCTCCCATCACTGCAAGCACAAACATGTATTTGAGCATCTCCCCTTTGAGAGTTAATTTAAGAAAATCTGGGATCGGGGTCCCAGATCTGCCACAATCATGGGTCTCTGAAGTCCTGTTCCCTAAAGCAGCCTCTGGCTGGAACAACACTCAAGTCTTTTGGGTGGAAGAAGGTTTGGAGATAGTGTTATGAGCAGTCCCCAGCAGACAGACATCTCTGAGCATCCCTTCTTCATGTGCAGTGAGAGGTGACTCGTCCTTCACTTTCCTTCCTGGTCAGCGGCTTTAGTGCTAGCATAGTCATTGCCATTAAAACCTTGTTTCGGCCTCTGGAGGTTAAAGAGATGGCCATGACCTTTCTGTTTCCTAGGATGTCTCTCTCCCTCTCTACAGAGCAGCTGGCCTGTTTTGATCACCTCTGTCCTTTCAGTGACCAGACAAGCTACCCAGGGGGTACCCAGCCCTGCTGCCCCCAGCAGGGACAGGACACAGCTGCCTTTGAAGTAGCTTCTTTCCAGCCAGCTGTGGAAAATCAGTTCCTATGCAGCAGACAGGAGAACATTGGTCTTTCCCAGGAAAAGCCAGCTGCTTTGCCTCCCAGGCAGTTTTTTTAGTAGTTAACGGATGGTGTGACAGGGTAGCACGTGCCCCACTGCTGCTGTTTTTCTCCACTGCCCCCACACAGAAATTCCCAGGCACTGGGAGCAGTGTCCTTCCTCTTCCACTTCAAGAGGGTTTGGAGGTATTCATCGGGAAGATGGATTTGTGCCCCTTCCCCTGCTACCCCCTGCAATCTGGTTTAGCTCTCACCTGTGTGCAGCAGCTGCCAAAGCATCTTCAGGGAGGCTGCAGGCTGGAAACTATAAGCCTGGAAGATGCCCTGGTTCCTCAGGGCAGAGCAGCACCCAGGTCTCCATCTCCTGCCTTCCCCTTGCTCAAAGGCACAGACACTGCAGCCAGTTCAGACGGATGGAGCCACCCTAGGCACCCAGGATGAGAAATTGCCCTGTTCCCATTCCCAAAAGGGTTTGGATTTTATCCCGTGCTAGGACCTGAGGGATGAGAAATGCCAACATTGGCAGTCTTCATCCCTATGGAAAGGCCTTCAAGGCTGACCCTAATGGGAAGGTCTGCCTTGAGCCGTTCCCAAACAGTGCTTTTCCTTTCCAGGCTTTCCAGCCATTTCAGCCTGCCTTGATACCATTTAGCTGCAGTTGCTGAAGGAAACATCACTTCAAATTAAACCAAAGGGGAGCACTTCATCTGGACAGCTTTGAAGTAGGAGGCTTTGATAAAAGACTGTATTTCCTCCTCCTCTTGATCTTTTTTTCTTCCCCCTCTCCTCTCCAACTGGTGGGTTTTGGCATGGCTGCTCCCGCACAGCCACGGGAAAGGCTGTGACTCCCCCTCCAGGGGCATCTTCCTTCACTCAGCCAAACAGCCTCTCCTCCAGAATGATGGACTCAGTACCAGCAGCTGAACCCAAGTTCAGACTCTCCATATCACCCAGCAGATTCA
Source organism: Cnemophilus loriae (assembly GCA_013397755.1). Classification (NCBI taxonomy): domain Eukaryota; kingdom Metazoa; phylum Chordata; class Aves; order Passeriformes; family Corvidae; genus Cnemophilus; species Cnemophilus loriae. The sequence goes on from VZTF01008727.1 coordinate 273,781, forward strand.
AAGCAAAACCACCCAGAGGTCCTTTCTCCCTCCGTGCCTTGCACCCTGAACAGGCCAGTTCCGTGCTGCTGGGATGGTGCAGAGCCCAGAAGATATTTCCAAGGACTTCAGTTCCTGGAGGAAAGGTGCAGCAAAACTGTTCTAACCCACTGCCGGCCTGTCCCATGACATATACACTGAGGTTGTCACATTGAAACCAGGATAGGATGCCCTCTTCAGAGCCAGAAGTGTTCTGCCATGGGAATAAACGAGAAGATACTTTCAAGCTGTCATTTAGTTACCCTGTGTCTTCCAGGCAGCTCCCACGGCCCCAGAAGGCTCCCATCTCTCCAGGCGCTTTCCCGAGCCCTTTTGAACCCCAGCGCTCAGCCCTAAGTGGGCTGGGCCATCAGAGCACCAAGCAAGCCCCCAGTGCTGACCTTGGAAGAAGGCTCATCTCCCATGCACTCCTCGCCAGCCCTCCTGGAGGGCAGCATGAGCACCCGGGATGCAGGCAGCACTTGTGCCTGCCGGGGCGGTTGTATAGTGAAGGCTGAAGGGCTCAGAGCACATCCCTCCCTGTGCGACAGCTAAACGAGCCGAGACAATTAAATGTGCCATTTGATGGCTGCCTGGCAGAGCCACAGCCTCTCTCTCTTTTAATAAAAGGACTGTTTCCCAGAAACGCTCAGGCTGCAGTGAGGGCTGCAGCTTGTGAAGTGTGAGAGCTCTTCACATTTAATTAAACAGCCCGTCCAAGGCTGCCTCGTGTCGGCAGAGCTCGCACACTGCCAGAGATGCCCTGGCACCTTGCTCCCGCTGCAGCCCTCGCTGGGTGAAACACCCCTGCCTCCTTCCATCTTCACTCCCAGCATGGACAGAGCTGTGTCCCAGCTTGCCTGGACTGCATGAGCCACCCCAAACCGGGCTGCTGTGCCCTCAATTATCAGTGCTCAGAGGGTACTTAGCCCTTGCAGAGCTGATAACCCCCTTGATGCAAGCCGGGCTCTCCGGGGGCGCTGGGACCCAGCGGCTCACTGTGTGCGTGCTACAGAAATGAGGTGCTGCTGGAGTACCCAGCGTGTGAGACAGCCAGGGACAGGGAATCTGTCAGTGGATCCAGCCCCACGGTGGACCATACCACCCCTCCACATCTCTGACCCGCAGCCACAGAGGCCACTCCACAGCTGGGACACCACGGCCATGGCCTCCCTTGAGCCCTGTGCTCTCAGCACCAGCTTCCGCCTGTCGCCAGCTCTGGTCCTCGTCAGCCAAGGAGGGGAAATGCCCTGCTCTTGCCCAGGGCAGATAAGAGAGATGGATAAGGGTGGGGGCAGAGGGGAGGCCGGTATTTGGGTAGCTTGGCTGACTTTTCAGAGAGCACTCGTTTTGCTGAGTCCCGCAGCTTAACCCTTCCTTCCCCAAGGCCAGGGCAAGCAGGCAGTGGGAGAGAGCTGGAGCTTTGGACAACTCCTGACAACACTATCCTAATGGGCTCATGCTTTTGGATCTTCTCCGTGTTTAAAGTGTGCCTTGTTGAGCTGGCATCACTCATTTCTGGCTCCTCCATCCTTGGGCAGAGAAGGCAGCATCCTCCCTCCCAAAATGCTTGCAGGGGAGCTGCCACTCCCATCCTGCAGCACAGCAGCCTGGTGGCTGATGGCTTGTTATCTACAGACATGGAGAGCTTCAATCCACTGCCAGTGGCTATACTTGCAGGACACACCAGACCAGGGGTCCCTGGACCTTCTTGGTCCCACTGACACTAGCTAAGATGCAAACCCAGAATTTTTTCTGTTTTATTCTTCCTACCTGAACTCTTCTGTGAGGGAAGGAGTGGCTGCAGCAGGTGTCCTGGAGAGATGCTGAACAGCCACGCCAGCCCTCCAACACATACAACAACATGTGGCTGCAAAGTGGGAAAAGTGGATTGGGGGAATGGGAGATGCAAGTTGCAGCTTCTGCCTCTCCTCAGAGCCATAGCTGGGAGAGGGAGGTTACTAAAGGCAAGAGCTCAGGCTGTGCTTTGAATGTGAACATCCAGCCAGGTAAATATTTGGGGTTTTCACAAGCAGCCCAAAGTTGCTGTCCCGTGCTCCCCTCCCACGTTCTCAAACCGGCAAGCACAGGCAGCTGGGGAAGCTGCTGCTGGATATGAGCACTTCCCAACCAGCCAGGGCTCAGGGGCTGCTCTGCAGAGACCCCATCACTCACACTTTCAGGCCTGCCAAGCCAAAGGCACAGTAATTGCAAGCCAGATCCCTCCCCCCCCACTTCCGAAGCAGTGTACTCTGGCAGGGACCAGGCACAGGGGCTCCCATTTCCGCCTGCCTCTGGCTGTTACGGAGCAGAGAAGTGACAGAGAGCAGCCTCGGGGCAGAAAGGGCTGCGAGGAGAGACAGCAACCAGCTCTCTGATAAGGCAGGTCCCCGCTGAGCACCTCCTTGCTTTTGAGATAAGGCACCCCAGGCACTCCCTGAAGGATACCTGTGCTCTCTGCAGGTTGTGCCCTCACATGGATTATTGCCTGCTCCAGCTCATCCACCTCTATCCGTGGAGTCAGACCCCAGCTCCAAATTCCAGGCCCATGAAGAGGGAAAAGCCCAGACCACAGGGAGCAGACCCAGGATGTCAGATAAGCGCACAAGCGGAGATACAACAAGGACCATCCCCACACACCACTAAGGATGGGTCTTTCCCCCATCTGACCACAGATGAAGGTCAAAAAGTCACCTGCAATGCAAAGAGAGTGTGGGAGCCCTCCAGCCCTCCCTGGGCTGGCGCTGCTCCTGATGAATCTGCACTGGGATCATCACCTCAAGGGGACAGGCAAGATACTCTGTCCCTTTGCTGGATCCAGATTCAACATCCCACTCACAGCCTCAGTAATGGTCATGGGTAGAGTCACATCAGCAGCTCTTGGGCTTTTCAAGCCAGAGGAAGTGGAGCTTTCAACAGACACAGCTGAGAAAAAAAGGCAGTCTCAAGTTAAAACCTTTTACAGGCTTCGGCAGGCACTGGTGCTGGCAGAACCAGAGGGTGTTACCCTGCATCAATCCCAGCATAAAACCTCTGCTGTCAACACCAGCTAAAGAGCCCACAAAAGCTGCCCCACGCACAGCCCTGCCAGCACTTCAGCCAAGCTGGAGGAGAGAGGCTGCCTGCATGGCTTTATCTGGCTGGAAAGCCCTCCTTAAGATACGAGGCTGCTTGCTCTGCTGGAAGGAGCTGCAGGTGTCTGGAGCCCCTGGCTCAGCCCCAGACTGTCATTTGGCTGGACTGGGGTAAAGCTCCCCATCTCCCACAGCCTTGGTAGAGAAGGGACTATCTGTTGTGTAATATAACACAAGAAATATTTGCATCCAGGGAACTGCTACTCCTTGAGGCCACTCCTCAAACCAGAGCGCAGGGCAGTCATACAAACTCCATTTTCCTTGGGAAACAGTATGGGCAGTCCCTGCACCACTTCTCACATCTCTTCCACCTGCTGTGCTGTTCTCTGCAGGAGTGGGTACTGGGGTTTGGCAGGATTGTTCCCAAAGAGAAAGGGCACAGCTACGATGCAAGACCAACAAGAGGAGGCAAAAAAGCCACAGGGCAGAAGTGCCAGCATTCAAGTGTCCAGGTAGGCCTACAGCAAGGACAGGGAGAAAGCGGCCTCTGGATCCTGCTAGGTGATGAACATGGGATGGTGCAACATCCTTCAGCCCTCACCTGTACACAGAGGTGCCTCCAGACATAGCCGGACCAGTCGAGCCACCTCAGCTGAGGCACATCTCTGAGGAGCTCTTGCTTTTCACCAGCCCTTGAGCAAATCCATGTCTGGAGAGGCCAGCCATGCAGCGCAGTGGATAGCATACACATTTGCTGCAGCACCAGCTGTTCCCCATGCCTTGCATCATCTTACCTTGCACAGCCTCTCTGTCTCCAGGAGGCTCAGCTTTCCCCTCTGCCTGTTTTTAAAGGCAGCCCAGGGGTGGTAAGAGTGGAGCAGAAAAGGGCTGTCCAGGTGGAGCTGACTTAGGAAGGGATGTGGATAAGAAAGTTTTGGAGAGAGGGATTAAATCCAAGGCTTTAATCTGCCTTTGCAAGCAAGCTGTGATGCCAGGGCAGAGCTCTTCACTGGATGGCTGGGCAGCCGTACAGGGTGCAGCATTTCACACCTTACATCTGTCCTTGCAATAATCCCCATTTCCCCCTGGTCTGGCTCACATCTCCATGCACTGCCCAGGATTCCTGCAGTGCCAGCTTGAGGGGCACAAGGCAAAGCAAATCCAGCTCTGCGCGTCCCTGCAGCCAGCTCACCCAACCTCCCCCCGCAGCCAGCACCACGCCACTTGCTGTGACTGATACAGGGAACCTGGTGCTTTTATTAAACTCTTTACTTCCTGTTTTAAGCTTAATAATAAATTGCATGTCACATTACGGCTGTGTTTATTAAAACCCATTGGTGTGGGCTCTGCTCTGCAACAGTATTTGAATTATTGAAAGCAACCCCCCGTGGAGACCTATTTGCTGCAAACGCAGGAGGATTTATTTCCATTTTGTTTATTAGGCAGTATAAGTGCTGGGTGGAGGCAGGGAAGCCGTCTTGCTATTTTATTTTCTCTCTGAGCCACTACAGCAGGGTGAAGAGGTGCCATGCAGAAGACAGGAGGAAGAATGCCACCCCCCAACAGGGATGGGGACAGGTTGGGCACAGAAGTCCTCGGGGTAGCTGATCGCTCTGCCCTACAGGTCTCTCTGGCTCTGGTTGAGTTCTCCACACGTAGTCGCTTTGTGCCTCAGTTTACCTATCTGCAGAGCGAGGGAGGTTACAGTGCTGCTTCCATCCAGGCGTGACCAGCGATCAGCTCGGGCTCAATGAGCCTCTGCCAGAAGCCATCGATCTCCCATGGGAGGTGCCCATGGCATGGGGGGGACTGTCAGCAAGGCCACGAGGGCCGTTTACCCTTCGGCAACCCTAGCTCAACGCAGACTCCCGAGGATTGCAGCTGAACATCTCCAGGCTCTGCCTCATCCCAGCTCTGCCTGCAGCAGCCATCCAAAGCCAGTGCCAAGAGGATGTTCTGGCTCTGGTGATCATCCCGAGAGACAGTTCATACTCATGTCACTTGTGATGGCATCACCCCTCCCAGCAAGGCAAAGGTTCTGCCGGGGGCAGGGGGAGGGCATGGAGCAGGCATGGATGGATTTGAGGGTCAGGGTGCTCCAGGGGTGCCCAAGGCCCCGCGTGCCTTCGCAGGCTGCCCAGCACAGTGGCAGGGCCCGGCGCGGCCGGTGGCTTTGCCAGGAGATGGCACTGTTCAACGGCGAATCACGGCCGTGGCCCGAACCTGGACTCTCGAATGGAGGGGCACCGCAGGAAGGACGGCCAGCAGGTCGAGGGAGGTGATTCTGTCCCTCTGCTCTGCTTTTGTGAGACCCTACCTGACTGCTGTGTCCAGCTCTGGGGCTCCTAGCATAAGAAGAATGTGAACCTGTTGGAGCAAGTCCTGAGGAGGGCCACGAAGATGCTCAAGGGGCTGGAGTCAGGCTGAGAGAGTTGGGCCTAAAGAAAAGTAGGCTGAAGAAGAGAAGGCTCCAGGAAGACTTAAAGCACCTTCCAGAACCTAAAGGGGCTATAAGAGAGCTGGAGAAGGACTTTAGATAGTCGCTTGTAGTGATAGAAAAAGGGTGAATGGCTTTAAACTGAAAGAGAGCAAGTTTAAATCAGATATTAGAAAGAAATTATTTTTTGTGAGGGTGGTGAGGAACCAGCAGAGGTTGCCCAGAGAAGCTGTGGACTCTCCAGCCCTGGAAGTGTTGAAGACCAGGCTGGGTGGGGCCCTGAGCAACCTGGTCTAGCGGAAGGTGGCCCTGCCCACGGCAGGGGTGTTGGAACTAAATGACCTCTAAGGTCCCTTCTAATCCAAACTATTCTATCATTCCACGTGCCTCCTACCCAGGCCCAGACAGCGGCAGGTCCCAAGGTCCCTGCATCCACAAGGGCAGGCAAGGACAGGGGCAGCATGTTTTTGTTACAGGAGTGTATTTACTTGCCAAACTTGGTGGGTTTTCCCTGAAGACCAAAAAACCCTGTGGCTTGGCAGCTGGTCAGAGGGTGCATCTCCAGGGTCTTTCAGGTCCTGGCAGGACAAGCCCCCCTTTCTTTGTACCCAGGCTCGCAGTCACCTCTGGTGCCCTGGGAGGTACCCACACCCTGCTCATCCCAGGTGGCCGGGAAGTGTCAGTGCTGTGCCTGGGCCAGTGGCCACATTAACGCTTCCCAGTCCAGTTCTCCCTGTCCCTGACATCAGCCTGACCTCTGGGCTGATCAGGTGCTCTGACTGCAGTCGGCTGGGCTGGCAGGAGCTGCTCAGCCTCTTCTGCCCCCAGAAAGCAACTGAGCCAAAAATCGGCCAGCAAAGGAATTTGATGCTGCGTGCTATTGGGGCACACCCTCTGAATCCACACGGGCACCAGGTTTGGTCAGGCCCCTGGGAGCCTCTAGGTGTCCAGAGCTGAGAACAGGATCTGCAGAGTCTGGGGTGATCCCCTCCTTGGGGCAGGGGCTGCAGAAAACATCTGAGCAGCCAGCAGAAGAGATGACCAAATGTTTTTAGAGCCAATAAATAACCTCAATTAAACTCTATGGCAGTGACCGATTCCAGCCATGCAGCAATATTGGCTTCTTTAATTTTTAAGTGACTGGAAATGGCAAGACTGGGAGCTGGGATGAGGTGCAGCTCTCTCTGCACCCCTGGAGCCACTCTGTTGCCCTTCACTTTGTGGGGAGTGGAGCTCAACTACTGGCTGAGCTCCAGCCTGCCAGTCAGACAGCCCTCTGCCACAGTGGGATCCGAGGAGTCCAGGAGACACAGCCCTTGGTTTGGTTAATTTTGGCCAAGAGCTTTTGCTCAAGTTCTCCCCTCTCTCAGTCACCACATCCCCACTGCTCTTCCTGCCAGGCAGGAATCACCAGCATCCCCTGCCACATCCCTACAGGTACAAAGGCACTGGGTGCAAAGCAGAGGTGGGCAAGGACTGAGACTAAAATGCAGTTGCCCAGGCAGAGCATGGTCTTGCAGAGCACATGGAGAGCCAGGGATGGAGTGTGTGACCCATCCAACACTCTCCAGCCAGACCAAAGCTGCATCCACACCCGGCATTGTGTTGGATTCGTGCCAACACAGGCAGGGCAAGCCTGGCCCTGAGGAGGGTTGGCATGGCAGCCCTGGCTGGGGGCCAGCCCCAGGCACCGGCAGGGAGCCCAGCAAGCAGCTCTTGACTGCTGAAGCTCCGGGACGCTCTCGGATTTCCCCATGGCAGCCTCAGTCCGAGTGTGGCCCAGTTCCACCAGCTCATTTGTGTGCAAAACAGGAAGGAGATCAAGATGGATAAAAAAGGCCCAGCTTCTCTGAAAGCATATTTTACATCCAAAAAAAGCAAAATAAAAGCCAATGGCACACTTCTGTCCCTGGTCCCTCCTGAACACCCTCCAACTCTGAAGGAGCAGCCCAGGAGGATTCTGTTATGCTGTTAGACAGAATGACAACCTGAGGCACAGGTGGCTTTTGCATTTCTCTGGCTGAGAAATGGAAAGGGCAGGCACTCCAGCAGGCAGGGCAGCTCTGCCCCGTCAAGATGTGGTGCAGGGGGCCAGGACTGGCCCAGCCTCACCGTCTGCAGGAATTTTGCTCTACTGCCAATTACAGACAAATCCCTTTTATTTGCTTGTTCAGGTTTCAGTGCCGTAATTGTGTCATCTGAGCCAGCTCTCAAGAGAAAAAGGAAGAAAAGAAAAGAAAAAACATGTGAAGGAGAGTAGCACGGCACCCGAGCTGCCAGCCTTATTGCATCCTGCCTGCTCCTGCCTGGGGTCTAGCCAATTCCTTCCTCACAGGGTCTGGCTCCCTGCCGCAGCTCTGGACCTCCCTGGAGCTGGGACTGAGTAACTGGGAGTGGTTTGGTCCATATGGAGGTTTTGAGCACCAGAAGTCCCGTAAATGTTGCTGCTTTGGGGGGTAAAGCACCCCTTGAATGTGAGCTCAGCCCCAGAATGCCCATAAGAAGGGTCCCAACAGCCCTCTCTGGGTAGTGAGCAGCAAAGTGTAGCTCTGAGCTTCCTTCCTGTGCTCCCCCCAAATGAAAGTTTGCTCTAAATCACCAGCTCTGGGAGGTAGGTGGGATTTTTTTTTTAATATAAGGTTTCCACTAGAAACTGGAGCATCCCTTTCCTTCACCAACGAGGCACAGAAATGCTCCACACTTGACAGGGCTGTGGTTACCTGGGTGGAGACCCCAGTGTCACAGGGGACCCCAGGACCCCAGGATGAGAATGGGCAGCAGTGGGATGGGATCCAAACGCATGGGAGTACAGTGATTTGGGTTAATGCATCCCCACTGCACAGGAGATGGTCTGCTGGGCACCCCCATTTCCATGTGGGGTGAGAAGGGTCGAACCCACACCAGGACCAGCTGTGAGCATGAGGATGAGCAGGAGGGCTCCTCAGCTCAAGTACCCCACAATGGACAAGGTAGCATCCACAGTGTTAGCACCCTTCCTCACCCCCGTAATCATCCTTGTGGATGCAGGACAGTCAGCTGGCCTTGGCTTTGACCTACATGTATATTTTAAATAACATCAACTGAAATGACAAAGGAAAGTATGAAGTCAGTCAAAGGCATGGAAGGGAAAACATGAAGTCAGTCAAAAAAAGGACAAAGTGTTTCAGACCACAAGGGCGGTTCAGCTGGAGAAAAGACAGCACTGAAAGCCACAAGTGTCTGGTTTCCTCAAATCACTACTTTTCTGGTTAAAAACAAAACAGAGGAGAAGGATGTTTTGGCAGCAGGTTCCTCAGGTTCTGGGGAGAAGCTGGGATGTCTCTGTGCTTGGGGGATGCAGAGCAGACGGGGGGTGACACACTGGTTATCACAGCCAGGTCCCACCTCTCTGCTCTGGCTTCCCCAAAAATTATTCATACAGGACAGCGATGCCCCTGCCTTGGCCTCCCTCTCCCCAAGGGGGCTGTGTCCATCCCTCATCACACACAGCACAGCTGTCCTGCAGTGTCCTACCTGCCATTGTGTCTCCACTCAGTGCCAGAGGACAGATCCACCCTGCTGCAGGCAGAGCTTCCCTGGCACCAACCAGCCAGTATCCTATCCCCCGACACCCCAAAAGGATGTGTCACCCTGTCCCCCTCCCCAAAAACCAGGCTGGTGTGCCAGGATTGTTCAGAGAAGGAGTTTTGGGCTGGAGGGTCCTTGCTCCAGAGATGTCCCCAGCCCCCAGGGAAGGGTCACTGTGGGCGAGGTGATCTCTGCAGCCAGACGTGCCATCTCTGGGCTAGTAGTAGTCCTCCTCACTCTCCCCGTAGTCCTCAGGTGGGGGGTTCGGCAGGGAGAAGTCCGTCAGGTTGAGTTGGTCTGAAATGGCAGCATGGGGACAATGTGACATTGCCACCCTGCTGTGCCTGTCCCCTTCCCCACCAGGACCAAAGCCAAACCATGCACAGCGGCTTTCGGGGGCATCCCCAGCCCAGCCCTATGCTCCAGCAGCTCCTGCCATACTGGTGCACTGTGCCCAAACACCCTTTCCCGTGTCCCCATGAGAGTGTGGGGATAAGGACACGGTGCTCACCCGGTGTGAAGACGGTCAGGCTGGCCAATGCCACCACCTCCCCGACCCTGTTCCTGGCGAAGCAGCGGTACGTGCCCTCATCCGTCACCCGCACACCCTGGATCTGGAGCCAGCCTGTCACTTCATATTTCTGGGGGCCGCCTCTGAACTGCAAGAAGGGGGGAACTTGTGTCAGCACTTGTGGCAGAAGCAAGGCGGAGTCTGTGCCACAGAGCCCTGTTCCCCTGTTTCAGCAGGCAGTGAGGTCCCAGGATTGCTCTGGCAGCAACCATGCTATTTTCTGTTTATCCCTAGGAATAAATAAGCTTTTCCCGACCCAGCTGGGCTGCAGCTGTGTTTGCAGGCTGCTATTATGGTGCAGTGGCCAGGGGTGGAGGACAGTAGAGTTTCCCCCAGCCAGGCAGGGTAGTCCTGCGTGGGGTGAAGATCCTCAGCTAGACCCCACGACAGGCTATGGGGAGGCTTGAAGGACAGAAAGATGGAAGGGGGCCATGGTGCCAGGTCCCACCTGCTCTCCTGGCTGCCTCTATCCATTCCACCACAGTTTCTTCCCCGTTGGTGCCTGGCTGAGGTGCATGGCCCCTTTGCCTCTGCCCACACCCTGTAATAGCTAGGTACACCCAACTGGGCGCTATATTTGGGGCTGGCTGCAGGGAGGATGATGACCCTTGGGCCTGCCAACTCTGGGAGGGAAGCCCTTCTGACGGGAAAAAAAGGCAGGAACTGGCTGAGTGCGCTGGTAGGACCAGAGGACAACTCGGGCTGCAAGGCACTCAGGAGATCCTCTTTCCAGCCCTGCCAGTGGGACTGCAAGTTAAGCCAGCATGCACAGCAAACTAAAGGCAGGGAAGAGGGGAAACTCCCTGCTGCAGGACTCTATGAATATGAATAAGTTCAAAAACTACTAGAGGAAATCACAGAAGTGAGCTATGCTGATGGCTCCTACCACTGAGACACCAGCCCTGGCTCAGTCAGTCCTCATGGTATACAGTCTGCAGTCACCTCTTCTTACCCCTAGGCAGCCAAGCTTGGCCATTCCCAGAGCATAACCACTCTCAGGTCTGGTTGTCCGTGAGCTCTGAGAAGCACTGAGTCACCCTGGGGTTGTTTCCAATGCCCTAGGCGCGCCGCTCACCTGGACAGAGATGTGGGGGTCATCTCCAGGCAGCAGCATCTCTGTGCCATCCTTCCTCCACTCAATGGATGCCATGGGGTAGGCGAAGACCTCGCAGCCAAAGATGACATCCTGCCCAGTGATGTTCCATGTGTCATAGGGAGGAGAGATGATCTGAGGCTCTGGGAAGAGGGGTAGAGGAGAGCGGGGTGGGCTCAGAAGAGGTCCCACTCTTGGCAGGTCCCATGGGCTCTCTTGGACTGGTCTCTGGAGCAGCAGCATTTGGTTCACATAGAGATGCTGGGACCCTTCCCATGTCTGTCTCCTCTCCCTCCCACGGCAGACCCTCACCTCTCCCAAGGACATGGTCCCTCCTCACAGCTGGGAATGAGAGCTCCCTCCCCAGCCCCGCCCAGTCCAAGGAGGGTTGCCATCCCTGCTGGCCTCAGTCTCCCCGCCTGTGCAATGATGCTCAAGTGACACATACAGCAGGAAGTGTGCAATGACAGCAATGTTACAAAGCAAAGCTCTCCTGAGCAATCGGAGCACTCTTTCTGTGGGAGAAAGGCCAAGGGGCGCTCATCCAGCCTGAGGCTGGTGAGGATGGATGAGGTAGTTGAGCTTCCAGCCAAATGAGGCCTCTGCTCTGACACAGGGCTTGTGCCAGCAGAGAAGGGAGTCAGCAGGTCCCCATCTGCTGGATGGAGCCAACACCTCCAGGTTCCACATCCCTTCCCTGGAGGGATAGAGTGAGGACTACCCTTCTTACTCGCACCTGCTCCGTGATCTGGCCCATAGCATGAGCCAGAGGTCAAGGGAAGGTTTCCACCTCCAGATATACCTGGGAAAACACTCAAGAACATGATGATCTACAGAAAATAAGGTCAACTTCGACATGTCTCAGGCTGTGGTGACAGCACTGGGTGACCTGTGCTGGATTGGGCAGGATGGGGCATGGCCTTCCTGCTAGACTGTCCCCCCTCAGCCCCCACCTGATTTTTAAATGGGAAATGGAAATCACATACCCGAGCCAAACCAGCCCTGGTTTCTATTTGCAGGAAGTAGGCACATTTCTCGGGAGCAACAGGCCGGTGTGAACCCAGCACTGCTGCCAAGAATTCACTAACAGTTCCCTGGAACTTCCCCATCTGCTCCACCAGGATTTGTAGCTTCCCATAAACTCTGCTCCCTCTTGGCGAAGCTGCTCCCAGATTTCTCCAAGCACTGGATCTGCAAGGGGATCCCCCAGAGCAGCAGGGTGGGGGGACTAGTGGGAGCCTGACACTGCATGGAGCAGTGCCCAGTGCAGTCCTGTCCCTGCGGTTTTGCTGCCAGGTGAAACAGTTAAGCCATACGCCCTTGTTTGACTCTTTCCACAGCTCCAGGGCCACTACCTGACTCACAGGGACCTTCATGGGCCACGGTGAGGTTGGCGTCGGGGTGGGCATGGGCAGTCTCGAGGAACCTGCAGATCTGGGAGTAGGTTTTGCCGTCGGAGCCGCAGAGGGCCAGGTGGGAGAGGCAGGCACACTGGGGCTCAGGCACCTCTCCATGACGCAAGTCCTCGGCATCCAACCGGCACTCCAGATGCTCCCCACACTTGCCATAGAAGTGGTTGGTGTTGTCCAGGTCGCAGATCTGTCCCTCCAGGTTGGCACATTCCCAGCAGCAGTCGCAGGCATCCCGCACTGTGCCAGCCAGGCACCCGCGTGGCATCGGGCATTCCTCTGGCTGGCACTCAGTGCAGCCCTCCCCTTCCTCCAGCAGCCGTTGCCAACCCCGCTGGAGGTAGTCAGAGGTGCTGGGAAAAGCCTGGCCCAGCTGGAGCAAAGCCCAGTGCAAGCAGAGCAAGGAAAGCACGAGGCAAGAGATGTTGAGGGTCTTGGCTTCAGACATCCTCATGGCAGCTCCTCTATCCCAATCCCACTGTCACTTGGATGGGGATTTCTGGCACTGCTCTGGTCTCCCTGTCTAGATCTGAGGAGCCATCCTGGCCTGTGAGGAGGGAGAAGGTGTGTTACTGGTGCAGGAAGTGTCTCCCACTCCTTTGTCTCCTGGCTGGCTTGCTCTGAGCAGCAGCACTGCATGATGTGCAGGGGAGGGTTGGTCCCAGCCCCTCTCACTCCCAGCCCCGCAGTCACGGCCTTTGCACCCTGGAGCTCCCCAACCAGCTCCTGCCCTGAGATGCTGAACATCTTCTGGAGAGACAGTACTGGTGACCCCAGCCCCATCAGGTTTCATCCTTGTTCCTTTGGCAGCCCAGCATGCAAAGCCCAGCCTCCTCTGACCCCAGCATAGCCTGGGAAGCCACAGGCAGGGCACTGGACAGGTTGTTCTACAGCATTAGGGTTCAGCTCATTCATACCCTGCTCCTGGTCTCCTGTCAGAAAGCTGCTCTCAAGCCCCTTTCCTTTCCCCATTGCTTTGCAAGAGTCATGAGTCCTTTTTTCCTCCCTCACCATCCATACAAGCACAATGGAGTGGCTGATCCTGCAGACAAGGTGCTCTTTCTGAGCTGGAGGCAGCCGAGCCAGGAGGATGCTCCCAGTCATGCCTGGCTTTTGTTCTCCTGCCCTCCCCGTGCTGTAGCCCCTCTTTTTTGGCACCACCCACCCAAGCAGGGGAAAAAATGCTGACTCCCCAGAAGGTTTTGTGACCCCCTCAGTTATCACACAGGCAACTGAGGCTGAGCACAGAGGAGCTCAGTGCACAGGTGCGCAACCACTGGACTGGCAGCAGACCCAGTGTGGTCAGCCTGTACCAGCACAGCAGTGTCCCCGTCCTCAAACCCCAAGCCTGCACTACCTACTCAGGGTAAGAAGAGGCTGATCTACTCCGGGTTTCCCATCTCTCCTGGGGGGGAAAACGTGGACTCTCAGAGCCTGTCCCCAGAGAGGGTGACAATGAACCAAATCCCTTTGTGAACATCCCTCCCTGCCCCCCGTTATACCCTGCCAGCCTTCCCTGAGATGGGGTTAAACTATGGTCCTCCGCCCCAGGGCAACTCAGCATAAGAGAGCGGGGCTGGGGAGGGGACCCAGACAGACAGGCTGTCCCCTCCCTTCCCTCTGGGAACAGCACCGAAGGGCAAGCTGCAGCCCCCCCAGCTACACCTCCACTCCAGGGGCTGACACAGCCCAGAGCTGGGATGTGGATGGCCCGGATAATGGGTTACCCATATGCATCTCCCGGATAACAAACCGTGAAGATTTGACCCGTTTAGCAGAGACCACCAGGCCCCCCCAGGAGTGGAAAGGGGCAGAGTGTCCCAGTGTCGGAGCCATCCCCCGGCCCACCTTACCCCAGTCTTTACAGAGCAAGGCTCCATCCCCCGATGGATGCGAGGGGCCAGAGAAAGGGTACGGGTGAATTGCAAAGTTGGTCTCTGCCTCCTCACGTCCGGGGTGCAGGGGCTGGGGGTGCTGGAAGAGTGCTGGGAAGAGGCACGACGTCCCCTGAGGTCCCCCAGGAGCCACCCCCCCATAAGCCGCCACTTACCGGAGGCGCCGGTGCCGGGGGCCGCGGGTGCGCAGTGGCGGTGGCGGCGGGGCTGCTGGACGGCAGGGCTGCTGGCCCCCGGCCGCTCCGGCACCGCCGTGATGTCAGCGAAACGTGAATCCCCCCGCCCCTCTCCGGGCCCGCGGCCCGTCCCTGGACCGGGACACGGGCTGGCCGGCACCCTTTCCCTGCCGGGGTCCCACCACGCACCGCACCCTGGCCCCGGGGCTCTGCCGCTCCGGCTCCCTGGCACCGGCACCTCCCCGCGGACCCCCATGCTGGGATCCCCCCAAGTCGTGTGCGGGACCTGTGCTAATGCTCCGCCCCATCCATGGGGCAGGAAGGGACTGGGGTCCCCTCCTTTGCAGTCCAGCTTTGCAGGAGTCTTTGGGGACAAGTAAATGGGAGAGGTGGGCATGGCTAAGGAAGTGGTCAAAAGTATCTCTCAATCTGTAATTTGGCTGGGAAACAAAGACTGAAGAGTCGAGCAGCTGCTGTAAGTAAATGGGGGGATAACTCCCGGGGGATGTTTGCACTCGCCCCGCACCAGGAGCCACGTTTGAAGGGGGTATTGGGGTGTCAACCACGACGTTCCCTTGGCTGGAGTGGAGCTATTGAGAGCAATGGTGGGGCTGCTCCATGCCACAGCAGTGCAAAACCCGTGTGTACAGGGCTGGGGCTCCAGATCTCCCCAGCAAGCTGCCTTGCTGCTCCCTGCCTCAGTTTCCCTCTGGAACTGGCTCTGAGGAGTGGGGGAGCCAGCATGCCTTTGCAGCACAGACACACACCCTGCATTTGCATCTTGCTCCGGATGCCGTACTGAGGGGATCACACAGCCTGCTCCTCTCCAGGCAAGGAATTTGTGGGATTTAGTTCCCCCGTGAAGCTCAAGGAAATCAGGACCCCTCTAAGGATCTGGTTTCCTTCACCATGCTGCAAAAATCTGCTTTTGCTTTCCAACACCCTCCTGCAAATTCGTTCTGGGTTCCAGGGCTCTTGCTCGGTCACGTTGTGAATCCAGCCATGTCTAACGATGGAAAATGCGGCAGGCTTCAGCCTCCTTAAATCTGTCTCTGCCGGCCAAACTCCCCTCTCCAGCCCCCTGCTGCAGAGTGGGGTTTCCTGCCAGCTCTGCCTTCAGCCTCATGTCCCACTCCCCCTCCGTGGCCCCCAGCCCCTCGGCTCAGGGCTGCCTTCCTCCCTGGCTCCCCTTGTCCAGCCTATTGAGTGCAGTTCCCACATGCCACAAGTTTTCAGGTCCAGCATCCGCGAGTCGCTGAGCAGCTGGGGCTGCAGCTGTTTCGGGAGCAGGGACAAAGTCAGGAAGGGCTGAGGTTTTCCTACTCGCAGCCCCAGAGCTGGGTCAGCCTGAGCAGAGAGGAGACAGACTGTAGGCGGCCCAGACAGGGGTGCTGAGCCTCCCGGGCTATCCCTGCCATACCACCCTTCCCGCTTTGGGGTGAAGGACTGCCTGCACATTCAGACATTCCTGCACCAAACACACCCTCACTTGTCCCTGCTCCACACAGGGGGTAAAGCAGTGAAGCAAGCCTGGCCCCATACGCCACCTTCTGCCTGCAAAGCTCCTGGCCAGCACAGAAACAGAGCCAGCACTTAAATCCCAGGCACTGCTGAAAACTGACCACCAATGTTTCAGGTTATTTGTGCCTCTTGCCCTCGGCAAGGGGGAGCAGGTCCCAATGCTTGCTGTCCTTTCCCACACATGGTTCCTTCTCCCATGTGCCACAGCCCAAACACTTGGTGTGTCTCCATCTTCATGGGGTTATCATGGCCTCTGGGTGTCTGGATTCATCTGAGCATCACTGCAGCATCAGCCACTAACAAGGGAGAACCCCTGGCCAAAGGTGAAATCCAAACACATCTGAGATCTAAGCAGGAACAACTCCAGTTGTGGAGCAACACAATCCAGCCCTGGAAAGCCAAGGGCAGCTCAGCTCAGCTCAACAAGATGGAGCTCAAACCTGGCAGTTAATTAAACCTCCTGCTTAATGAGACTATTGAATGTGCTAATAAACAGTAGCAGCTATGAATGAGGGGTGGAAGATCTAACCTGTGCTTAACAAGGAGTTCTGCTCAATCACACCTGAAGTCAATCAACACAGCCACGGCTGCAAATGGGGTTTGTGCCTTATGTCGCTTGACAGCTTTGTGGGGAAAAGGGTGATCACAGCCCTGCCATGGCCTGGCACTTGGGTAAATTGCATTCCTGGCTCCCTATCAGTGCTGGCTAGTTATCTCTCATTTTTCCTCACTTTTTGTGAGCCCAGTGAAGCTCCTGGAACTGGGCTTTGAAGGCTGAGCACTAAAGCCTCCTCCTCTGTTCCTGGTGGGTTGCTCCCCATCACTGTTTTCTCATCTTGTGATGGTCCCATGGAAGCCAGGAGTCCATGGGTGTTCCTGGCAGGCCCACATCCGTGGCATCCCTCCAGAGCTCTGTTATCAGAATGAAACACATCACATCTGATGGGGGTACCACACTGCTCCTGGCCCCACTGACCCCCCATAGCTTTGGGCTGATCCCCCAGACACTCCACAGCAATCTGGGGTTTATGGCAGATGAGGCGAAGGGAAAAATCCAGTCTGGAAAAAAAGCCCTAGGCCAAGTGACTCAATGTACGTCATGTCAGGCAGGGCTGGCAAGCAGCACTGGGACCGGGCTGGTGGGGTTGAGAATGTGGGTTATGTCACAGCAGAAGCAAATGGCACCAGAGATTCTGGGACAGAATGCTGCCAGCACACTCTCTGGGGCCATGGGGGTCTCCTCATAATAAACCAAATCTCTCTCATTTCACATCAAGTACACTCTCTGTTTCCTGCTGTCTGACAGCCTGAAACAGCCCGGTTCTGACCAGCCCACACCAAGGCGGAGCGGTTCTCGAGGGGTCCCAGCCACATTCCAGGGCTCCACTGGGGGGACAAGGGTGCAACAGGCAGGTCCCCCCCCGCCTGCGTGCCAGGCCAGACCCGCTCTAGGAAGCAGCCAGGCTCAGGTTTCTCCAGGCTTTTCCAGACTGAATTCCTCGGAAGAACCAACCCGTCAGCAAATTCTTGAGGAAGCGGTTGCAGCTGTGTGCAGGGTCAGCCGGCCCCGAGGCGCGATGGCCGAACGGTAAGTGAAGCCGCGGTGCCCAGTCTGCCCGGGGTCCCCGGCCAGAGCCGCGGCTCAGCTCCATCCCCACAGGAATCATGCCGTTTCCTGAGGTTTTCCCACCAGCCCCATCCAAGTGCAAGTCTAATAACTTTCGGCAGGAACCGAAAAGGCGGCGGAGGCTGCATTCCCGGGATGCCCTCGCACTGGCACGGTCGTGCCAACTTTGACATCCCGGTGCCACCATTCGGGTTCCACCGCCCCCTGACCCGCCCGGCTCCTCCCACATCCCGACCCCGCAGCCCCTGCGTGTCCCCGCCCGGCCCGCGGGGCTGCCCCGGCACAGGGGTGCGGGTGGCGGTGCGGGCAGGCGGCTGCGGGGTCTCTGCTGCCACCTCCAGGGCACTGCTGGCCTCGTTCCTGGCCCCTTGCGGTGACACTGACCCTGCACCTGGGGGCTGCAGAACCTGGAGTAGTGCATGGACACCTCAGCCCCACCACCCTTATCCTTCTGCACGCTAAAAGCCCCGCTATCAGCCGAGCCTGGGAGCCCTCACCGCAATGGAGTGTCCTGAGGGGCTTGGGCACAACCTCCTGTGATGGGGGGGATCCTCTGTTCAGCCTGCCCTCGTGCTCAGGGCTGCATGGCCCCCACAGACGGGGCGGGTGTTCCAGAAGGTGCTGCCAGCTCGGTGGCACGGCGCTTGCTGTCGCCTTTGCCACCATCCCTTTCCCCAGCCTCCAGAAGCGCCAGCAGGGCTGGGACACAGCCAGGGAAGGTGACCCGCTGCCAGCACCCCGGCACCTCCTGCCACTGGGGACGGGCACTGGGGAGGGGGAGCCTGCCTACGCCCCCCTGCAAGAGGCTGCCCATTTCCAGGCGTCATTAAAGAGCAATTAGCTGGAAATTAAGCTGAGAACAAGTATTGATTAGCTCATTAAGGCTGGGGGAGCCGGCTGAGGCGGTAGGAATTGCTGCCGCTCGCCCTCATTATGGGCAAGGTTAAAGCATGTGGTCGGGCAGCTCATTAAAAATGCCAGGGACCAATCGATGTCCCCAGCCCAGCGCCGCCCAGCACCCCCAGCACCACTGGGGACACCCAGCTGCTGTCTTTCTGGGACTGGCCCTTGACCTCTGTCGTGAGCCAGCTTGGGAAGGAACTGAGCATCCTTGCTCCCCTGCATCTACTGCTGCATCCTGGGCTCCCCTGCAGTGGCAGCGGTGTCCCTTTTGGGTTTGTCAACCCCCCAGATCTCACTGGCCAAGTGAGTTTTCTCTCTCCCAGTCAGGGGAATCCGGGGGACAGGTTCCCTCTAGCGCAGTGAAGTGGCTGAGTCTGTGGGCTCACTGCACTGCTGCCAGCTCCAGGAGAGAACACCACGGCTGGTTTGCAGGGCAGCACCCCAGACCTGCAAAGCATCAGCGGTGGCAGCTTGTGCAGGTGGGGGACAGACCAAAGGGATGGAATGAAAGCAAGATGACAGGTGAAGGACACTCAGTGGCTCTGTATGGCCAAGTACTGCCACACCACATTGCCCTGTATCCCATCCTCACAGCTCTGAGGGTCTCTTAAGGAGAGCCCACTCTGCCCAGCCAGACCCATTCAGCCAGACCCAGCCACCCCGAGCATCTGTGTCTCTGGTCCCGTGTCCCTCCCATTTCCATCTCTGCCTCTCAGGGCCACCAGCAGTTCAGGGCCAGCTCCCAGCCAGCACACACAAGGAGGGTGTCCCTGCAAAGCCGGGTGGTGTGTGTGGGAGGAGGCAGGTGTCATCATTATTTTTGTTTTCTTTACACTGCTCTGGAAATATATTGTATTCGCAGATAATCCCGTTCAATTACACCACAATAAAACACATAATAAAAACGTAATTCATTTTTCCTGAGCGCTCCATCTCCCTGTGTCTTGGCAAGCTATTAAAAATTTGTCTTCATTTTTCTGGCAAGAGCCTTGTACCTTTTCATCTTTAATTTATGAGAGCAGAATAGCTACTGACAAGCCCTTATTGCATGGCGAGGGGCTGCATTATTTATAAGCCGCCAATGGCTGGCTCAGGGGAGATATTTGCAATATTCTAGGGCCAGGAGAAGGAGGGGGGCAGATCCCTGATGTGCCTGTCCCAATCCACTCACTTCTCCACCCTAGGTGGGTGCTGGGTGCAGGTGTTCTCCTGGCTGCCCCTCGAGGGGAGCTGCCCCAGCCTGGCCTCTGACAGCCCCTGCCAGCTGTGGAAGCTGTGGTACAGAGTGGCTTTGGGCTGCCTGGCCCGTATCTCGTCACTGCTGTATCTGCCCATCTTGGCCTTTGCAGTGGCTCTCACTCCTCTGTCCTTCAGCACGCGGCACTGCAGAGCACGGTTGCCTCCATCCCTCCTCTCCCTGGATGGACATCCATGCCTCCTTCTGACTGCCCTGGTCAGACAGAAAGCTGAGGGGGAGGCAGCTGCTGCTCGCAGGCTTGCCAAGGTCCTGTGACAGCAGCCATGTGCTCTCCAATGTGCTCTCCGATAGTCGTGCATAGAAAGCGGGATAAAAATAGTCCTGCAGGGGAGGCACAAGAGCAGGGCCAGGACTGTCCTGTGAGGGGGCTGCAAAAGGGGGTGTGAGTGTGGGCAGAGCCAGGGTGACGCTCTGGCCTCTCCAAACCAGCAGCATCCAGGGCAGCAGCTTAGCAAAGCTCTCTGCACAGCGGCGAGGTCCAAAGCCGACTGTACTAAAAAAAGCCCTCCTGACAGCTGGATAAGCTTAAACACAGGCCAGGCCAGTCAGAGCTGCTGCAAAGGCAGCGGGCTGGAAAGCAAGGAGCACAACACAACCCAGCCCCAGGGGGTGCAGAGGCACCCCAGAAGCCAGCGTGCCCCTCTGTCCTGCTCCCACCCTCACCCCAATAGCAGCCCCTTTCCACCACATACAAGCTAGCAAGCAGCACACTTCTCTTTGCTGTTGGTTTTGTATAAACAATCTGCCTTTATTGTTTGGTACATATAGGTACATGATATGTGTATCAAAAATATCTAGAGGAAACCACAGTGCATTTAAAGCTATTTGAGAAGGTCCACCTGAAAGCAAGCATTCCAGGAGGGGGTAGAGTAACCCCTCAGGGGAAGCCCAGCCCTGAACACAGATGGCATTAAAATGAGAATAAAAACCAAGACTCTACTGGGATTAAAATGTGCCATTTGCTCTGGGGATGGAAGCAGCAGAAAGCCAGATTAAATCCCCAGAGCAGCCTGGAGGAGAGCAGAAGGTGAGCTGGGAGCACACGCCTGGGCTGGGAGAGCCCCCCACTCTGAGTTCAAGCCACTACGTGCAATTGATCACTCACTCCCAGCTATTTTGGGTATGGGGAGTTTGCCTCTCCAAAAGCTGGTCTGCCATCCCCAGACACCAGCTCCCGAACTGCTGGGCACCGTAGGGTGCCTGCAGAGGTGTTCTACCTTCAATTGCTGATTCTCTGCTGCCTCCTAAAGCTGGGGAGCACCATTTTCTTCCTCATCCCACTTTTTTTTTCCTCCACCACAGCTCACAAGGTCCCTGGTGTTGCTGCCCACACTTCCCTGTGCACTGCACAGAGCTACAGGCACACGCAGAGAGGAGGAGTGAACCAGGGTGCCAGCCAGGAGGTCCCCAGAGCAGGGCTGAGCCGGGCATGGGGACGGGATTTGGTGTGGTGCTGCATGGCTGCAGGCACCCTGGGAAGCAGGGCTGAGCACCTGGGACCTATGGAAACGCAACGGCCAAGGGAAAGCGGCGGCAGCCCCAAGGGGATCCAAAGGGCGAAGCTCAGCAATGCGCTGGCCCAGCAGCTCTGTGGGATACATCTCGGCCACCCCAGGACCCTGTTCAGAGCCCTTTGTTGAAGTAGACGGTCTCCAGCCACGGATCTTTCTTCCGGATCTTATCTTGGACTTCAGGCTCCAGGCTGCTCACAGGCATTGAGCTATAGAGGACACATGGATACAGAGGATGGAGGGGGTATACCCACCAGTGGCCTCAGGCTGGAAACTACCTGCTTCACCCCATGGGGATGCTGTCCCCACGGCCCAGCAGACACCAGTCTGCACTGCTGCCTGTGCACAGAGATGTGTGCACAGGATTAAGCCCCTGACTGCTCGAAGAAGCAAAAGAATCTCTTGGGAGTCAGAGAGCACCCCCATCCCACACAGGAGCTACGCGTGCAAGCAAAGTGCCTGTCTGTACCTTTTCTGTGGGAAGAGTGCGCAGCACAATGGGGTGGCAAACACCAAACTGCAAGGGAAAGACATGGAAAGGTGAAGCTCGGCTGCATAAATCACCCACACTCAACCCATGGTCTGATCCCAGAGCAGCAATGAGGCAGCCCAGAGCTGTGCCGGGTGTTCAGCCAGGAAAGGGCTATGGAGAAGCCCTTTCCAAGCTCCAGACCCTGCATTTGGCTCCTGAGATGGGGCAAAATCTGTCCCCCGATGATGTGGGGGAACAGCAATGCTGAGTAGGAGCCCATGGCAGGCTTGAGAGACACCCAGATGACGCAAAACTCCTGGCCCCAGAACCACATATCCCATCCCATCTGCCTGGGGTGCCACTAGCCTGGCCGAGCTCTGGCATACCCCAAGAAACTTTGGGGCAGTTCTCTCCCCCCACTGCCAAGCAGGGCTCCCAGCAGCACTGTCCCATACACTTGGGCTTGGTCTGCACCCAGGGCAGCAATGCCCATTGGTGGAGGATGACTTACCAGAGTCCCACCAGGCCAACCTGCAGGGGAGCATTCAGGTACGGGTATCGCTGCCAGGGACAGGGAGAGGATGTGTGTCAGTGCATTGGACAGGGTGGTAAGGTGTCTATTCTCCAACAGGGTGCCAGCCCTGAGGGGTGCCAACAATGTGCCAAGCTTGGTGGGTGTCCCTACGCCCACCCTCCCATCCCAGGTTCACTGGTACCTTCAGGAAAGCTCTCTTCTCCAGCATGTTCATGATCACCGGCGGAATGGCTGAGGCAGGGAGGAAGGAGATGAGCTCTCAGTGCTCACAGCCCCCTGCCAGCAGTGGGACCCCATCCCACGCTGCCAGGGATCAGCTGCCATCTCCCAGCACAGGTGGAGGAGGGAACACTCACCCATGGCCGGCACTGCCATGCCAATGCGGGACACCACCACCTGGAAAATGGCCTTCTGGGCTGCTGCTGTGGATTCGCCCAGGCGGTTCCCATTCTCATCCGTGACAGGGATCCCCAGCTTGAGCTCTCTGCAGGGACAGAGGAGGTGAGGGGGCCACAGGGCACAAGGGTGAGGGGATCAGGATACAGGACAGAGACACATCTCCAAGGGGCGCTGGCATCTTCCTGTACCCCATCCACTGGCTGCACAATAAATCAGTGGGGGTCTCAGCTGGACCCACACACATTTGGCAGCAGTCCTCAACAGGGCTGTAGGGGGACCAATAATCCCCTGGGTTGCAATCAGGTGCTTGTTACCCTCAAGACAACCCCCCACACTAAGGGCCAGCAAGGAAGTTCCTGCATTCCCCACCAGTGCCTACGAACCCTGAGACAAGCCCGTCCCACCCCAGGGGCTCACCTCTGCCTCATCAGCGGGATGTTGATGCAGTTGGC
Organism: Cnemophilus loriae; assembly: GCA_013397755.1. Lineage (NCBI taxonomy): Eukaryota > Metazoa > Chordata > Aves > Passeriformes > Corvidae > Cnemophilus > Cnemophilus loriae. The sequence goes on from VZTF01008727.1 coordinate 296,699, forward strand.
AGCTGCCACGGCCCCGAAAGGCACGTACCGGCCAATGATTGCTGGCAAGTGCTGGGGTGAAAAGCAGGAGCACGTCATGTAGAGGGTCTGGGGGCAGAGCTGGCTGTCCCTAGGTCTGCCTCAGTCTTCCTGCAAGACACTGTGGTGTCCCAGCCCCACTGGGGGAAAACGTTCCCTTCTCCCCTGCAACTCTCAGCTGGTAAAAGCTGCACAGACCAAAGGGTCTGTGGGGTCCCAGGTCCCCTGCCAGGCCTGGACAGAGGCTGAGGGGTGACAGAAGCCTGGAGATATGTCTGGAGCAAGGCTGGTGGGACAGGCCATCTCCACAGCCATCACTGGGGAGAGCAGTTGCCTTGTGTGGGCAACCTCGGCGAACCTTTTTTCATTTTCTCCCCCGCTCCGGGTGAATCCCCTGCTCAGCTCAGAGCTCAGGGAGGTCCCATGGGGAGGGTCCAGGTCCCCCAGTCATGATGGCCAAGGGTCACTTTACCTTGGTGAGGGATTTCAGCCCCAGTGCTGTGACAACTGCCCCCATGGTTGCGCTCACATAGGCTGTCCCCAGCTGGCTGAAAGAGTAGGAAGTGACACCAGTAAGCCAGGTTCTCCCCATCCTAGGTGCCCCTCCAAAGGAGGGGACAGCATGCCCTTCAAGAGCACCAGGACACCTGGGTTCCTCTCTCAGCTCTACCACTAACCCTGACAGCCCAATGGTGTCCATCTCAGCCTTCACCAGGTCCCCACTGTCCCATCTCACAGTTCCCTGCTATTCAAGGCATCCCCCTGGTGTTTTGGGGTGCCTCGAGGACCTGGTCAGAGAGATGCTTACCTGGGAGTGATGGGTGCATCCCCGCTGCGGTTGGTGTAGTTGACAATGGCATTGAAGGACTGGTTGACCCACTGCCAGAACAGCACAGCCGGTGTGGTCCTGCCAGAGAGAGGAGAGTGCTGGTGACACTGGGGGATGCCACCCATGCTCCTACAGCATGAGTACGAGTGGGGTACGGGACACATGTCCCCTCCTCACCCCAGAGCCAGGAGGATCCTCCAGGTATCCTCTTGGTCCTGGGGTGAGGAGGGGACAGGTACCTGTAGAAGGTCAACATGCAACCAGTGATGGTCATGTTCATGGGGACCTGAGCAGACATGCGTCCCACAAGGATCATCTTCTCGCCCGTGTCAGGGTGGAAAGCTGAGTCATAGATGTACTTGGCCCGCCAAAGCTGGTCCTCTGTCAGCCCAGGGTGTACAGTGCCTGCCCTGCCAGGTAAGGGTAACACCTGTTGAAAGACCCTCTGCCAGCACACATGGCCCATCTGGGCCCCCATACCATTTGCAGCAGCTGGGAGATGCCTTAGGGACCAGACAGGCAGTTTTTGAGGGCTGGCTTTGGCCACGGTGGCCAGCATCACTTCTATTCCCACTCCTGGGAATGACTCCAAGGCTGTATCCTGCCCAGGAGCAGTGCTGAGGGTACATCCATCCTCCCAGTGGGTACCTGTAGTCCTCCACGACCCGTCGGGCTTCCTCCAGTGTAGCCCCTGAGAGCAGCAGGTTTCGGGGGTCGGTCACCATGAAGAAGTGCTTGGCCCGGCCCTGAAAGGTGCTCTGGTCCCAGCGGGGCTCCTGGATGTTGATGGTGGCAGGCAAGGACGGTGGCATCTTCTGGCAGGGCAGGGGATGAAAGGGTCATGTGGGATGCGGTGCCTGTGTGTCCCCCCCACATCCCTGCTGCGGCAGCTCTGGTACTCCCCCAGCCTGGGCGGACAAGGGGTGAACAGGAAGCCCCTTTGTAAACGAGCTCAGCAGCAACTCCTGAGCCCACCCAGCACATGGGACAGTTCATGGGTGGTGTGACCTGCAATAGGACTGCACCCTGAAATATGCCGGCGAGAAACCCCCGACCTCACTTACCCCAGCCACCAGAAGTCAGGGACCCCCCACTGCAGCAGAGCACCCCGGTCACAAGGGAGAGGACAGGGACCCACCACTTCGGGGCCACAGCTGCTGCCAGCACCGGGAGAGCGGAGCGAGGAAGGGCACTGGAAGGAGGAATGTCCCTCTCGGCAAGGCACCGACACACCCGGCACGATTCTATTTCCACACCCGCCCTTCCCCGCGAGAAGCGGCGCTCTGCTCCCTTCCCTCCAGCGCCGAGCATCCCTTCCGCCACGCGTGACCCCCCCCTGCATAGGGACCCAGGGGATCCCCCGCACTTACGGCTCCCGGGCAGCGCCCACCGTGCCAGCACCGCCACCGCCCCGCTCCCGCCCCTGGGCGCGCTGACGTGAGGGCTCGTCACNGTTCCCTTCTCCCCTGCAACTCTCAGCTGGTAAAAGCTGCACAGACCAAAGGGTCTGTGGGGTCCCAGGTCCCCTGCCAGGCCTGGACAGAGGCTGAGGGGTGACAGAAGCCTGGAGATATGTCTGGAGCAAGGCTGGTGGGACAGGCCATCTCCACAGCCATCACTGGGGAGAGCAGTTGCCTTGTGTGGGCAACCTCGGCGAACCTTTTTTCATTTTCTCCCCCGCTCCGGGTGAATCCCCTGCTCAGCTCAGAGCTCAGGGAGGTCCCATGGGGAGGGTCCAGGTCCCCCAGTCATGATGGCCAAGGGTCACTTTACCTTGGTGAGGGATTTCAGCCCCAGTGCTGTGACAACTGCCCCCATGGTTGCGCTCACATAGGCTGTCCCCAGCTGGCTGAAAGAGTAGGAAGTGACACCAGTAAGCCAGGTTCTCCCCATCCTAGGTGCCCCTCCAAAGGCAGGGACAGCATGCCCTTCAAGAGCACCAGGACACCTGGGTTCCTCTCTCAGCTCTACCACTAACCCTGACAGCCCAATGGTGTCCATCTCAGCCTTCACCAGGTCCCCACTGTCCCATCTCACAGTTCCCTGCTATTCAAGGCATCCCCCTGGTGTTTTGGGGTGCCTCGAGGACCTGGTCAGAGAGATGCTTACCTGGGAGTGATGGGTGCATCCCCGCTGCGGTTGGTGTAGTTGACAATGGCATTGAAGGACTGGTTGACCCACTGCCAGAACAGCACAGCCGGTGTGGTCCTGCCAGAGAGAGGAGAGTGCTGGTGACACTGGGGGATGCCACCCATGCTCCTACAGCATGAGTACGAGTGGGGTACGGGACACATGTCCCCTCCTCACCCCAGAGCCAGGAGGATCCTCCAGGTATCCTCTTGGTCCTGGGGTGAGGAGGGGACAGGTACCTGTAGAAGGTCAACATGCAACCAGTGATGGTCATGTTCATGGGGACCTGAGCAGACATGCGTCCCACAAGGATCATCTTCTCGCCCGTGTCAGGGTGGAAAGCTGAGTCATAGATGTACTTGGCCCGCCAAAGCTGGTCCTCTGTCAGCCCAGGGTGTACAGTGCCTGCCCTGCCAGGTAAGGGTAACACCTGTTGAAAGACCCTCTGCCAGCACACATGGCCCATCTGGGCCCCCATACCATTTGCAGCAGCTGGGAGATGCCTTAGGGACCAGACAGGCAGTTTTTGAGGGCTGGCTTTGGCCACGGTGGCCAGCATCACTTCTATTCCCACTCCTGGGAATGACTCCAAGGCTGTATCCTGCCCAGGAGCAGTGCTGAGGGTACATCCATCCTCCCAGTGGGTACCTGTAGTCCTCCACGACCCGTCGGGCTTCCTCCAGTGTAGCCCCTGAGAGCAGCAGGTTTCGGGGGTCGGTCACCATGAAGAAGTGCTTGGCCCGGCCCTGAAAGGTGCTCTGGTCCCAGCGGGGCTCCTGGATGTTGATGGTGGCAGGCAAGGACGGTGGCATCTTCTGGCAGGGCAGGGGATGAAAGGGTCATGTGGGATGCGGTGCCTGTGTGTCCCCCCCACATCCCTGCTGCGGCAGCTCTGGTACTCCCCCAGCCTGGGCGGACAAGGGGTGAACAGGAAGCCCCTTTGTAAACGAGCTCAGCAGCAACTCCTGAGCCCACCCAGCACATGGGACAGTTCATGGGTGGTGTGACCTGCAATAGGACTGCACCCTGAAATATGCCGGCGAGAAACCCCCGACCTCACTTACCCCAGCCACCAGAAGTCAGGGACCCCCCACTGCAGCAGAGCACCCCGGTCACAAGGGAGAGGACAGGGACCCACCACTTCGGGGCCACAGCTGCTGCCAGCACCGGGAGAGCGGAGCGAGGAAGGGCACTGGAAGGAGGAATGTCCCTCTCGGCAAGGCACCGACACACCCGGCACGATTCTATTTCCACACCCGCCCTTCCCCGCGAGAAGCGGCGCTCTGCTCCCTTCCCTCCAGCGCCGAGCATCCCTTCCGCCACGCGTGACCCC
>VZTF01008727.1:316288-385488 GCA_013397755.1 Cnemophilus loriae
CGGGACACGGGGGCACGCGGGGTGCGAGGGGCACCCTCCCCCCGGTGCATTCCCAGTCACGTCCGTTCCAGGGGAATCCCGGGGCTCATCCCCTTCTCTGACCCAGCCAAGCCCCCCGTCTCAGGGCTCTGCATCCCCAAACTATCCCCAGGCCTCCGGGGTGAAAATCACCCTCTAGGTTATGCCCCCTCCGCAATTACTTGGTGAGCCCAGCACACTGCTAAGGGACCTGGGGGCCTCTGCCCCTCTGTCCCCCCGGACATCACCGCCCTCCCCATGAGTTGTTACAGCTATTGCCACCCTCCAGCCTTTCATGGAGACCCAGACTGAAGGCAAAAGGAGAATAAAATAAACCCTCATGAAACCACCTGCCCCCCAGGGCCTGGGATCAGCCAGGATCCCCTCACAGGCTCAGCTTCTTCACCCACTCTGGGCCCCATGGAGGGATAGGTGGGAGATGGGGTCCTGGGCTATCCCACTGCCTCACTTCCACTCTAGAGCCCCATGACAGCACCTCACCTGAACTAGACTGGGTCAAATGGAAGCCAGTGAGATGGAGGAGGTCCTTGGGCTGAGGGGGGATACCCACAGCCCCCACCAACACTGCCATGTGAACCCTGATCCAGCTCCACTCCCCCCTCTGCTTACCTCTGCTTCCCCAGGACCCTCCTCTGTTATCACCCCTGTCCTGCCTGTGGGTGCTCACACCTGCACTGACAGCACCCAAGGGTGCTCTCCAGGTGAGCTGCTGCACCCCGGAAACCCGGGGCTGGGTGTGTACCACCTGCCTGCTCTGGGCCCTTATTATGGCTCAGGTTAAAACTATTCCCAGCATGGAGGTTGGTAATAATCCGGTGTGCCAGGGCTGGGGCAGGATGCTCAGCACAGCAGGGACATCCTCAGGGGGCCACCTCCTCCCTGGCCAGGGCACCCTCCCCAGACCCAGGGTACTCCAGTCACAGAGACAGAAAAGGCACTCATATTTATGCTTTAATAAAACTAGGAAGAGAAAAAAATCAAAGGGATTAGACCAAGATCCACCCATGGATGCTTCCTACCATGGCAAGGACTAGTCTGGTCACAGTATTTGCTGCCAGCAGCCCTGAGGGCAGGGGGATGGCAGCCCCTCAGCCCAGCAGAGCAAGGCAGGGCTGTTCCCCACATGGTTTTACTGCTGGTGATGCCCCCCAGAGAAAGGGGCTTGGGAGACCCTGAGCAAAGGGGGCCAGGTCAGGTGCCAGCCAAGTGGGTAGAAGTTCCATGCAAGTTCCACGTCACACACACCTGCTCCCACCCTGGAGCATGAGCCACTCACAATCTCCCACACTTTCCATCACCATCTTTCCCTTGCTGGCTCCATCCCACCCATGATTGAGCTCACAGACCCCATTTGTGACAGGGGAGTTTCTACTATGGGTAGAAACCCTTTGCATAGTTGCCCCCCACAATCCCTCCCACTTAGTGACAGCTCAGGATTTCAGCTCCATTTTAGACATAGTTTAACAACCTGCCTCAGGTCCAGAGACACCCAAGTCCCAGACCTGCAGATCATCTCCACCGTCATCCAGCTTACCCTGCCTCCACTACCTCCATGCTCCCAGCACTCAGCACCAACACGAAGCAGCCAGTGTTAGTCAAAGCACCTTCCCCAGCCACTCTTCACCAGGATGAGACCACTCCTCCTCTCATGGTGTTCCCGCATCTCAGAGATACTGTGCTGGTGGTCAAGAGGTTTGTTCGTGCAGGAGAAAGGGCCACAGAGGTGCATGGCAGATGCTCCCAGGGAAGAGGAGCTGGCATATTCTAGCCTTGGGCTGCCAGAACTAGTCTCCATCGCTCCAGACAAACTGAGGAAGAGACCTGCTGGGCTCATGGCTTCTTGGAGGCTCCTGAGCCTCCCTGCACAGTTTTGTTGGCTAAAATCTCCTTCTCCTCCTTGATCTTCTTCAGCCTGACCTTGCTTTTGGAAGATGAGAAGGAGAGCGAGGCCTTGCTGAACTCCAGCGGGAAGATACCCACGTCCCCGTCAAAGCGATTCTTGGACACCTGCAGGTAGCGCTTCCCTGGCCCTGTCACCAGCTTACGGTCCTGCAGGATGAGGACGTTGTCAGCCTCCTGGCTGGCCTGGGGAGAGGAAAACATCTCCAGGAGGGTGCCAGGAACACTGCCAGAGTGACAGGCCTCAGAGATGCTCACGAACGCTTGCCCAGTTCCTTTAAACCCTTTTACAGGGCACCCCACGCCACAGCAACTCCAGCATTTCCCCAACACCAACCCCTTGTGTTCCCCTGGAACATCCCAGTGACCTACCAGGCACACTCTGTGCCACAGCCCACCCTGGGGAAATGGGATCACGGGAGGGTTGTGGACAGAGAGCACCTCCTGCCCACCACTCCAGGGTTGGTCAGAATCATGGAAGAGACCAGAGTACTCAGACAGCCCATCCCTTCACCCTCCCTGCCTCCCTCTTTAATTATCTCTTACTACATTCCACTCACAGTCAATGAGTATTAATTAACTGCACCTAAAGCCCCAAAAGAGCTTTAGCTGACAATGGGTTTGCTCTCCGCCTGTCTGGGAGACATCCCACATCTTTCAAGTCCCCAGTGATGATCCAGGGTGCTGATGAGAGCTGAGGATGACTGCCCAACATATCCTAGCCCCTTCCTGGGAATACACTGTGCCCAAAGGACAGGAAGGGCCACCCTGGCCCAGCTCACCTTGGCAGAGCCAAAGATGGAAGCTGTCTGCAGCTCCTTCTCATCATCCTCCTTGCGAGGATGGATGATCAGGGTGATGTGGCACGTGTTGTCCGTGGCAAACTTGCGGAAGGCACCAACGATGTAGTCCTGGGCAGCGAGCCTGCCACAGCAGCAAGAATGGGGTCAGGGGCTGGCATTGCTCGGTGGCAGGGGGCAGCGAGGTGCTGATCCCCACAGCAGAAACCACTCAGGAATGTGAGCTTCCTCTCTGTGAGGCAACCAAGCCCACACAGGAAGAGGGATGTGGTATGGCAGAGATGGCTGGTAACCTGCTCACCCCTTCCCACCTCTTACTCCCTAGGGCAGTGGTTGCCCTTTAATGAAATAGAGTGGCCAGACAGGAGTAAAGGGGACACCCTGTGTGGGTCTCCAGCCCCCGCCGTGACACCTGACAGGGACAGCGCCAGCAGTGAGGGTGGGAGAGGAAGGAAGGGTCAAACTGGAGAAGGGCTACCTGTCCACAGAGAGCTGCTCATGTCCCATCATGAACTGGAGGTTGTCAACGACCACGTGGGTGATGTCATACATGTAGACTGCGTGCTGCATGGTGTCAATCACTGTCCTGAGCAGGGGAGACCAGGATCAGCCCCAGCGATTAGTGGAATTAGGGATGAGAATGCTGAATCAGGCAAAGGGACACAGAGAAAGAGCTGGAAGGTATCAGGCTGGGTCCTGATGGGACCTAGGCACATCCCACCTTTGCATCTCCCCCACTGTATAGCAGGTGCAGCCCCATCCCCACAAGTGAAGGCAGTTGGGATGAGGAGGACCCAGCTGCTGCCCACACAGTTCCTGGCCACTGCCCTGCAATGCCCCCAGCCCACGGGGATCCTCAGGGCATATAGGGAAGTATGCAGGTGCCACAGTGCCTGAATAAAAGGAGCTGGAGGTGACTATCCTCCCTCCTCAGCAAACAACAGCACTGCAGGTAAGCAGGGTGGGAGGGAACATGTCCTGCCATAGGCACAGGCTGGCTTCAGAGCAGCCACCTAGCACAGGGTCAAGTTACCTCCTTCACCCCCACCCCAGAGAGAGAGGCTGTGAGAGTCCCCGTGACAGGAGGAACACAGGTGGTTGGCCACACAGTCCCCACACACCAACCCTGGGACTTGAACAGTCCCAAGGTGCCTCCTTCCAGCCCCAAATCTGTGACTCACTGCGGGAGAAGAGCCCCAGCTCCCCAGGGCCCTGCAGCACATGCCGTGAGGAGTAAATGCCACTGGGAATGGAGGTGCAGGGCCATACTTGATGTTCTGCTGGCCATGGAAGGTCATGAAGTAGAGCGGGAGCTCCTCGAAGCGATCAGCGCACTCGTCGTACAGTTCTAGCTGGTCCTCCAGGCGCCGGCCAGCAAACTGCGTAAGCATGATTTTGGCCAGGCGGACGTTGTTGATCTCAAAGCTGCCCCACAGCGTGGACACGCCCTGCATGCACAGGTCCAGTGCATACTCGCTGATAAACGTGGTCTTCCCACTGCCCGTTGGGCCTGGTACAAGGACAACAATAGGAGAATTAGCTGGGGGAGATGATCTGACCCATCCTGAACGTGCTGGGGGATTGTTTAGAGGGGGAAGCACCGGGGAGTGGGATAAGAGAAGCCCATCTACAGCACTCACACCATAAATAAACTTCTCGTGCCACACTACACAGCTGGGTGCTTGGGCATGGCCTCCTGCAGCCTGCAGGTCCCCACAGGTCCCTGTGAAGGGCTGGGCAGCCAGTGGGGTGAGCACAGGGAGGGCTCAGACAGGATGTGGCAGGAGGGAGCAGGGGTAAGGGACAGCCCAGGGCTTCCTACGCTGCCCCAGGCAGGGAGCCCTTCACCACATTGGCATGCATAGTCCCACCGCACTGAGGAATGCACCCAGCCTCTCACACACCCGCAAGACAGGCTCAGTTAAAGCCATGTGCAGAAAGAGACCTGGAAGACTCGTGAAGCACCATCCCCAGGAAGGTGAAGCCACCAAAGACCCCTCTGCTCCTCCTGTCCACCAGTCATTGTGCCTGTTACCTGTGAAGATGGTGAGCTCCCCTCTGCGGTGCCCTTTGAGGAGCTTGTTGAGCTCAGGGAAACGTGCCCACTTGATGCCAGACACCTGCTCAGTGTTGACCAGCTCCCCAAACACCTCCTCGCGCAGCTGCCGGAAGGAGACAATGGACTTGTGGCTGGCAAGCAGGGCAGAACGCAGGATTTTGGTGACGTTCAGTCCCTGGTTCAGAGCTTCCAAGGGCCGGGGCTGCAGGTTGCCAGGGCGCACCAGAGAGCAGCGCTTGACGCTCAGCTTTCGGGCAAAGAGCTTGGCAGCCTCCCAGGAGCGCAAGTCCTCGCCGAGCCACAGCGTGATGCGCTTGAACTGCTCCAGGTAGGGGAGAAGGGTGGGAGGCAGGCAGCTGGCCCCCCGTGGCAGGGCCACGCTGGCCACTCCTGCAGCTTGGTGCAGGGCCAGGGCATCCAGCTCCCACCCAGTTAAGACCAGCTCTGTGTCTCGGCGGCCAATCAGGCGCAGCCCAAAAAGATTTAGATAGGAATCGAAGCGGGGTAAAGTCTCTTCCACGTAAGTTATCGTGCCCCCCTTTTTCTCCACCCTCACGAGCTTCAGGCCTTTCAGGGTCGCATCTCGAGGGCTGAACCAAGGGAAGACGAGAGAGCTGGCAGTCCTCAGATAACGCACCCCGAAGCGTTTCAGGGTGGCATTTGTCACCTGGGAGATACCAAACAAAGCCTTGGTCTCCTCGGTCTCCTTCTCATCCAGCAGCTCCCAGAGCGGCAGAGCCCGTTCCCAGATGCAGCGGGCATCCTCGCGAGCCTGTCGCATTTCCTCCTCCATCTCCTCCGAGCTGGCAGGAGGAATGGGGGTAATGCCACGGTGCCGCATTTCCACGTTAGCCTGGAAGTCCTGCCAGGTGCCCGCGGCCAGGGTGGCTGTGCACAGGAAACTGCCCGTGGTCTTGTCAATGAAAAGCGTGAACGGGGCATTGGCGGACAGCGGCTGGTCCCCGCGGTCGCCGGTGAAGAGGCTGGGGGTGTGCAGGCAGCTGTACCCATCGTGGAAGGGGATGTCCTGCGCCCGCAGGTACTGCCGGATCTCGGTGACGGAGACGGAGGGCGCGGGCCCGTCGGGGGAGGGCAGCACGTCCTTCTTGTAGCGCCGCTGGCCGAGGCGGCCCGACGGTCCGGGGCTCAGCGAGGCTCCCTTGCTCCTGGCCCCCCCGCACAGCAGCGGCAGGAGGCGGCTGGCGGCTCTGCCGGGCCGCAGGGGCACCAGCGCCATCCTGACCGCCCTGGCACCCGCCCGCGCCGCCGCCGCTCCGCATGGGCGGCTGCCCCGCGGCCCCGGCCCCGCAGAGCCGCTCAAGCCGCAGCCCCCACGTGGGTCCGCACGGACACCGCCATCGCTGGTCCCGCTCCCGGCGCGTCACTTCCCGGCGGGGTCGGGGCTGCCCCGTCCCGCCCCTCCCGCCGGTTCCGGCTCCGGGTGAGCGCGGAGCCATGACGGCCCGCGGGTCGCCCAGTCGGTTCTTGACCGCGGTGCTGCACAACGGCGTGGGGCGGTACGTGCGGCAGCTCCAGCGCCTGCAGCTCCTCTTCAGCCCCACCGGGGCCGACGCCCGCGGCGCCAGGTACCGCCGGAGGCACTATCCGACTGCCGGGGATGGGGCGGGGCGAGCCTGGTGACTGGGGGAACGGGTCTTCCCCTGGTCTTATCAGCGTGGGGAAGGGACAGTGCTGCTGCCCTTGATCACAGGGCAGCGGCGGGGTGGAACCCCCAACTTACTGCGAGACGGGGCAGGAGCTGGAAGGCGGCATCGGGGGCATCACCCCAAATTCTGCGCTGTGACTCCTCCCTTGGGCCCAGCACGGGCGGAGGGTGACCCTAGTCTAGCGGCTATGGCGATTCTTCACTTTTCTGGACCCCAGGCAGTTCGTGGAGGAGGTGGCACAGGACTTCGCCAGGCAGCACCCCGATGTCGTCCTTTACGTGAGCCCCCACTCGGGCCCGGGCCCGGCCCCAGTGCTGCGGGCCGAGTACTGTGAGTGCTGGGGGGCTTAGGGAGGGGATGGGGACGGGGGTCTCCCTGCCCTGCCCCGGCTCTGTACTACCTCTGCCCGGCGCAGACGGTGCCGGGGCAGCTGCTGGGGGATGGGGGATCAGCAGCTGCCCCCCGGAGGCTGCAGAGTGGGGGGATCTCGGCCTGACCCCCTCGCTCTGTTGCAGTGAACGGGACTGTGCGGGAGGAGCTCATTGCCAGCAAGACGAGTGAGGAGATCCTGCAGCTGGCCACCAAACTGGCCAACCAGTCCGGCCTGGACATCATCCGCATCCGCAAGCCCTTCCACACTGACAACCCCAGCGTCCAGGGCCAGTGGCATCCCCTCACCAACAAACCCTCCATCCTCACCGTCCAGGGCCCACGCCTGCAGCCCCAATAAAGCCTTCTCCACCCCCATGTCTCTGCATCCATATCTCCTGCCTTTGGAGAGACACTGCTACACCATGTCCAGACAGAGCCGTTTTTATTGCTGGGGGGAATGTGGAGCTGTGCATGAGGAGTGCCAGACACAGAGTGATGCCCCTCCTGGGGGGGTTGAGGGTGGTCCTTGGGGTAGTCCTTGGGGGTGGCTCACGCCCCCTTCTTGCAGCAAAAACAAGGGCTGGGGCAGGGTGGGAGAGTGTGCATCTCTTGCCTTTTCCTGCTAAGCCTCACTCCCCTGGAATAGGAGGCCTGAGCTGTAGCTCATGAGGGACTCCAGGGGTTGTCACCCCTCTCCTGTTTCCCCTGCTGGGCTGAGCCCTTGGCAATGTCCTGATCATGGAGGTACGAGCAAGGAACATGGGGGAGGACACAGACCCCTGCAGGTCTGTCCCTCCCCAGCTGCTCCAGTGTCACCACACTGTCCTTGGAGCATGAGATGCCTTTGTCACCCCCATCTCTCAGGTTCCCCCAGAAGGTGGCAGAAGCAGAAACAGTTGGGAGGATTTAGGGACCATGGCTGCTCCTGGAAAGTGCCATGAAAAGGAGAAGGTTCCAGAGGGAGGCAGGCCCTTGTCCAAGGTGCTTCTTGCTCTCTGTGTGAGGACATTTCCCTGCCCACACATTTTCCCACGGGTGACAGGGCTGTGCCTGAACCCCAGTTCTCCAACGGCACTGCACAGGAGGGCAGAAACACGTTGTGCTTGGAGCCACAGGGGCACTGCAGACATCAGGGGCATGTGAATGGTGCGCTGGTCCCCTGTCACGCTGTAGGGCACGGTGGTGGCTGCCAGTCCTGCTGCCAGTGCATCTTGCTGCCTGCTGCTGCATCCAGTGTCCTGGGGAAAGGGAGCAGAGCCCTGTCAGGGTTTGAGGCCCTGGGGGTGCCACCTCCCCAGGGCACCCAGCCCTGTATTTCACCTGTGGTCTCTTTGCAATGGGCACATGCCCCTTCACCAGCTGCTCCAGGGTATTCAGGACATCAGCTCCTCGCCCTATCTCTTGTCCCTCGCCAAACCATCCTCTCCCAGAGAGGAAACCCTGAGGGGGCAGACGTGGGAGAGCGGGCAGGGGCTGGAAGCCACTGAGACCACCCCTCACAATGTGAGATGTGTCCAGGGCCCCTCTCCTGCCTGAGGGCTGGCAGCTGGGGAAATCCCGCCAGCCCTACATCGGGAAGGGATTCTGTGCTCTGTGAGAGGCACAGGCACAGTGTGTCAATCCTCAGCCCCCCTCCTCACTCTGCACCCACCTCTCAGCAGCTATCCAGCTCCTGTGTGCCAAGGGACACCCAGCAGGGCTGGCCAAGTCCACACATCCACAACAGCGTCTCTCACGCCTGGATGAACAGACAGAAACTCTCCCTCCCCGGTGTCCACCTTCAGCCAGGTGCCAGCTCCTGTCTCCAGCTCGTGGCCACCGTCAGCGAGTTTTTATACATAAATAGAGCTCCAAATTTAAATAGATACTTTTTCCTTTTCTTTTTTTCTGTACAGCAAGTCCCAAAAGTGAGTGAAAAGCCAAAGGAATGGCCGAGCCTGGGCCCGGCCCAGCTCTGCCATCCAGGAGGTAGTTTTGCCTGAGTCTTGTAACACTGCTGGCAAAGGGTGGGAGAAGGGGCTGGAGAGGAGGAGGGTCCCACTGGCAGGACCCCCCTCCCCAGCCCCTACACGGAGCTCTCGTCCAGCTTTTCCACCAGTTGCGTGTGTTTTCGCTTCTCCAGAATTTTGCTGAGCTCCTCAGTGAAGGATGCGCTGTAGAGCGGGGAGGTCAGTGGCTCCTCCTGCTGCTGCAGCAACATGTAGCTGTTGCCGTTCATCTTGCGGAGGACATTGGGCAGAGCCCCCACGCCATTGGTGAGCTCGGCTGGCAGCGGGGGCGGCAGTGGGGGCACGGCCACCGGCAGCTCCTTGACTGGGGAGGTGGCAGCTGTGGGCGCCTCGCCAGGGATGATCCGCAGGCAGCCATCGGGGTAGGTGAGCTCTTCCTCCTCCTCCTCCTCCTCCCGGTGGCCCTTGCGCAGGCAGTTGGCCGAGACGGTCTGCAGCTCCACGCTGGCTGGCCGTGGCTCCCCTAGCACATACTTGCCCTTTCGCTTCTCCAGGCAGGACTTGTACACGAGGATGGCGCTGAGCACGGCGCAGAGCGCCACCAAGGTGACGATGGCAGAAATGTAAGCCACCTTCGTGTCGTTGGTCGTCTGGCTGGCAGCATGGGGTGATGGGGCAGCTGTAGGGCTGCGGGGCAGCTCGGGCAGCACGGTGAGGCTGTAGGCAGCCAGCAGTGTCCGGAGACCCTGCTCCTCCCCGTAGCAGCGGTACTCGCCGCTGTGCTGGGGCAGAGTGTCCATCACCAGCAGCCCATCCACCCCCACGCGCAGCCGGTCCTGCCCCGTGCCCAGCACTTCGCTGCCGTTCAGCAGCCACACGGCTCGGGCCAGGTTGGAGCGCTGGTCGCAGGGCAGCAGCACATCGTCCCCCTGCAGCACCGTCCGGTTCTTCCACGGCAGGGAGCCTGCGGGGACACGCACTGCCTTGCACCTCTCCCAGCCATTCTAAGGGATGCTGGACACCAGCATCCCCGCGGTCCTGAGGCGCAGCAGAGACTCACCCCGTCCAGAGCTGCTCCGGCATCCCTTGTTGCCACTTTGAATGTCCTGCACCAGCCCTGTGCTGCAAGACGTGAAGGGGTCAGCCATACAGCCTCAGCGGAGCCCACCCTTAGGGGGGTCACAGCCACCGGGAGACCCACTGTCAGATGCCAGACCTTTGCGGTTGGCTCTGGGGTGACTGTGCCACGGGGTGACATGAAACAGCATGGGATAGGGCAAGTGGAAGGTTCATGGGGACCTGGCTGGGGACAGGCAAGCCATCCCTACCTGTCTGTGGTGGCGATGGCGCGGCATGCCCTGCCATCCCAGGCACAGTAGGGGTCCCGGGCGAGGATGCAGTCATAGCAGGAGGCATACCTGGCGCAGGAGGCCAGGGGCACCTGCACGATCCCGCTGGCTGCCCCCACGTACAGGCTCCTCTGAGGGGGAAAGGGCTGGCTCAGTGTGGATCTGGCATGGTGCTGCTGGGCTGTGGAGGGCCCCTTGGCGCCCAGAGATCCTCCCCAGCCCCACAGCACAGCTCTTTCTTCAGGGGTGTGCACGAGAAGGGCCCCCAGCTCCCAGTCAGTGCTGATGGGTGCAGCTGGCAAGGAGGTGAGGGGCCAGGCTGACCCATTTCCCCAGGCTGTCCTCCTGGGTTCCAGCACATATCCCGAGCTGGGGTGATCCAGGAGTCATGTCCCCCCAAACCCCCAAACAGTGCAATGGCAGCTTCACAGCACAAGTATGCCCCATGTGTGGTGTTCCCCTACTTGTTCCACCCCTCACCTGGATGTGGGAGATCACCAGACTCTCCACAGGCTGCAGGTCCTTGAACACCTGCATCTCCTCCACAATGTGGACGCCGGAGTTTACCACCACAGCCTTGTGGATCCAGCCATCCCCTGGAGAGCAGAGCAGGGGATTCAGGAGGGAATGTGAGGTGTGCCCTTTGCCCAGTAGAAGCCTGTCAAACTCATGCCACACTCACCCGTCCCCATGAAGAGCACATCATAGGAGTGGCCATCCAGGGCCTGCACCCTGTCTACAGCCAGCTGGCTGTATGCCACATTCTTCTTCACCAGGAGCGGCTCCCCGCCGTCTGGCTTCACTTCCTCAAACATGAGCGGGTGCAGCTTGACAAAGTCCAGGACACTGTTGGGCAGGTCCTGCGAGGAGTTGTAGCCCTTCCTGCGGGAGTGGTCCGTGATGCACTGCCCAGGGGAAAGAGGGGTCAAAGAGGAAGGTGGCTGCCCCTTGCCCCCCCTGGTCTGCCCTCCTAAGCACTCACGGAGCCGGGCCGGGGCTCGGGCACTGCACCGTCATAGCGGGACCACTTGCGAGCCCAGTCCTGGTACTCCATGTAGGGGCCCTCGAAGGCACGCTGCACTGCCAAGATGTTGTAGCGGCACACGGCCGAGGCCTCCATGGTCCTCCTGAGGGGCAGAACCTCACCTAAGCCTGGGCAGATACGTGGGTGCTCCCAGCCAACGCACCCCCAGGTGCCCAGCACCTGCCTGCTCATCCCCTCAAGCATCTCTGGCTCCCCTGGTGCTGAAGACTTTTAGCCCAAATCATTTTGGCCTCTGCCCCACTCACCACTGTGCTGAGAGTGTGAAGGCAGCATAGAAGACAGTGCTGGCCCAGCCGCCCCCATCCAGGCTGCAGACACTGCGCAGCACCTCGTAGTAGGGGATATAGCAGACCAGGCGTGCCTTCATGAAGGACGTCCACTTGCGCTGCAGAATCTTCTTCCCCCCCACGTCACTCTAGGAGGGTGCAGGGAGCATTTCTGCACAGGCTGGACGGGTGTTCGTTCTCCTCTGCCTGTGCCTCAGTTTTCCCACAGGCAGAGGCATGCTGCCCTGCACCAAGAGGAGCAGTGCTTGGCTCCCTGTGGCTGGGAACATGCCTACCTTGCAGACACGGGCCACCCGGGCCACTCGGGCCACCTGACTCTTGTCAAAGAAGGATGTGGTCTCCTCTCCTGCCCGCTCCATGAAGAAGTAGTAGATTTTGTCATCATCACCCACAGGGCTGTCCTTGCTTTCCCGGACCAGCACAGAGGTCACAAACTCAGCATCTGGAGACACCGAGCAAGAGGTGGTGATGGGAGACCAACACAGAATGGCGAATCCCTCCCTCCCTCAGTTCCTTCTCATAGCAAATCACACAGGACTCCAGAGCCACCTCCCACACCTGCTCCACACTCTCCAAGGCAATGCACAGTGTCCCACTGCCCACGATGCCAGCCACAAGATGGGGGGGACAGGGACATCTCACCATTCAGCCAGTGCAGCGGGGACTCCTCCGTCTTCAGTGGCCGCTGGTGCAGATTCCTCCGAATGTCAGGGAGGCTCCGAAACTCATAGCGTGTTGCTGTGTACAAGCCTCCGTCTGTGCAGGGCAAGTGCCCATCAGCATGGCTCTGCAGCCTGGGGACAACCCCACAGGCCACAGCATCCCCTTGCCCCAGGCAGACTAGTCAGGGAGGACCAAGTCCTGATTTCCTAAGGCCTCTTCACATGGAGCCCACCCAGCTGGCATGCTCTGGAGGGGTACTGGGGATGGGGCCATGGTCAGTGGCATCCCACATGTCCCCACCAGCCCTGGAAAGGTGCTGCTTACCCACAATGAGGCCAGTGTAGCCACGGGCAGGGTCATATGGGCACTTCTCCTTGCCTTCCTCAAAGTGGGACGGTAACATGAACCTGTTGGCATCCTTGAGGGGGACAGGGAATCAGGTTAGACAGGAGGGGACAGACCCACTTCGCCTGCCAGCCTCAGGCTCTTTGCAGAGGCTGCTAGTAGGGACAAAGTGATGCCCACAGCCATGCCCTTGTCCAGGTAAGACAAAACCCCCGGCACCCTCCAGCTGGTCAGAAACCACACAGCCAGCCACAGCCCCCAGCCAAGAGTGGGTAGAGGGCTCTGGGAGGAAGGGGAGCCCCAGTTTAGCATTGCATGGGCACTGGGCAGGAGCCAACCAGTGCAGCCAATATTCCCAGACGGTGCCTGGCTAGCAGATGTTGCTCAGCCAGCCTGGGGTCCCCCCAGGTGCTGTCCATGTCATGGTAGGAGTTACTTTCTTTGGGGTTTGCAGTTCAAAGCATGGCAAATAATGACGGGGCCCTTCCAGCTCGGCAGCTCCTCCGTCCAATTTCCAGTGTGTGCGATGCCCAAACCAGACCAGCAGCACAGCCATGGGAACAGGCACAGCCTCTCCAGGGCTCCCTGGCCACACTGCAGACATGATCCCAGGGCCCCCTGGCCCCCCAGCTCAGGAAGGGAGGTGGGCAAATGGCAATTGAGTCTCCATTGACTCAAGGAGCTACTGAAAGGGGTCAAAGTCTCACTGCCAGTAAAACAAGACTGCTCTTGGACACTCTGCCATGAGTCACAACCATGTGGGGACTCTCAGACTGGCACAGGAAATCCCTGGGGAGGGGCTGCTGAGTCAGTCCTGCCCCTGTCACCCTTCCCTGGGCACGCTTACCACCTGCCATCAGCCACCTTGCAGCCCCTGCTCTGGAAGGGGACTCTGCAACAGCAGGCACTGGAGACCAGGTTCAGGGCTGGTGCATCCCATCCTGCTGAGCCCACGTGTGTCCCCCATGGCACCGATCCAGCCCCAGCCCTCTCACTTTGAGGTCAGAGTCCAACACCAGGGCTGGGTGGGGACTTATGGCATCTGCATCATGGTGGCCACGTCCTCAAACCTACTCACCCCAGCCTGAGAGTCACTCACCCCCACTGCGAGCCAGGGAGGAGCAGGGACAGCAGCAGAAAGGGAGTGGGGCTGTAGGTTGAGATGGTGGGAGAGGACAGGGGCTGCAGGGGACAGGTGGCAGCTGTGGGTGAGCCGTACTCACGATGGCAGCGCAGAGCGGGTGGAAGGCGTAGGTCCCACAGGCATAGAGGTGGGTGCTGTTCAGCCGCTGCAGGAACCGCACGTGGTTGAAGCACTCGGTCTGTGGAGGGGGAGCGCAGGCGTTACAAGCTGGGAAAAGCGGGGGCAGCCCCTCCCTGGCACCCACCCAGCAGCTCTACCTTGTTGTTTTTGCCCTTCTGCAGGCAGTCCATCTGCTTCTCCGGGGAGGCTTCCCAGTGGATCTGCAAGGGGAAGAGAGACTGCTACTGCGTGACCCCCATTGCTGCATGGTCCCCCTGTCACTGCAAGCTCCAGCTTCCATCAGAGCCATCAGAGATGATAAAATCCTTATTTATCTAGGGAGGGACAGTTGCTCAGAGCACAAGATGGCACCCTGCACACATCCCACCAGCCTGGGGCGGGAGTGGTCCCACACCCCAACCAGACATCCCAGAGCACTGCAGGAGCCTGGAGGACTTTGGGATATCCTTCCCTGGGGGAGCAAAAGAGTGTGATTCCCTCCCTGCCCCTCATTCTGCTGTGGTGTCCCTGAAGCAGGCAGCTCTGAGCTTAGGGATGTCTCCCACCACTGTCCCCATGCTGCCTGGCTGGGGAGAAGGACCAGGTGTCCACAGGGGACCTGGGGATGGACCTGGAGATGGACCTGGAGACATCACCTCTAGGCAAGACCTGAGACAGCGACAGGGAGGTTGAGCAGTGATAGAGTGGCCACGATTAGGACAGGGATTAGGCAGCATGGCACAGGAGAGGACAACCAGCCAGCAGCAGGCAGAGGCTGGGCTCACCGTGCGGTGGGAGCCGTCAGCCACATCGCTGGAGTTGAGGGCGAAGATGGCTCCCCTGGCGCCCACGTAGAGGATGCCCCGGTCGTCCTCCAGCAGCAGGGTGCTGTAGTTGAGGGTGTGCGCATTGAAGCACCGGACTTCCGACAGCTCTGCAAAGGGAACAGGGCGCTGAGGGGGACCCCGGGGCAGGCACAGTGCGAGCCACTGGGAAAAGACAAGAGAATGGAGCTGGAAGTGGGTGGGATGGCACTCACTGAGGTTATCAGGCAGACAGTGCTGCGTGACAGCAGTTACAGCAGGAGGAAAAGAAGGGAGGAGGTTTGGTAGAAGGCAAAAGGCACTAATTGGGCTCAGGCTCACAGAGGAAATTTCTCTCCACTAATTAAAGCACAGCTCAGGGGTGGGAGCCGCAATGTCCATGCTGGGCACAGACCTACCACGGTGTTTGGAGAACTGCTGAAGAAAACAAACATGCCAGCAGTGACTCTGGCTCTGAACTGAGCCCAGCCAGCCCAAAGAGAAGAACAAAAAAACCTGAACCAAAACTGCCTTACAAGGGGAGCGATTCTACACTGAGGCTGAGTGCACCTGCCCACCAAGCCAATGAAACCATCCAATTTGGGGTGCTGAGAAATGTGAGGTAGGACTTATCCCTGGCCAGAGGGACCAGCAGGAAGTGAAAATTCTATGAGGCTTGGGACCCCAGAGGAAGCTGGAAAAGGAATGATTCCCCGCCTTTCCCAGAAGAGAGGCATTCCCTGGAGAGAAAAGGGCACCCCAGCTGCTAATAAAACTCTCCCATCATCAATTGCTGAGTTGAGACTCACTAACGAGGTCAATGATGCCATGTGGATGCCCAGGGGACGATGACACTGCTGGGCTCACTGACACCACAGAGGCTGGAGGCCAAGAGCCCAGTGGCGATTAGAGAAAATCATGGAAGAAAGCTCCCTGCTGACTATTTGGGCCATGAGATCCCAGCCCAGGTGTGATGCCCAGCTCAGGACACCCTCCAAGGGCTGCTGGGCAGGGCCAGGGGTTGGCCGGGGCTGGCTCACTGCACATCCTTGTTCCCCTCTGGCTTTTGCAGAGATGACTTTGCCGTGCTCGCTTCTTTGGGGCACCCAGTACCAGACAGCCATGTGGGCTCTGATTTCTGGAGCCCAGGGGATCAGAGGTCCCCATATAGCCACCCTCTCATGCTGAGCCCCCTGCTCCAGTTGAGTGGCAAAGACTAGATGTAGTCACAATGCACCAAGGCCAGCGCCAGCAAAATGCCAAACCTCACTGCCACCACCAGGACCCCCACCCCCTTACCATCAAAGGTGACTGTTGTCCTGGGCGTGGCATCCAGGTCGGTGGCAGAGCGCCGTGATGGGTAGCCCATGGCTGCCACCGCCATGAAGAGAGTCGTCAGGAGATGTGCCGGAGCTCCGCTCATCTTCCTGCTCTCTCAGCACGGGCAGCCGCCTCAGCCGCTGCCGCCGGGCCGGCACAGCCAATCCTCGGCACGGGCTCTCCAGCTCTCTGGGACAGGGCTGGCCACCGAACCCTCCTGAAACACAGAGCACTGGGTCAGACACTCCTGCTGTCCCAGCACCTCACAAGCAAGCAGGCTTGGGAAGGAGCCAGCTGCATACACCCATGGATGCTTGACCCAGCACGGCCTCGGACCAGGGATGGCTTCAGGGAAAAACAAACCCTTATTTGCTAAAGGGGAAACTAAGGCATAGCACAAGGCATGGAGCCTGCAGCCATCACGGAGCATGGAGGGGAGTTTGCACAGTGACCTTCTGCAGCATCCCCCTGGGTCAGCAACCATTCTGTCATAGCAGGGAGTTGCTTCCTGAGCACTCGGGTCAGCTGCATGGAGGTACATTTTCCTCTAAGTCTTCTCTGAGTTCATCTCTCATTCACTCCCAGCCTTTTGCTCCTGCAGATCCCCCTGACTGAAGGATATGTTTCAGCAGAGCCAGCTGATCCCCCATCGCATTTCACACCCAAAAAGCAGACACATTTGTCCCTCAAAAGCAGAGAAAGGGGCTCAGGGCCAAGCCCCTCTGTGGGTCTCTTGTCACACTGGGGTACCCCAAGACCCACTCCCCAGAGTGGCTGCAGCAGGAATGGCAGCAGTGAGGGTCCTGGGGTGCCCAAGGTCTCCTCTCATTCCCAAAAGCCCAGCTGGCCACATCCTGCTGTGCAAGATACTTGCCCCCAGCTTTGCCCCGCCTGAAATGATGAGACTCCTGAGGACTGAGGCATTGGGAAGGATGCTTCAGGCATGCAGGGACGTAAGGTGAAGGAAAACCCACACAAGAACTGCTTGGAATCTTCACCAAGTCTTTTCAAGCAGAAACAATTTTTCCTCCAGTGTTTTTCCATGAGATTTCAGTTTCTTTTTCATCCCAAGCTGCCTTGAAGCTCCACATCTACTTCGGCTCTCACTTTCATGCATTCAATCCCTCACAAATAAGCCCCCACCTCTCCCAGCTGCACTGAGCAAAGCCACTAGTTCATCTTGCAGGCATTAAGGAGCAAAAAGATGACTGGGTATTTCTGAGCCGGAGAGCTCCCCGTAAGTAACCAGCACTTATATATTCGCTTAGAGGTTTATAAATATCTATCTCTATCTATCTATCTATGCATATATATATATAGATATATATACATGCATATATATACATATAAACCAAATACCTGACCCTGTAGAGAAGCTGCTCAAACACGCTCCCTGCAGATGATTTCCCTGAAGCAAATACTTTGCCGAGTACCAGGAAGAGGGGAGGTAAAACCAAAGTGAAAAGGAGAAGTGAGGGGCTGGATGTGGATTCAGCCATAGTTCTAGAGGTTGCATCAAAGCGCTGGTTCCTTCAAGGGGTTTCAGACACAAGCCTCACACCTGCACTGGCTGCTGCCCCAGAGCATTCCGGGAATGGGGCAGATGGGAGATGTTTCTCCCTGCTGCCTCACTGTCCCCCAGCCTCCAGACCAGCACAGAGCGCCCAAAGAGCATCCAACCCTGGGTGCAGGCAGGGTGCTGATCCCAGAGCAGGCTCACTCCATGTTACTCCTGCTTCCAGGACAAGTCCTGTAGAGACCAAGGGTCTGCCCATGAATGATGGCACAGCAATGCAAGGCAGGTGAGTGCAGATGGAGTTCAAGAAGAAAGAATTCGCTTTGGTGGCACCATGTCTAGCATGAGCCAAACCCACCAAGCTTTGGGCAAAGCAAGTGGTGGGGTCACATCTGGAGCACCAAAGCACTCCGGCCAGCCCTACGCTGACAGCTCTCCATCCCGCCAGCCGGAGCAGGGCAACTCTGGAAGTTACAGGGACCCTTCCCCAAGCCTCCACATGGGGACATGAGTCTGGAATCATGCATAAGCCACAACAGCTGCTGCACCTGGGATGGGAAAGCAGAGTGGAGGAGAAACCTCCTTACGACAAGGCAAACAATGATCTCTCATAAATGAATAACAGCCCTGCAGGCTGCTGGGCGTCCTCACCTTATCTCCCCTGCACAAACAAGCCCTGAACTTTGCCTGCTGCTTGGCTCCTGATGTGCCAGGGACTGGAGCCGGGAGTGTGGCTGGGCAGGACGGCAGGAATGGTGTTTATCACAGGGCCAGCGCGGTGCTGCGAGCCAGCCCCAGCTAACATTTAAGCACCGAGGCACTACAGGGGGGGAAAACGAAAATAACAAATAAAGCTGGGGGGTTGTGCAGGGTTCCTGGCTGGGCAGGGGGGAGCAGCCTCCCATGCTGTCAGGGCTGGGCTCTTCTGCTTTTTCCAGGGAAGTAGTTACACCCATTTCCAAAGGCTCCTTTGCCTGAGATCAGATGTAACTTTGTCCTAAAGAACATTTAATCAGTTACGCTGTAAGAGCCAGTTAATATTTTACTCAAAGAGGACTGTTCCAAGCTTCCCTATTTTTTTTATTTTCTAGTTTTTATTTTTGATACCTAGGGTGGGGGAGAAAAAGCAAGAAGGAACTGAAACAGTCCTTGGCTCCCCTCAGGTCAATACCCTGGTCTGCAGCCACACCAAACACCCCCAAACCCATCACTTCCCCCTTGTCAGGGTGCAAGTTCTAAGCTCAGGGTAAAGCCGAGGGCTCAGGCAGGAAGTAGAGGAGGTCTTGATCTGTGGGACCCACCACTAGGGCTGGGGGCAGATGGAATACACAAGTCCAGCACTTCAACGAGAAAGGGAAAAACCTGGGAACGGAAACGCCACAGAGTTTTCTCTGGGAGAGGGAAACAAAAAAAAGGGGAGAGGAAGAGGCTGAAAAGCAGCAGCAGCTCCAGTGAAACTAGGAGTTTAAGAGAAAAACTGCCCAGAAAAGCCCACCCCATCCCCAGGAGTGAGCTCCCAAGACCCTTGGCATCTCACCTACTTCCCAGCACAGGGGAAGCTGACATAGGACCTGATAATCCAGCCTCAGCTCCCACGCCGGCTGGCGACACTGAAGAAGCAGGATGGTTGAGGCAGGACCCAGCCACAGAGCTGACGGACACCCCGAGAGGGGCGAAGCCAGGAACCAGCTGCTCTACTCACAACGTGTAACATCCACAGAGGCAAAAGCCCACACTCCTACCACTGGCTATCAGTGCTCCTACGGGCTTCAGCCACAGCTCCCAGCACGGAGCCGGAGCCAGACACAGGTATCATCTCTCACCAGAGGGATGCGTTTGCTGGTTCCTGGGGAACGCAGGAAAGCAGTGGGGCAGCAGAGGCGTGCAGGCGTGGGTGAGCACGCAGGGGAGCGAGTGAGCCCCGGTCAGGTCTGACTGGGTTTACTGGGTCACGACGGAAGCTGTGTGAGCATGACTGTGCCTCAGCCTCCCACCAGAAGCCAGCCGGCACAGCACACCCAAACGGGCTGGCCCAGTCAGCATCTCCTTAAAATCCTCACAACCAGCGTCTCTGGAGGAGCAAGAAGCTTTTGATGAGTGAATTTCACAGTCAATCTGGATCTGGCCACAGAAACTGGCCAAAGAAACAAGCCGAAGCTGCCACACACCTCAACAGCCACTGCAGCAGGACATTCTGTGGGCATAGGAGCCCCTTCCCACTGCCCCACGGTCCTCAAAGTAGCAGCGCGGCAAAACCTGGGAGCACAAGCTGTTTGCAAGCTGCAGTGCAGGGAAGCTGCACTGTCTGTGGGGCTGGCAAACATGGAGAGACCACAGATGGGGTCTTATGGGCCCCCCATGGATATTTCTTCATCAGCACAGCTAAAAATTATGCCTGCTTTTTAATTTCAAAGGAACTCAGGAGAAAGAATGGAAGTGGTGGGTGGGAGCAGCAGTTCTCCAGCTTATCCTCAGCATCCACTCTGGATGGCAGGACAGATTTGCAGAGCGGGATAAGACACTTCCCCATCCCACCCCTCCCTAGACAGCTTGTCTTGTTCCACCAAGATCTAGTAAAGCTCAAGCAGGCTCCCAGAGTGGCTGCTGGACATTTCTCCTCTCTCACAGACTGCTCCCCTTGGCATCACAGACTACTACAAGCAAGCACTGCTGGTTTCCCAGTGGGAGCCAGGGATTTTCCAGTTTTCTCTGGGTTATGGAGTTGCAAAATAGCCTTAACAAAGCCCCCACCAGAGACTGCACCAGAAGACATCAATTGCACTTTGCTTTTTTACGGCAGCCCAGGCTGGGCACTCCAAACCGCATGCAGCCAATTCCACTCTACTCACTGAGGCCAAGCCTGGCACATCCCCCTGCAGCCACTCGCATTCCCACTGCCACTGAACTGTTCTAAGCTCCAGGAGACCTGCTCAAGTTGCCCCCAGGTTAAGCTGAAACAGCTCAAGCCGTTCCTGGTGAGAGTTGGGGGAAAGGCACCTGCCCCAGGGGATGAGGTGGAGAGAGCTCCCGGCTCCCAGGCGTGGGAACAACCAGTAAGTTATGGGAAAGGAGCCATCCAGGGATGGGAGACAAGCCTAGCCCCAGCCTGGATGCGAGCGCAATGCATTTTGGGCCCCCCTTCCCTGGAGGCGGCAGACCTTGGGTGGGAAATCCTGCGAGATGTGGGAAGAGGAGCCGCGATGGAGGTTGCCAGGCAACTTTAATTCAGCCCTTGACGAACTTCCAGCACTTTGCTTCTGCTGCAGAGCCCAACCAGCAAATGATAAAGCATCAGATCCACCCCAAGCCCATAGTGTCCATCTGTCCATCCATTTGTTCGAGGAGTTTGCTCCTGGCCTTGTGCCTGGATTGCCCTGCAAGGACATGGGTCCCTCTGGCAGCATCACCAAAGTCCAGCCCAAATCAAGCCACTGTTCCCAGCACAGATTTGCAGGGGCAGGATTTGACCCGTGGGACTGGGCTGGCGCTGCTGCACAGATATTTCTCAACCAGACAGGATTTTTGTCAACAACACAAGAAAAAAAAATGCAAACTTGCCAAATACCCTCCAGGAAGAGGGGACCCGTGCTGGGTCAGGGAGAGAAGGAGCACAGTGACCTCCTGGGAGCCCCTCCCCGGGTTTATTTTAGTTGCTTTCTTTAAACAAAACCATGCTTGACCCTGAGGTGCTTCAGCAGACACACACTAGAGCTTCTGCCATTCAGGAAGCAGATGTACTTTTCCTTTACCCAAATTTGGGATTTGGGCACAGAGCAGGGAAGGAAGAGCTGCAACATCAGCTCCTCTCACAGAGTGTCCTGCCCTGCTCCCGACGCAAAGCCCCCACGCAGAGCACAGCCACCATGGAGCCAGAGAGGCGGGTGCAGGCTCCTGCAGGCCATGGGAACAGGCTCCAAATTCCCACAGCACAGCCCCCACCAGCCAAGCCTAGCACGTCCAGCAGGGGAGAGCACCCAGCTCTGATCCCAGAAATGTCACAGCGGGGAGGGTACACGTGAAGTAGCAAAGAGATGGATGGGAGAGCGAGTAGGGAACGTCGGGGATGTGGGCCAGTTTAAGGGGCACCAGTGCTGGAGGGAGCCAAACATCCCCGGAAAGACAAGCTGAGCAGTCAGAAATAAAACTAATAACAGCCCAATTTCCAACAGATTTGCCCTCCAGTACCACGCCTTTATCGCCATCCCCCTGCTGCATTCCTGTGAGGAATGCTGCCCACTCCACAAGTGGCAGGGATACATGGTGTCCCCCCTGCACGGCTGCAGGGATCAGGGTGTGTTAGCTTCTCTCAAGCTCCCTGTTTTCACTAATCTAACAAGAACTCGTTCCTCTCCTCCATCAGGTCGGGTCTGACGTGGAGCAGGAGGTTCAAAGGGGCTGCCAGGCAGTAACAGAGCTCAGTGCCAAGTCCCCATGAGACCTCTCCAGCCATTCCCACCCAAACCCACCCAAAAAAGTCCGACTGAGAAAATAAGGAAAGCTGCTCTGCGCTGTGATGTGGCTGCTAGGCACCGGGACAGACAGCTCTGCTCCAGCTGCTCCTGACACGACACAAGCAGACAGCAAGAGCACAGTGCCCAGGACAGCAGAACAGATCACTCCTCCACTGCCCACCCTCATGGAAAACCCACCAACGCCGTCTGTTAGTTGAAACAGTTCCTTGCCTGGGTCCACAGGCCTTGCCCAGAGATGGCCTGGAAGGGGGCAAGGAGGGGAGGCTGAAGGGCAAACCCTTGCAGCTCAGTGGTTGGACCAAGAGCATCAAGGGATGACACAGCCAGCCCAGACCCAGAACCCCTGGACAGAGCAGCAAAACTCCCTTCACAGGAACAATTCCTCGCGTGCTGGAGGCCATTAGCTCTTGCATGACAGCAGTGAGGACACAGTCCCTATGGCTCTTCCCTCTCACACAGCACGTATCTCCCCTTTGGAAACACCACAGCAGCAGCCCTGGGTTGACCCCACAGCCTGGGAGCACCTGAGAGTGCTGAGAGTAGTGCAACAACCGAGAAGTGAAACCGGATGGTGCCGAGACTCGGTGGCCTCGCTCTGACTTCACCCGCACGCCTCCAATCCAGGACATGGGGGAGGCAAAGTGCAGCCATCGAGCCCTGGGATATGGGGTGCAGATCCCTGGGGCTCCCACCTCCTCCATCATGAGGAAGAGGCAAGCTTGGTGCTAGCAACATCACCTCCAAACCCCAACATGTTCCATCCTTTTTTCATTTGCAGCCTGACAAGCTTCACTGCTGGCCGGCAGCCCCTCGGCAGCCTGGACAAACGAACAGACAGACAGCCCTCCACATCACAGCAAATTCTCCCAGCAAGGGGGCGTCTGCATCCAAGTGGCTCAGCACTGAATATGATCTGCAATTCAGCCTGCAAAGGCTTTGTGGTTGAAGCACATTGTCTCCTCGGCAGAAGCAGCAAAATAATTGTAGAATTAAATTCCTAGGAACAATTAGAAAGAAAACAAGAAAAAAATCCCAACCCTAAATGTAAAAGGACATCTCAAAGCCAGCAGATTTCAGGGCTTTTTAAAGCATCTGAATGCATTCGCCCGTCCCTGTGGCTGCACTGTGTTTCATTTCACTGGGCTCATACAATGCAAGACACGGAATTAACTTTGGTGTTTGTTTAGAGCCGGTTTGTCTTCCAGTTATTTTCCAAAGCCAGGTTTGAGTTTCAAAGATGTTTCTTGGCAATGCCTGGGGTTCCCGCCGTCGGGAGGGTGCGGGGCTTTCCCAAGGGGAAACAGAGGCTCAGAAATCACACACAACCTGAGGTCCCCTTGGAAGCGGGGGCAGGAGGTGGAGCACAACCCAGCTTGTCTGGAGTGAATATGGGGCTTTCTGCTGCAAGCCTGTTCCTCTCCCTTTTATTTATTCCAAAGATAAACTGTTTTCTTTTCCAAAGTCCAGCAAAACCAGATGACGGGAGCAGTTTCAGGGCTTCCAGTTTCAACAACATCTTCTTGTTTCCTTTGCCTTCCCTCCAGCAAAGCTTCAATTTGGGGTCAAACCCAATTTTGATATTCCACTTTGCATTCAAAACTGCACAGCACAAAGCAGCAGCATCTGGCCTTTCCCACAGTCGTTTGCATACCACCAGCTTTGCTGCCCCAAAATCAGATCCCCGCATTATTTACATGGGTTGGGCTTTGCAACAGGCAAACAGCTGCCCTCCATCAGGTAACGGAGGTGGGATTGTACCTGGAGGGATCTTCTAAGCAACAAGAAAAGCAGAACCCAGAGCACATCCTGAATCGGGAAGCTGCATCCTAGCCCCCACAGTGGTCAGTTACCTGATGCCTGAAACCTTCAACCTCCTTCCTCTGTGAGCGACAGAGCTCAGGCCCCAGGAGGAACGAGGGGGTGGATTTGGTGATGACCTTGCTATGGCAGAGCCCTCATGCTTGTAAATCACGAGGAGCTGGTGGCACAGCCAGCCAGGGAGGGATGGAAATGGCAGCGTTTCCTCCTGAAGCACCAGCCAGGTAGGGAGCTCTCGCCTTTGAACAGGAACAGGCACCCACTCAGCACCACTGTCGGGAGGGTACATAAAAAAGTCTGGGGGCATCACCCCTCCCCTCCAGCAGGTCCCCAGGACAGGCCCCCTCTCACAAAACCACCCATCACATAAGCTGCTTCCCAACAAGTCTCGTCAAGATGCCAAGCAGAGCCGGCGGGCAAGTGCAGGGAAATTCCCCACACGCAGCCAGGCGAGGCTGGCACCACGTCTCCACTGCACCCACCGCTGCCCTCCTGCACGGGGTGCCAGCAGAGGCCCCCTCGCCGGTCTTGCTAAGCACACCTGGATGCGTTTCCTTGGCACATGACCTGCCAGATTAGCTGAATAAACCTCCCAGCTCCAGCAAACCCGCTGCATTCCTGGTGGGTAAAGTGGTGAAATGTTCAAATAGATGTTGGAAAAGGCAGGGGGGGAGAACAAAGCCTCATATGCAGGAGCTGAAAGGGCGGTTGGGATTCGGGGTTTTTTTTTCCCCCTCAGGTTGCAACACAAAAACAAAGTCCTGATAGGGATCTCTTCTGCTGGGGGGCAGGTCCCTGCCCCTCATCCCTCTGGGCAGAGCAAGCCCGGCCAAACCGAGATCAAACACAGACCTGTCCTGCAGGGCACACACACAGCATCTGCGGCTGCCATGGCCATCCCACCCAGGTTCGAGGTTCAGGTGGGGGGACCCCAACCAGCGCCTGCCGCAGAGGGAGGCAAAGCAGCCAGAGCCTGCAGTGGCAGGCCAACTAGCACCAAAAATGCCGCTGTTGTTATTAATAATTTCCCTGCATCTGAGCAGAACTGCACTCCTCATCCATTTTGGGAAGCCTCTTTGTCTTTGGAGACTGTTTTTCTTGGCACCCGAAGAGCCTTTTCATGGTTCCCCCTCCTACTTCACGTTCTTGGTTTAAAGGCCAGGCACAAGTCACTGGCCCACCTGGGCACTGATGGAGAGAGCAAAGAGAGCCTCAAATTCCAGTGCTGCAGGTACCTTCTACCTTCGGATCGGCACGAAGATGCAGAGAAGCCCCCAGCACAGGCTGGTCTGCTTTGCCTGGGGCCATCTGCAGCCCCCACAGTAATGCAAACCAAGGAGATGAATCTCAACGAGTCAAGGCTCAGACAAGCCACATTCCATGACCACCCCCTGATTTCCAGAGGGAAGGAGAGGGGGGCAGGGATTGCACTGCACCACCTGCATTGGTTTAGTACCTTATCCCAGACATCTGAAACACCAGCTGACCCCAGGTAACGCTCAGCCTTCCCAAACACCCCCAGCAGTTCTCATCCCTACAGCCCCCTGACCCCCCAGCCTGCTGGGGAAGGAAAGGGCTATATCCAGCCCTCCCAGCCAGCTGGGCACCAGCTGGTGCCCTGTCTGTCCGCAACTCCTACCATCGTGTTCCCTCGCACCCCCAGCATGTTCCCCCGTCACTCCTACCCAGGTCCCCCAGCCCCAGCTCACCCCACACCCCAAACTTGTCCCCAAAGAAAGCTCCTGCACTGCCACCAGATCCAGTATATGCCACCTCCCCTCCTGCTCATCATCCCCAAATCCTCACCTGCATCAGACCTACCCTGAACCCCTCTCCATCCTGCTTCCAAGGTTCTGCCCTCAACGCATTATCCCCTGGATTTCAACCACAGCAAGAGAGCTCTGCTTCTCTTTCTCTGGACCCTTCCTGTGAGCAGCACCCACACCCAGCACCCCAGATCCTGCCTGTGGACTTAGCACCCGGATCCAGCACCCGAGGACACAGAACTAGCATTCCCAAGTCTGCTTGTGGACCCGGACCAAGACCCGGCATTCCAGATCCAAGACCCCCAACCCAGCCTGTGGATTCAGCACCCGGACCCAGCACCCCTAAAATCCTGCCTGCGGACTCAGCACCTGGGATCCAGCACCCCAAACCCTGCCCGCAGACCCAGACCCGACCCTGAGCCAGCACCCCAGGACCTACCAAGCGATTCAAGACCCGCACCCAGCACTCCAGATCCTGCCCGCGGGCTGCACACTCAGCCCCAGCCGTGTGCACGCAGCACTCGCACCCAGCCGCACGATCCAGCTTCCCGGATCCTGCCTGCGGACGCGGCGCCCAAACCCAGCACCCCCTTGGCCTGCGGACCCGCACCCGCTCCGGCCGGCGGCTCGGCTGGCGCTGCTCGCGTCCGCTCGGTACTTGCCTGGTGCGGTGCGGTGGCGCAGCAGGTGCGGGCGGTGCGGGCGGACCGGCAGGGTAGGGCAGGCTACGGCGGCTCGGCACGGCACGGCTCGGCTCGGCTCGGCTCGGCTCGGCCCCGCCGTGCCGGACCGCACCGCCCCCTGCCGGCAGCGCCGTGCGCCGGGGCCGAGCCGAGCCCGGCGCGCAGCCAGCGGCTGCCGGCGTGGGGCTGCGAGGAGGAGGAGGACGAGGAGAAGGAGGGGAGCCGGGCAGGGCCGCTCCTGCCTGCGTTGCGTGGAAGCAGGTGGCAGCATGTCCCTCGGCAAAGTCGCGGCAGGCAGGGATAGGATGCTGCCGTGCAGCCCCCGGTCGGCCCCCAACACGTGGGGTGGGCCGGGGGCTCACTCAGCACAGGAGGTTTGGGTGCTGCAGCCCCCAAAAGGCCCGTGTGAATGCTCTTTGCAAAGTCAGGGAGGCAAAGGGCTGTTATCGTGGACTTGTGACTGCGAAAAAGCGTGACTGAACACGGATGAGCGTCGTCCCACTCTGCCAACACAGGAAGCACATACTACCAGTACCATCACGCCACAGACCCCAGTCAGAGCCACCAGTGTCAGCACAGCACAGCCCCTAGCCAGTGCCATGGTGCTCACTAAGGATTCTTGCTCCCCAGAGTCACCCCAGCTTCCTGCACTGCATGCCTGAGTCAGGCACCGTGCCCCATCTTCTCTCTGCTCTCAGCACGTCTCACCATTCACGCATGGCGGAAGGTTGTTTGGAAACACACGCAGATAATGGTTTCTCTGGGGCCCTGTGTGGAGCGTTTTTATCCTGGGTGGTTTCTGCAGCTCCTCCCCATGTGGAGGAGCTGCCAGGTCCAGGCCTGTGTTTGCTTTCCTTTCGTAAGCTTCCAGCACCTGGCCAACCCTCCCTTCTCACCCCTCACAGCAGCAGCAGGCCTCCCGAAAGCAAAACTCTGAGCCAACACTGTGTGTAATCAGCAGGTTGGATCTAGGGCAGTTGGAAATCAGCTGGAGCAGGAGGTGAGGAAATGTTGTACCTGTGTACGCTGGATTACAGCTCTCTCAGAGCTGGCAGGGGGGCCGGGTGATGCCAGCCCATGGTTACAAAGCCATGTGGTGCCCAGTCCCAGCACCACCACCTCTGGATGCCAGTTCATCCCCTCTACGCCATACCAACCCCTCCAAGGGGTGAGGTCTCCAGGAAGGAGACAAAGGCCACCCCAACCCCACACCCTGCAGACCTGGAGCCAGACCCATAGCAGGGTGTAGGGTTGAGCAGGTTGTGCTGCAGTTGCTGAGCATTGTCTGGGGATGAGGGTCAGCCCCAGTTGAGATTCCACCACCTCCTGAACCTTTAGGGTCAGTAAAGGTGGCAGAGCCGGGGTGTTCCCATGGGGAGCCTGATTAATGTGCCATTCTCAAGGCCTCCGACTGCCAGGATCCTGCCTCCTACAAACCCTGTGGGTGGGAGGAAAGGTAACAGAGGTTTGAATCCCCCCAGTCCTCACCCACCAGTGGGTCTCAGCTGAGGAGGGACTCATCTGAGTGCTCTTGATGACAGGTGGCTCTGTCACCCTTGCACACATCAAGCAGCCACCACCCCCTCTCCCAGCATGATATCCCACGACTCGTTCCTTGTCCCCACTGACAGCAGACACTACCCACCTCCTCGAGCACTCCCTGCCTTCCCGCCCTCACCTCCTGTGTGCTCCAGAGGCTAATTACCATTTCCTCCTGTCCTTGGGCAAAACCCCAGTGTCTCCTCCACACCTCACTTTGCCTCACCCCTCTGCCCACCCTGCAGAAGTGGGAGGCCCATGCACTGGGAGCCAGGCAGGGATGTTCTTGGCCAGCCTGTCTTACCCAGGTATGGGGTGTTCAGGTGCTGCAATGCAGCTGGTCCTCCACATCCTCTCCAAACCCCATTCCCTACCTTAGCAGAGGCACAGCTGGAGTCTGTGGGGCCAGTTATGGGGAAAACTGGTCCATGAGCACTGGGGAAGGGGATGCCATGGCTGAGACAGGCATGCCCAAAGCTCCCCCTTATCCAGGGCACTGTGCCCATCCCATCCTGCAACAGCACTCCCTGCCTCCCACGTGGCTGGAAGCCAAACCCAGCACAAATTGGAGCTTCGTTAGCTGCTGGCCTTGCAGTAGGATAATTACTGCGTGAGCGCAGAGCAAGCCGAGCCTGGCGCGACCAGCACTGCGCTTTTACAGGCCCGAGCTTGCGAAGCTTCAATTAATTAACACGAGTCATTGGCAGCTGGAAACAGATCTATTTTCAGAGCTTTGCCTGCTCTGCTGCCCCCATGAGATTAACTGAAGGAATTTAGGCCTCCATGAGGTTGAAGGCCAGGGCCTTCCCCTTCTTTGCATGGTTTTCCCGAGAGTCAGAGTGCGTTCCAGGCAGCAGGAGCCCAGACAGACCCAACCCTCTCCTGCACTTGCATCCCTCATATCTGCGGATTGGTTCTTCCAAGCAGGGAGGTCTGGCTCCTGCTTCAACCCTAGCCCAGAACCAGGAAGGTGCTGGAAGGGGAATTTCTTATTGGTGCAGCTCTAGAATCATAGAATCATTAAGGCTGGAAGCGATCTCCAAGATCATTGAGTCCAGCCTTTGACCAAACAACACCTGGTCAACAAAACCACAGCACTAAGTGCCGTGTCCAGTCGTTTCTTAACATGTTCATGGATGGCAACCCCACCATTTCCCTGGGCAGTCCATTCCAATACTTAACTACACTAACAGAGAATAAATCCTTCGTGATGTCCAACTTGAACCTCCCCTGATGCAGCTTGAGGCCATTTCCTCTTGTCCTATCACTTGTTACTTGGGAGAAGAGGCTGACCCTCACCTTGCTACCATCTCCTTTCAGGCAATTGTAGAGAGTGATAAGGTCTCTTCAGAATGTGCTTTTCTCCAGGTTAAACAACCCCAGCTCCATCATCTGCTCCTCATAGGACTTACAGCCCTACAACTCCTATCCCAGCCCAGGGGCCAGCCCAGAGCAGGGCTTTGAGTTGCAACATGGTGCCTGGGGAAACCCCCCTCCCTAAAACCATGTAAGATTTTATCTGTAATCCTCTCTCCCTGTTACTCCAAACAGTCTTTAGGAAAAGGAAATGCTTTCATGCCCTCATCACCAGCCCAGGGACTGGTTACTGTGTAATTTCTTCTTGTTGTCACTTAAACACTGCGTGCCACCGAGAGAGGACCAGGTACAGCAGGCTCTGCCATGTAAAAAAAGCGTCTATCCATGGGCCAGCTGCCCAGCACAGCACAGCCTCACTGCTCTGGCACATGGCAAAACCAGGCAGGTGCCGACACTCAGACGGCATTTTTGGGTTCACCCGTTTCTGCCACACAACTCTACCTGTGGCAGCGAGCAGAAAAGCTCACAGACAGTCCCTCTCACCCCTCAGATGCCCAGGGAGCCAGAGCAAAGCCATGGCAGCTCTCATGTTTCACTTGGCACCGCACCCCCATCCCAGCCGGCATCCCAAATGATGCGAGGAATTGTAACAGGGCCACAACACCGTGAAATATTGATGGGATTAGTGCAGATCAGCTCTCTCCCAGCATACATGCTGCGCTCGCCCCGAGCCTGGGAGACGGCGACCCGCGCGCACTCAGGTTGCAGCTCAGCGCCCGGAGCGGCAGCGCCGCTGGGTGCTCCCTGCCAGAGACACTTCCCCAGCCAGCGCCAGCCTGCAGCCTTCCTGGAGGGACATGGGGGCCCGGCCAGAGCATACAACGACGTGATTTAATGTGCTTGATGCCTGACATTGCTCTGCCTCAAACTCTGCTGGGGATGAACCATTGTCTGGCTTAGTTGTAGCTCGGCACCAATTGTCACCCTGGGCCCCGAGGGACCCTCACCCTGCCTGCAGTCCCAAAACATGCCGGCCCCCATGCTCCAGTCCTCTTCCCTCTCTCAGGCTTATCCTGCACAGCCAAGACCTTAGTGGATGTCCCACACACAGGGGTGTCCAGGGTGACTGTCAGAAGACCCCCGCATTCCCCTCTGCTGTATGTCCACTCTCCCACTACTGGGAACCAGGTTTGGTCAGACAGAGGATTTCATTATGGATCATAGAGGTGTAAATACAAACAAATTACAAGGATCAAATAGCAGCCAGGATTAAATTTGAAATACACTGGTAGAGTGCACATCATGGGAGCAGCATGTCACAAAGGGCTCTGTTTTGGGATTGCAACACTAACAGGGCATCAGTGCCTATCAAACCCGTGGCGTTGACCAGGATCCCCCGCCTTTGGTAGGAAACTGCTTCCTAAGGCAGGTCTGGCTTTTGCTTAGCAGTACCTGAAACCTGTCTTTCCCTTGCCTCAAGTAAGAAAAGTGAGATAAAACTCCAGATCTGGGATTTGGTTTGCTAGCCTCTGTGGTCCAAGAGCCAGCAGGCAATCAACCATTTCAAGCTCCTCTCCAGACTGGTTTAAAAGCCAGCTGAGAGTTACAAAACCACAGTGCTCCAGCTGTTAGGGTTTTATGAAACCCACAAAAGAGTTGTGAAACTCAGGCTAAGGCCGTGCCAGCCCGCACCGTGGCGAGAGGCTTCTTACAAAGTCAAAACCACCAGCGGAAAAACGGGTACTTTCCCCTTTTGGCATGAGAAAGGCTCGTTTGCTTGTTGCTTTCTCCAGGCCCCTCCATCCCTCAACTATGCTGTGAGAACTGCACTGCTGCTTTACCTGCCTCCATGGACAAAAAGCCCGGTGAGGAGCACACCAGCCCCACACCACAGGCGAGTCTCACTGCTCCAGCACCCACCACCTCACCAGTTTCCTTCGCCCACTTCAGGAGCAGCCTGCTCAGATTCCAGGTTGACAGAGCTGTGTGAAGCAGAGGAACAGAAAAGATCCGATGGTGTAGCCTGGACTCTGACAGCAGCACTTGGGGCTTCCCAGAAGCTGAGTACACACTCGCCAGGTTTGGCTTTGTTTCTTGAGAGCGTCATGGACTCGTCAAGCCACGCGTGATGCTCCACAGATTAGCCCCGGGAAAAAAAATATTCCAGTGGGCACAGAGCATGAAAGGCTTGGGAGCCTCTTCCCTTCAAGTCATTGAGCAAGCTTTCCAAACCAGTGTTTCTTCAGGCTGAGAGCCAGCAGGGAAAATTACAATTGCAGAAGAATTTGTCTGAGAAAGTTATAAGGAGATGGAAAAAGGCAGGGGCAGACCAGAAGAGCCAGCCCGTGCTGCAGCCCCTCCAGCTCAAGGCTCAGCTTCAGGGAGGGACAACACTTTTCCCCCCAGTTCAGTATAGCACAGAGTTGCTGCCTCGACTTCCTGCAAGATCACATGCTGCATTTCTCCTCCCATAAATGTTTGGCAGTGGAAATGGGGATGTTTTGCCCAAGGCCGTTTGTTGATGAAGGCTGCCAGGTGCCGGCAGCCCCAGCCGCAGAGCCAAGCACCGTGCCAGGGCAGATTTTCTCAAGGGAGAAGCAGCTGAGTCACAGCAGCCTCCGATCCGTTCCCACAAGCCCGGCTGCAAGAGACGCATGGGAGTTCACGGAGGACAGGCGCTCGCACAGGGAGCTGGCAGGGTTTGGTTTGGTTGTCTGCAAATCTCTCTAAGCCAGCGGAAAGCATCTCCCTGGCTCAGGATCTGTCGGCAGCGTGCCCTCCGGGAAGGGCTGGTGAGACTGCGGGAGGGCAGGGTCCTGACCTGCCTTTCAACCAGGCAGAGCTGCTTTGGGATGCTCCTGCAGCATGGAGGGGAAACGCCAGCAGCCACTGGGAATTCCATTAGAGAATGGAGTTTTGGGGCTCAGTGTGGGGTCTTGTCCCAGCTCTGGGGCAGGAGCAGCACAAAGGTGGCTGCAGGCAGGGAAGAGACAGAGGCATAGCTCCAGGAGAAGTGGCTGGCTGGGCTGGACATTGGCAACCCCTCTGCCCATCATCCCAGCTGCTCCCAGTAAAAGCTGGCAGGCTCATGCCTGGCCAAGGAGCACAGGGGTGTCTCTCTCTGTTTCTGCAGTGGGGCACAGACCCCTGTGTTTTCCCCTGCATGGCAGGTAAGGTCCCTGCCACACATTGCCTAGAGCAGCAACACAAATACCTGGGGTTGCATGAGGGCTGGGAAAAGACTGGTGGCTTTTAAAAGCTGCCCTTTTGGGTGAACCAACCTGCACCCCTCAAAGCTAAAGCCAGGAAGGTGTTATGGCCCCCAGCATCCACCCTCTGGGCCAAGCCACCAGAAAGGATTCATGTCCCGATGGCTTCACCTTTTTGCTCTCTGTGTCCCTGTGCCCAAGCAACCTCTCTCCCAGCCCTGCCTCCTCCAGCCCAATGCTTGGCTGGCCCGTGGGCATCCTCCCCCTCCTTCCCAGGCACCAAACCCCTACACTGCCATCTCTGCCACCAAAGAAGAAACAACCCCAGCAGCGCAGTAAATAACCCCCCACACAGCAGAGCACTGGCAAGCAGAGCCGGGCACATCCATCACTCTCACAGTTTTTCTTCAGCTCTGACACTTTGATAGGGGCGAGGGGGTGGGGAAGGAAAGTAGCTTCCAAAATTTATGAGCTAGGATTTAAAAATACAATCTCCCAGAAGCACTGCAAAACCCGGAGATGGCGAAGGCGAGTGGCTTAGAAGTTGCCTTTAGAAACGAATGCAAAAGCTGTGCCTGCCTTGGAAAGAGGGATTCGAGAGACCTGCATGGCTGATGTCACAAACCACGTCCCCGGTGGGATCATTTTGCAAGTCGCAGCTCTCCGTGCTGTGCATTACAAGTGAAGTGAAAGGTAGAGGTAACAAACGATGGGTTAAAATCCCTCCAGCCCAATGGTAACGTCACCCTCAGTGCAGACAGGATTTGGACTGTCACCTTCAATCTCCCAGAGTTTCTCCTCTACGTCCCTGACCTTCCACTGGTACATGCACAGCCAGTCTTCCAGCCCTTTTCAAAACAGATCCCCTTTATGCAAAGAAAAGAGCTTGTAGCTGTAAATTTAGCTGAAAACATCTCTGCCACAGGGAATCACATATCAAATAATAAAACCAAATGAATGTCAGGAAGAGCAACGACAATATTGGAGTCCTTGGTCTTTACAGATGGACCGTCCCTCAGCAGGGTGCTGCAGAATGAACAGCTGAAAAATGTTACCCAGTCATTAAAAACATCTAAAAGTAATTTAGCCTGAGTGACAATGATGCTCAAAGCAAGTTGTTTGTCTGCTGAGATAAAATGAGCTATTTCAAGCTTGCCTTTTGTTGTAGTTTTCTGTTAAAGTCAGAAAGGACTGAAAAACGCTGAGCTGACAGCCTTGCCAGCAGAGCCCTGGTGCTGTGGCAGCACTGTGGGGAGCATCACCATGAGCTGCTCTGATCTCCCCTGCCATTGCTCTCCCGTATTCCCTGGAAGGATGCTCAGAATGGTCTGGGAAGATGGTCCCTGGGGCCACCACAACATCTCTGCTGCATTACAGTGCCATTTAGGATGATGGTTTTGCTATGGAAACACCTCCCTCCTAACAACAGATCTGTCAGCACGTGTCCCAAAAGCAGACCAGCATTCATTACATGGTAATTTTTGCTTCCCTGTGATGGAGGCCAGGGGCTTATCCTTCCCATGCTTTTCTTAAAAAAAAAAAACAACCACAAATCCAAACAACCTGAATATCTGGGTTCACCCATCAAAAGCATGGCGTGAGCCCAGGGTTCCTCTAAAATCTCCTTGTAAGCATATTTTTGGTGGGCTCTTTGGACACAGAGAGCATTTCAAATGCCCAGTGTTAAATATTTCAGGTGAAACATAACTCTTCTAAGTGCAGCCAGCCTTATTCTGAAGCTCCAATTCAGTGAAATTTCCCAGCAGCCTTCAGCAATTGATTTGCTTCTTGCTGGTACCTTCTCTCTGTGCTGTTCAACTGAGTTAATGTATTCCAAAACCTGATTTTTTTTTTCTCCCCCTACATAATCAGATTTTTGGAGGCTGCAGTGAGATGCCTTACAAGCAGTTTTTGTCCTTCGGTGTTTTCTGAGCGGGCTGCATCCATCATGTCCTGGTGCTTTAGCACATCTCTGTACGAACAGTTCGTTCAAGAGTCAGCTGAATTCCTTTGATTCATGTTCCTGCATATCCATCTAGCTAATTTACCTTTATTAAAAGGAAAAAAAAAAAAAAAAAAGGAAAGAAGAGGAGCTATTAAGAAGGACAGTGTCAAGGCCAGCAGAGCAAGTGCCGGAGGGCTGGGTTAATGAGCTGCGTGGTTGCCGCTGTCCAAGTGCCCAGGCTGGCTGGAGCCAGGAGCTGCTGCCCCAGCAGGGCTGACTCTGACTCAGTCCTTCACTGGGCAGACACAGGCTGCAGGGCCCTGCATCCACCTTTGGAGCAGTCCTTATGCTTTGGGGTCCTTGGTTAACCTCATTTGCTTCAGCCTCCTCCTTGGTATTTTCCAGAGGAGGGGCCCTGCGTGCGTTCAGCTTGGGCCAAGCCCCCGGCCCAGCCCAAGCTGCAGCCCTGTGCTTTGGGCAGAAGATGAAACACGAATATGGATAAATTGATTTGCCCTCACATCTCACAGGAACGCCACTCTGTTCCCTCCCGTGGGCCGGACAAGGACGCTGCCCCTCCCACTGCCTGTGCCAGCAAGGTCACTGAGCTGTGCCCTGGCAAGGACACTTCCAAGGAGAGGGAGCAGGGATTTGCAAGACACTCGTCACGATCATTTATTCTTGTCATTTCTGACCCTCAGGGTAGGAAGAACATCAGAGCACTGCAGGCACAAAACAACGAGCTTTGTAGGTCATATCAGCATGTAAAGTACCATTAGGATCCACGGCACAAAGCATGAATAATACTTCCTTTATTCCATCATATACCTCAGCGCCCTTTAAATGCAAATGTTTTTTTGTGGACAAGGTTTGTACGAGACGCCTGCTAGGGGACTCAGGGCTGAAATGGAGCTGGAGCAGTAATTTTGCTCTCTCCTCTGACAAGTCAGAATGTCCGCAGTACTATCTGATAGGCTTAGTGTCAGTCCAAGCCAACCCAGGCAAAAGAGCCAGGAGAACACTGTAAATCTTTCTTGCAGAGATTTATGCTCTGCCCATTAAACCAGAACCACAAAACACATGTCCTTCCATGCTACCCTCCTCTCTGAAGGACACCAAGGCAGGAAAAAACTTTGAAGGACTCCAAGCCTGGAAAGGGACCTTCAAGAGCCAATCACATTGTTTCCGAAAAGCCACCAACAGTCAGCCTCGACGGCTTAAATCCTAAAATCCTTTCAGCAAATTATGACCTCGATTGCTAAAAATGATCAGATAGTGCAAAGGCAGAGAGAGATGCGCAGTGAGTCATCACCCCCCAAGCATTTGAACTCCCTTTGGTCTCAGCCGGAGCGGGGTGAGGTTGCCCCCAAGAGGCAAATCTGACACAGCAAGTAGAGAGGGGAAAATGCTGAATTGTGCTCTAGAGGTAACACATAGGAAGGATTTTTTTAAAAAAATCTCCTCATCTGCTCTTATTTGTACTTCTCCCTAGCTGCAAACATCTATGGATGGGGTGGGAGGGGAGAGGAAGGAGGTCAGCTCTGGCATGTGGTTGGCTGTGTTCTGCTTGAGCTCCTGAACCACACAACTCGTTTTCCTAGTCTCACTCACAGGGTCATTAGAAAGATCAAAAAATGTCACTGAGTTTTCTTCAGCCAAATGAAACATTTGATCCCTCTCGCAGCAACATTTGATCCCTACACCTCGCTAGGCTCCTTCAGAGCAAGGGCTGGCACCACCTTCAACAGCAACTTCTGTCTCAGGAGTGGATGGAGAGACACAATGGTGGACACGACAGACGGTTTGGAAACTGTGAGACGACATGAAATCCCTCAGCTGTTCACGTAAAGCATACAGGAGGTAATACCACACTGGACCAAATCCTAACACCTTGCAGGGGGTGAAGGAATAGGACAGACATCTGGGATATCTCCCCAGCACATGCTCCACCCTCCAGGGATCAGCAGCCTGAAGCTTTCTCAGCCAGGGAGAGCTGCTTTCATTTCACAGACCCCTGCTGCATTTTTCTGCCACAAAATGCTCTTTGAACCTTTAAGCTTTTAGCATCCACAACATCCTGAGGCAAGCAGATCCTCAGCTCCTGTCTCCTTTTGTTTGCTTTGA
The DNA here is from genome assembly GCA_013397755.1 of Cnemophilus loriae. Taxonomy (NCBI): domain Eukaryota; kingdom Metazoa; phylum Chordata; class Aves; order Passeriformes; family Corvidae; genus Cnemophilus; species Cnemophilus loriae. The sequence goes on from VZTF01008727.1 coordinate 352,518, forward strand.
GCTTTCCTGCTAATAAAAAACCTATGGAGTCTGAAGCCATATTACAGAGCGCCATTGAATGGCTTCTCCTTATTTCCCCTTTTTCAGGCCATTTGATTGTTGAGCTCTCCATCTTACTTTCCAACGTTACAACTATTTCAGAGAGACGCAGCCGACTTAGGGCCGCTGCAATTTATTCCTGTCCTTTACACACACACACAGACTCCCTTACAAAGGGCTAAACCTGTGACATAACCACGGATTTAACCATTCCTGCGGCTGCTTTTCAAGAGGACACAGTTTAAACACCCAAGCTGAGATACACCCAGGGTACTCACTGCTCCTGCACCAGGCTCCTCGTGGGTCCCCCTGTCCTGCTTAGCCGGAGAACATTCCCGCATCCCCAGCACGAGCCCCTGCCGCAGCACCTCAGCTTACTGTCAGCTCCAAACTGGAAGCGTCATCTCCAAAATTACTGTTGCGCTGGCTCCTGCCAGACTCTTAATTAGAGGAAGGCTGACACAGTTTCTCAGCAAACGGCGTTCGCATACTGCGGGAAAAAACAGAATGAGGGCAAGAGGAAAAATGGGCTAATCAGAGAAAATCAACCGGAGGGAGAAACACGTTGTGTTGTGCAAACCTTACCATAACAATGCTGGAGCACAAAATACTGGGGGGGGGAAAATGGGTTAGTACACAGGGGAGGCAGGCAGCGCTCCACAAAGGTGGAGGAGAGCTGATATGCAGTGCAGCATCTCAGCATCCTCACCTGGCAGGCCTCTCCCCACAGCCTGGTTAGGGCAAACGGGACAGGCTCAGTTTCCAGCATGCAGATCCATGTGTCTGAGAGCCTGAACAATGCTGTCTGTGGAGCCCATGGCTGCCCTGCATGATTTACGCTGCCTTTATAAAAGCCTGCAGTGTGAATAAAGCATGAAACCGAATGCCTTTCCCCCCTCTCCCCACCACTGCCCCTGGCAACTCGAAGCTATTGTTTTTATTCCAGCTGCGGCCTGGCAGTCAGTCCGAAGAGGAAAGGGACCCTCTGCTCCTGCATCTGCTCCGAGAGCCAGGAGTTTCATCAAGCCTCAGGAGAAGAGAGCCTGAAACCCAGAGGCAAAGCCCCGGAGCCTGCGTGCCAAGCCCCAGCTCAGAGCATTCACTGCTCGGGTGAAAGACTCACCCAGTAGCACGAAGGCAGCACAAATCCATTTACCCTTTCTGCTTCTCTCTGCGAGAGAGAAGGGGCATCATTCTCCCGGCTTCAGGCAGCTTCAGCAGCAAATGCAAACCCAAAGAGAAGCACTGGGACAAGGGTGTGTGCAAATGGCCCCTTTATCCACCCCTACACACCATACGGGCCAAACCTGCCTTGAAAAGCTTTAGGTTTCCCCCCAGGCTGATGGCAAAGGCGCTTTGATGACAATGAAGGGAACAATTCCAGTGGAGTTTCCACCCCCTCCCCTGTGACCTCCCTACAGGGAACTGGGAGGTGGCAGGAAAGCTGAAGGAGGTGAAACATTAGCAGCAGCTCACCACGCAGAGACAAGGGAGGCATTCAAAAAAGTACAACGTATCCGGACGCCACTTAAAGCTGCCTGAAAGTATAGGACTGGCTTCCTCCAAGCAGATCAAAATATCAAGATGGGGAGACGTGAACGTTTTTCTTCTCTCACCACCCAGCCTTGCTTTTGATACTAGATAAAATACTCCCTTTCAAATTCCTGACTGCAAAGGCGAGGAAGCATTGGCTGAAAAAAGTATCAGTCAGGCAAAACTAAAAGCCTCTCCGCAAAGAGAAGCCCTTCGAGGAATTTACTTTTTCTAGGATCCTCCCCACCACCAGCCCATGCCGTTCCCCAGCACTGAAAGCCCTTTTCAACACGTGATAAGAAGGTGCCCTGCCAGTAGAGCTGGCAAAATATCCACAAGGCAAATCACAAAAGTATTTCACAGCCTGGGGGGAATATGGAGAAAGCGGCAATTAAAGGAATTCTGATAAGTTAAACCACAAGGAATAAGCTAAATCCACTAATGATTGTCTGACCTCTCTGGGCAGCTCCTTTGGAGCTCCTCAGCAGCTGCTTAGGCTCCTACAAGCTCATCAAACCTCTTCTCTGCTCAAAGTCAGCCGGTCCCAAGAGCCTTTTCTCTCTTTCTGGAAGCAGAAACAAGCACTAATATGCCAGCGGTAACAGCTGCCCCTCTGGCAGAGGGTGGTGTTTTCCCCTGGGGAACTTCAGTCAATAAGTAGTTTTCCAAAAGCTCACAAACCCAAGGAACGAGACCCCAGAAAACTTAGGAGGGTCATCTCCAGCAGAAACCTTTCTGATTTGCCCTTCTCGGTAAAACAAAAAGTCACACAACCACCACAAACCAGTGGAAAACAAACAAAAAACCGAAACACAAACCCCAAGCCACTGATACCGTGCTATATATACAGTTCCTCTGGGAGAGAAAACAAACATAGAAGACCGGCGTTAGTACTGTAGCTCTGGTATTCCTGCTAGTGACAGGATCAGCAGAGGAACCCAACCACCTGGACGTACTTGCTTGAATCGCCACAGCAGCACAGCTTCTGATGCAGCCCCTGTGCCCAAGTGTTGGCTCCCAGGACTGGTGCTGGACAGCGCTGAGCACAGGCACCTCTAATGGAGACAGACCTGGCTTTCTGTGCTCAGAAAACCAGCACTGCAGCATGCATCCCTCAGTATTAAAAGTCTTTTTCCTCGCTGAAATCCTACCTCTAAAATGCCTTTGCAGCAATCTAACCAGATGCTCCACCAATAATAACAACAACACACTTCAGGTGTTCCAAACACCTGCTTTTCCCAAAGACATTCTCAACTAAATCATCAGCTTTGGGGACTTCAGAGAGTTCCTGCAGTCACTGCATCAATGAAGTGTCCTACTGACCTTCAGCCAGACCTACCTGCAAGTCATTAATCACTTCTGAAATCCCCATCCATTACCAAGTTCCACAACAGGAACAGTGAGAATATGAGAGGCAAAAATAGTGCCACTGCCAGGTCTCTTCGACTTTAAAACCAGAAGTGTTTGGGTTATTTCAAGCCANAGCTACAAACATATATTTTATAACCAGACTTTAATTTTTTCTGTTATTACTGCAATAAAGTGCACCTACTTCCACATGAGATGTGATAATCTGGCTCTTAATACAGCCAACATAGTATCAAAAGAACAGACCTCAGTGCAAAATGCTTCTCTGAAGACATCCAAAGCATTTAAGACCTTTAGTGTGCAAACAACCTTTTCCAATGCATGTAAGTCCTGGCTGAGGGACAGCAACTGAGTTGGCAAGACATTAGGGCAGCAGGTTTGCTATTTCACTGCCAGGAGCCCCTTGTAAAGACTCCATAGTGATGCTTGGGGATCATTTCTGTAAGGGTTCTGACGAGCACCAATTCAACTCACATCTAGACTTCAGCACTTGAGGAATTACTCCTCAGCTACAAAACAGATGGAAGAGAAGTCCAGACAAAGCAGGAGTGGGGGAGAGAGGGAAAGTGCTAGAATGTGTGCACAGGCATTAAGCATGAAAACACAGGAGTGGCTGAGCTGAGAATGATTTCAAGACTGTCTCCATGTATAGTGAGCTAATCAGCTGAAGCCAAGAATTGTAACACGTGCCATAAGAACAAAATAGGACCTGCAGCCATTTTTTTTTTTGTAAAACAGAGCCCGTTTTGTCCAGGGACATTTAACTAGAAAGGCGTGTCTGGTTTTATTTTTTCGTTGTTCTGTTAAATAAAAGTAAATATCAAAGTGGTTATTTTGTGTGGAAAACCCCCAAACCTCAGCAGTTTCAACATGCTTTGAACTGCAGTACAAAAGCTGTTAATCTAAACCCCTCCCCTTTTCTTCTTCAAAATATACAGGCCAGCAATGTCAGCTTTACACGGTAAGAAAATATATACACATTAAATACAGTAAACATTCTGCAGTTTTTTACCTTTATACAATATTAGTGAAAAAAATAAAAACATTAATAAAATTACATACAATATATTCAACAGAGTAAGCAACTGTTACAAGAGGGAAAGCAGATAAGCTATCAAAGACAGAGCAAAAGATGGCATTGACATAACAATGTAACACTTGAAAAGAAAGAAAAAACATTTAGTATGAATTTGCAAAGCTAATAGAGTTCCCCTAAGATGTGTCCATTCTATAGCAGTTCCTTTATATGTAATATACATAATTAAATTTGAAGGTATTGTGGTTGGCAGGTTTTTTACGCCTTATTTTACATTCTTATCATAGAGAATTTATCATACAAGACAGGGTAATCTACAAGAATTAAAACAAAACAGTATTATAAAACACACATGTTGATGTTATTAAAAATCTCACTTATTATGGGAATCCCCATTGGTGCTGCTACCCAATACCTAGACTTTTTTTCCTATATACACCCATCCTACAGACAAACCACAGTGTAAGATTTAAGTCATAGCATTTGCACAAAGAGCACAAAAGGAGATCACACCTTCCTCCGATTATTCCATAAACAGCTCCTGGAGCTTTGAGCACATATTGTGTGTGCAGCAGGACTTCACACCAAGGGATTCAGTCATCATATGGCTTTCACAGTCTTTACACAGGTGAGCCAAATGCTGTTCTCAAATCTCCACTGAGATGATATTTTATTCTCCATTTAAAGAAGGTGCAACTGTTGTATTTTGTATTTTAAAAGACACTGGATGTTCATACCAATTCTGCTTTGCAGATTACCATGATTCAGCCCAGATCTGAACCACTTCCTCACCTGCTCACAACAGGGGAGGTCTAACACTCCTTCTGAACTCGCATTTCATGTCACAGGGCAGTTCTTCCCCAGCCAACCTAAAACAGTGCTTGCAGGTATGTGCTGGCAAGGAAATGAATACATACCGTTTTCAAATATGTCTTGTGATTAACAAGGGAAACAAGAAAACTTCCCTCAGCTTTCAATACGGTAAAGTATTTCTAGCCAGTTCTGATGAGGCTATAGGAACGGCTGGGTTTTTTTCAGTTTATCCACTTCAATTTTTCAGAAGTAGAGCACTTGTAGTAAAAAACAGTGTTAGTCAAATCAGATTCTCACGTGTCTAGTACTTGTCTGAATCAAGTTCAAGTTTAACTCAGGTGATTGATCTCTTCTGTTCCAAACAGGGTGAAGCTCCATTCATTCTACATCTTCCTTGATTCCAGTTTCTCTGTTACTTTCCCTTAACTAGGCAAGATTTCATGAATCTGGCTCCCAGAAGTCATGCAGTTTTCCCTAAAGAGTAAAAACAAATTAGTCAGAAATCCAGTGTCAGAAGAAATGAGTAGAGTAGGCAAGTGCTTAGCTTGGGAGCACCACAATGTGCTGGAAAAAGTCCCTGGAATTTTATTCTGAAACACTTGCCAGTTTCCCTTACAAGCCAAGGCTGGGAGAAAGAGCTCTGAACTTTGAGTATCAGTAGAAATTATCCACCTATTCTACCAAGGCCAGCTAGGTGTCACAAAGGCAAATATTTCTGAGACTTATTGTGGCATTATTTACTACTTCATACTTTTACAAACATGAGAGGCTTTGCCTAATCATGGCATGAAATTTGACACATTCAAAAGGGGGAGGAGTTGTCAAGAGCCCTTAAACATATGTGAATAAAGCCCTGGACTCAAGAAGTCTCAAAGCCACACGGTGCCAGACCACAGCAGGAAGTGCCTCACTGCATTCCTGCCCCAGTGTCCTTTTGGAAGCATCTGCTAATAGCTGTAATCAGAGACAGGCCCTGTGACTCGACTCAGGACTGGGATTTCAGTGTATTACACACATCTTTACAAAAACAGTGCTTTTAACGATGGAGAGGAGATCTTGCTTTTATTGAAGCCAGCAAAGTAAGAATTTTAATTAATCCATTCTAATACATCTAAGTGTATTCCATAGCCATACCATTTATGAAGAAAAATAAAATCTCTTGAAAAGAATATGCCATTTTCAAGTGCTAAAAAATGAGTTAAATGCACCCTGCAATGTGGGAAGAGAGAAAACAGTTTCATTACAGTACCTGAGTAAGACGAGTGGTTTGTATCACGTCCTGCCATTTGCCACATATCCTAGCAGCCAAGCCTTTTACCTGCAAATTCACACTGATTACTTTAGCCATTTATGTTAAAGACAAAATCATACCCTGTGTTCGCCCTCAAAGCTTCAAACTCAAAAAATCTCAGATAACCCAGCAAACAAGGTTTACTGGAAAGGAACAATTTTATTGTCACAAAGTATCATCACCTCAACTTCAGATCCCTGTAACTCGTGACTCTGAATTTAAAGTCATGCACTCCACAAACACATTAGAGGCACGTGACTCCTCAGGTTAAATGTTTGGAATCACCATGCAAACCTCTGGCCTCCAAACACCACCTCATCCCTGGGCAATGAGGTTTGTCACACAAGTCTGATTGTACCTAGAACAGCTGCAACTGTGGCCACAAGTAAGCCAACAATGCAGCACTGGCTGCTTCTGAAACAAATTCCTTGTACATAAAACTGTGCTTTTTCATAACCAATCACAAGCAGGTGTTTAATCCAAGCCATTCACACTGAGATTTGCTTCATATGCTGTGTTAAAACCCAGCACAGTGGAATCCTCTAGAAGTTACTGCAGTATTACACAAATGAAGCAATAGAGAAAACCAGAGTAAGAGTTTCCCCTCTCAGTGCAAAGGCAAATAGAAACAGAAGTGAAAGCGACCAGAGATACAACACTCCAAGGCAAGAGCAATTAGCTTGTTGAAAGGATCCATGCTCCACTAATCTGTCTGAGTAAGTAAAGAAGAATGTTTTTGAGAGGTAAGGAAGCACACACCTGCAAATGTCTGATTTAAAGCTGAAGAAGCCAAGGCTTTTCAAAGTTGAGGCTGGTCACTTTATCACTGAGCTGACTGGGTTTGTTACAACAGCATGCAAAGCATGAAGGTCACAAAATTAGGACTACCAGTAACAAGGCTCACACAACAAAGCAAACAAAAGGCAATTGTCCAAGCTTGATGCTGCGTCACATATACTGTTGGCTTAAATCCAAAGCATTTTTAATTAACTCATTCATTTGAAAAATAAAATGGAGACTCGTGCAAGACGGGCCACTTTTTCAGTCCTCTGTATCCTGCCCTGCATGTAGGCCCTGCTCGGACAACTGGAGTCAGCTACCAGTGACTGCCACAAAGAGAAACAGAGCAACTCTGCGGGCCTAAAAGGGGAGATGCCAGGCTAAAGGGAAGACCAGTCACATTTTAGAGCTATTAAGAGTCCCATTGTTAGCAAAAGGAGTATTTTCAGTGAATTAAAATGGGCATGTATTTATGCCCATGCAAAGACATGATGCAGACAGAAAAAATGGGAAAAAATCCCCAAGCCCATGAGGAACTCCTAGAATTTCCAGGGCTGAGATGAGGGAACAACGTGCATCAGAAACACTAAAAACCACCCCAAAACCAAAACAAAACTGAAAAATCAAGTTTTGCATCTTACCTTAGACCGATAAAACATTCTTGCATCTTCCCTTATATCACCTTTTACGTGCTTATCTAAGGCACGACAAAGCTTCAGTAAGTGTTGCTAAATAAAGACAAAAGTGTACAAGTATTAAATCCTCCATGTCAAAACTACAGGCTTTATTTAAATATTATATCAATTTAAAAATTACATGCTTCAGTTTGAATTTTTCTCAGAAATACACAGTAAAGAAAGGGAAAAGAGAAAAAACAAGATCACATCACAAGATCCTCTATCTGTTGCTGGCATGCTCCTGGTAAACCACGTTTAAGAGTTTTTAAAAGCAGCTTCAAAGTATAGCAGAGCTATACAACACAAATTCTAAAGTTCCTACTAATTAATTTGCAAATCCTTTCTGCCCCCAAAACAGCAAACACAGTGCAGTGCCATTCACCTCTTTTATCAGCAAAAGAAGTTCTGAAGTTACAATAGCTGAAAATAACCTTTTGATGTAATGATGACTCAGGTAATTTCTTTTGTAGGAATTGGCTGAGCAGGTAAAATATATTCAAGGTTTTATGCGCTGATCTTTTATTTTCTCTAAATTTCTGATTACTTTAATAAAGCAGGTTTGCACTTCATAATCTCCTGATAATGACTCCCAAGGTCTTTCACATTCTGTTAATTTCTTCATAAAATTCCTGTTTTCAATCTCTCACTGAACAGCTGCCAAAAGGCTCTGCTCTGCAGAACAGGTGAGACACGCTGAAATTCTATTTATAAACATTTGCTGGTGTCTCAAGGCCACCACAATTTACCCCTTCTAACTGGAAGAGGGCCAGAAATGAAATAGTTAAAATTGATTTTACACAAGTCTAGTCTGCACAATATTCAGCCACACCCCTCTTGCCACTTGATGGCTAATAGGTCAGTGAATAATAAAATCTTTCTTCATTAAGAAATTGAGACATTAAAAAAACAATTGAAAATATCAAGTTCTCCACAAATCTAAGTAATATACTGAGACACTTAAACCTCCAAATGTACCAAAGATTACTGGTTTTTGTCTCTCAAACAGTTCCTATGACAGAATTCTTAAAAGCCAAGAGTGATTCCACAGGGCAGGTTTACACAAACACCTTGCAGCAAGCAACTCCCAGCAAATGATCACAGAAATCTGGACAGGAATACTGAAAGGCTAAGCAGAAAGTATTACTTAGGAGATGTTCACATGACATGGCACATAGGAACTACCACTACAGAGAAGAGCTACAGTCCTTGCTTTCACTTGCTGCACTCCAGGAAACTGAAACATGCTTGAAAATATTTTACTGGATATTTTTAAAGTGGTTTTCTCCTAGACTGAAAAATTTCAATCCTACTTCCAAAGTTGATAGAATCATTTGACTTAGAATTTCTGTGTTGAGTTTATCTCCAGATACTTTCTGAGAAAGATTAACACAACAAATGCCTGCTCATCCCCAGCCTTATGTTCAAAGGTAGCTCCAGTCACAGAAACACATAAGAGAGGTTTCCTCTCTCTGCAGTAAACACAGGCAAGTTCTTCTGCATTTACCTTGCCCAGAACAAAAGTTTCCCCCAGTGCTATTATGCAATGGTGACCTTCTATCACATGATAGCTCTCACCAAAACAGACTAAATGTGCATGATAAACAATGTTTTACAATCTAAAGGTCTAGCCACTACAGTTACTTACCCTTTGATTAGAATTTACAACATCAAGGAAACTGGCTTCACTGACTAGATGGAGGAGGACATAGATTAGGTAGTATACCTGAAGAGAAATCAAAAGAGCTTTAGCAGTCAAAGCACCATTATAACTCTTCACATCTAGAAACGGCACCATCTCTGCTTTCTGGAATGAATCCTTCAACAGCCAGGCCAATGGACAAGTATATCAACATATCTGCCTAACTATCTAATTTGAAACAGTATATTCACATATTAGAAACATTTTAATCCAGTATTACACTGTTTTAAGTAACCTAAGTAACCCATAAAAATGCCTGTGGTTTTAATAGTTGACAATTAAATTCAGCAGTTGGCTTTATTTTCCCATCATCTACCCCCAGATGAAAACACTTGCTGAGAGATTCCATGATAACCACTCGAATAACCAAACCAATATTCAATTTTCAGATGGATGGAAATACTAAAATCTTTCTAACACTTGTTTGAGAGAAGAGATTAATAAAAGATTCATTATTCTTTTTCTGAAGCCTGCAGGTGAAGGTTTGGCTCAGCACCAAACAGTTTTCACTGATTACATCAGAAGGGAGGGAAGATTGTCCTCTGATTACAGAAGCAGAGACTCAAGACATACCCATGACTCAGAAAATCTGACCATTTCCCTGTTGGTAAAACAACCCAATACAGGTTCCTCCATCACATGCTACTCCTTTCCTTCCTCCATGACTGTAACCAAAATTAATACTATTTTAAAGATGAACAGTAACAACACAGTGTATTTACAGTTCCACATACAGAACTGTTCACAGTTAAAAAGTAAAAGAAACATTCCCCAAATTGTATAAAATATATAGATACATAATATAATAGATAAAATATAAAAAGTTGCATAAAAAAGCAAAAGCAAAAAAGCACTATTGGCTATATACCTCATGTTCTAGTTCTGCATGAACTTCATCATCTTTATGCTCCTTCCGTCCTTTTCTCATTTCCCTCATCTTCTTCAGTAGATAAGAAGGTTTCATACACACCAGAAAGTGATGCAGAAGAAACATCTACGGATACAAGCATTAACAAATTGGACTGATTTACTAACAACAGAAAATTGGAAACTGAGTGCCACTACAGTATTAGTTGTCCATTGAGACAAGAACAGAAAAGGGATTTTTAATTTAAAAAGGAAGTTTTCGTGCTTTGAGTAATTTTTCACTATTCACAGACCAGTGTTTGTACACTGACTCAATAAAAGATCAAATCTATGAAAACAGCATGTCTCCACATGAATACAAAAGGAAGACTCAAAGAAGTGCAGACTTCTCTCCAACGTCTAAAATTAATGTTTAGGCACATAAACAAGCACAAACTGCAGAACATGCAGATTACACACATCTGCAAATACACTTTTAATACTAATCTAAACAGAAAACTATTAATTGGTCATTTGGCAAGGTTCTTGAAAACAGGCTTACAACATTAAAACATAAAACACAAGTATACAATATATATGTTTTCTAAACTTCCAAATTATACAAAGACAACACATGTAAGCAGTACCTGCTTGTCACTGTCATCAGGTATTTCTACATGCTTTTTATGAAGAAATTTTGCAATTATCACTAGGCTAAGACGTCTTCTTACTTCCCTGAAAAACAATTTTAAAAAATTATTTCCCATAGAATTTCTTAGATCCACAGTTTCTACAGAGTATGCGAGGCTATGCATGGCTTCCCTAGACATAAACTTGCTTGCAACTATTAAACTGGATTTTCTGAATATAGGTGCTATATAAACCAGTAAGTAGCCTAGTAAAACAGAAGTACCCTTAATCTCATTGCAGCTCAGCTTCTGCACAAGTAAACAATGCTAGATACTTGTCTCCAAGCCTGAAGTTAATGACCCAACTAATTCTGCTTGCTCGGTTACATTATAATTTACTAATTTCAAAGATACAGAACTCAGAATGATGCTTAGAAGCAGACATGAATCACCCAAAGAAAACTTAAATTTTGGTCACTCAGACAAGAATTAGAGTGATGGATGTCAGAACCTGAAGCTAAGCCCTTCTTTGCTACAGGATACCAAGAATCCACAGCCCAGAAACTACATGAAAGATTTAACAACCCTTTTTCACAGCAGAGGTGATCAGGAAGCTATACATGCACACCAAGAATTGCACATACATTCGTAACATATAAGAAAACACAAATCACAAATGCTTTTTTTTTTTAAGTGCCAGAGCATAAATATTGCATTTTTCAGACCCTGAGCTTATACAAATAAAGCAGCTGCTAATGATCCTACGCATTTCTGACATTACAGTGCCATTACCGTCCACGCGCGATCCAGCTGGGCACGAGCTGAACAAGCCACAGGAGGTTATGGTGATTACTGGAGAGCTCACTCACTGCCAGGCACAGCTCAGGCATCTTTAAAAGAACAACAAAATATCCCGAAACTGAAGAATGGCTGTTTGCTTTATTTGCAAAGGAGCACACATCTACTCCCTGGAAACACAGGCAGCATAAGTGATAAAAGGAACTGATCTAGCAAGAGATGACGTACATAAAAAAGATTCTGCACTGCACTAGGAGGTGAGTCTGCTAAATACAATTTAAAGTAGGGTAGTCGAGATCAGAATGCTTTTAATGACATCTTACCAGCATAGTGCAATAATTTTTTCATTCTTTCAGACTGCCATTCTAAACATACAGCTATTTTAGCACACGCAATCTTAAGATAAACAAACTCTTGTAGAAGAGGTCAGGCAACTCAATGTCATGCAACAAAAACCTTCTCAGTATACCCAACCACTTCCTAAATCTCACACAGACACAAAGCTCTGAATTTTTCATATTATTATATGTACTATTATTGAAAATTCTGTATTACATTTTCAGCTAGTACTTTTCTGATATGTCAAAAAAGAAAAAAAAAGAAAACTTCAAAACAGAAGTTGCAGTTTCACAAATCTAGTACAATAAATTTATGAAGTTACCTTTGCATCCCAGTCCTTTATATTCATCAGAAGCTTTACAAAAAGGCACTGAAAATCTATCAGAGAAATTTGTTTTAACTTTTTCTCCAAGCTTATTTTAAATAGCAATATAAGCAGCAGCCATATTTCTCGATCCGTATATCCGTCGTGAATTAATGATGTGCAGAAAGCTAGAAACTATAAAAGAAACAGAAAGCATTAAAATCTGGAATTGTTTTAGCTTATTTGGAAGCATGATGAGAACTTAAGTTTTCCACACTCACATTAAAATGTACCTCAAATGACGTACTGTTTTGGCAACACTCGAGTACTAACATGTCCCCATCTCCCAGTAACAGCACCCTTTTTTTTCAATACCTGCTGGAGCCTTTTTTTTTTTTTGAGCAATGGCAATATTCCCCAGACACTACAGGAGCAGGAAAGAGCTTTCTCTACTACACAGATAATCCTCCTTTAACTGAAGGAAAGGCCAAAAGATTTTCTAAATACTCCAGTAATACTGAAAACTTAAATCAGCGGATAATTTCTTCTATGTGAGGGAGCCAAGATGTTCTATAAAGTGCCACAGCTATAAAAGGGAGGCAGCAAAACTCTGCAGTTGTGAGTGAAGCAAATGGAAGTCAAGAAACAGAAGTTTGCAAAATGTCTGCAATAAACTCTGCAGCAAGTGAGGCTGAAGTCTCCGGATAGCATCTACTCAAACACATGCTCAGGACTAGATTGCAAACCTATCCTCCCTCTCAAAAGAAAACACACACACACACAAAAAGAAACCCGACCCACAAAAACCTTGGAGTTTTCTCACCTTAATCACATTAATTAAATTGTTTGCAAGTAGACTGGGGAACGCTGGACTGGCAAAGGCTACATCTCCTCTTGGCTGTTGTTGATTCACTGTTTCTTGAAACTGACTTCTAATAGAAGAAACACAATCTGAGCAAAAAATGAACAATTTAAAAGCCCACAAAGGCTTATTGACATCAAACTGAAGAAAAAGAAAATCCTGAATGTTTCAAAATGCCTTCAAATCAAAATAATCCTCAGTTACAGAGCATCTAACACACACATATAACTCAACTTGTAGCCAATTACTTTGCCCAGCTATTTAGCCAATATTCCTGCAAACCTTCATAAGGAAGATGCAGGACAAAGGACAATGCTCTGGTTTGCTGAATCCTTACCTAGAAGGCATCATTTGAATTCCAGGGTTATTTATTCTTACTAAGACCTGAGTCAAGAACTTAAAGAGTATGGGAAGGGAAATAAAGAAGAACCTTCTGATCCTACATTCTAAGCACAAGACTTGCTTCCACAGGATCTAGGCAAAAAATATCAAAAGGAAAACACTTACAAAATATCATGCTCGTTGAAGGTGGGTTGAAGATGTTGCAATGGAAAGAGAGAGCTGAACCCAATACCCATATTAACAAAAACAGCTGATATATCAGCTATTGAAGGGATCCATGGTTTAAACTGTTCATCACTGATGGAAGCTACAAATAAAAGACATGGAATGGATTAGTTTAAATTTAGTTCTTAGCATTAGTTCCTTTTAAGGGAAACAAATAAGCTTAGCAGTTTGCATCAATTCTGCCAGCTCTCATCTCACAGGAGTCAGTACATTAAACAGTAAGCTTATTTTCAGAACAAGGGGGAAGGAAAAAAGTCTAACACGGTATTTTACACTAGGGAAATATCTTGCCTACATTAGGGGGACGATTACTTTCAAGTCCCACCCATTTTCTGTCATAGTTCTCTTTCATCACAAACAGCAGAACAAGCAACAAGGCAATATTTTTTGTCTAAGAGAACACATAAATTACTGCCTCTGTAGGTAAAAGTAAGAGGGTGTTATCATAGCGGGACTGGAAGAGAAGTTAAGTAAGATTTGAAAACAGGCAAGGTTTCTGGAACAGAAATGGTAAACAAGGAACTCCCAGCCTTAATTGTTTGAATGCTCATTCATTATCTTGAATTGTTCATTCAGAATCAAGCCTAATGCCAGCAAGGCACAAAATAAAGGAGGCTACATTCCCTCTCATATCAGCTCTGATTTCAAACAATAATTAAAATATGGGATACAATTTGGACAGGCCTGAGCAAATACTTCAAGAGAACCACATTACTTTAACAATGTTAACTGGTAGCCTTAAATGAATGTCACTTTTGATGGATCTGAATGAAGACATGGGGAACATACAGAGGAACTTGTAGTGGAGAAATATTTGAGTACAGACAAAGGAAGAAGACAAAACACAGAAGACATCAGCAGCACTGTGGGCTGAAGCAGATCATTCAAAGTGTTTCTGTGCAGGTGTATGATTCACTTCAGTTTTGTCATTTATCTGGAAAGTAAATCATGAAGTGCTACATACTGGGTATGACAATGTGAAAAACATCTTGCAGTCCTTAAGCTAGAAATATTCACATCATCCAAAGTAAAAGATGGAAAGGAGGGCAAACTTCTGAGCAGACTGAGCTTCTCTTCAGGTCAATTCTATTTGTGAAATACCAGAAGTGAGTTTAAAAGGCTCTGTACTGGATGCAGTGCTTTGGAGGTACATGCAAGGACCACATACTGTGGTACAGATTGCACACACTCAGTGAAGATCAGCCCGCAGCAATTCTGCATTACAGTAGTAAAAAGAGAACTTAAATTCATGCCAAAATCACCTAACAGAACTAGTGCCTTTTACTTCCTCACTAATACTTTTCTAAACTGAAAAGAGGAGAAGTGCTTTCATTCAGGTGGTCAGTTTTCCATCCTTCAAATACTTACAGTTTTTTCGTGTTATCTCCATCAATCTGTCTAAGATCTTGGTGGAAACACAATGGTCAGGATGAATAGACATCATCTGTGAAGAGAGAAGAAGCTACACATCAAAAACCAAGTTGCATGACGGCATCAGTTTTCTTTTAATTAGGAAAAAAAAAAAACCACATCAAACCAGAACAAAAACAACACCAAACTTCCCAGCAGAGTAAAATGAGTAACAGATTAAAAAACAAACAAACAAGCAAAAAAACCTAACCCCAAAGCCTCTAAAGCAAGATACACCAATGAGAACAGAATACTGTGAATATTGATTATTTCAAGCAGTGCAAAGATGACATGAATACTTTAAAATTAATTATTTACAGTATCAGAATGCTGTAATCCCATGATGGTTTAGAAAAAAGTTCTGAGGTTTAAGAGAATAGAAAGTATCACGTACCCTTTTGGAACCCATTTGCATCTGTGATCAAACTGAGCTCCCTGAGCAGGAGTGGAGGCAACAGAGTTAACTACACCCTTTTCCAGTCACAGACAAGTTGGACATATGCAATACTAAACCCAAACAATGAATTCTGAGTTTTTCACATAACTCTTAACTACAAAAACATGACTATGAAGTACAGTTCAGGTTTCTTGGAGCACTTCACTGGCCCAACAAAAACTTCTTTTTCTCCCCCAAGCACTGGACAGTTTCCTGCTCTGTAAGTGATCTCAATTGGCTCACATTTCTTCCTCATTAGAGGAACACCAGAGCACACAGAAAGGGGGAAGACAATTTTTCAGCTGGCTGGAGGGAAGGACATGAAAGAGCAAAATGTTTTGCTTTTGGCAAATGTAGAAAGACATTCAACAGGCTGAAGCTGCAATTTCCAGGTGGTCCAGATTTCTTTTTTGTTTCAGGTGCAGTTAGAATGTGGCAATTAATGACAGAATGGAGACTGGAGGGGGGCATTTTTGTTAATAACAGCACCGTGTAAATTCCTGGGGAATCAGACACTGACACAGACATCTTGAGAGGAGAGAGTCACCGCACTTCCTTTGAGAACGACTCCAGGCTTCTTCCTGAGCCATAAGGTACCTTTTCCAAATGAAAATTATCTGATAATGCTGGTATCACTGATGATTTAGAAGATGACATATGTAGAGAATGGTACTTCTGCACTTTTGCATACTGCAGCATGTATTGTTTTTCTGAGGGTGGATGGAAATAAGATTAGCATTTGCTCATGATTTGGCCCACAGTACCTCTCCTCACCTACTGCATCCTTTTTCAATGCAGTAGCATATATGAACATGGACAGGGACATGCAGCTTTGCATTCACTCAGAGTGTGGAGAAAAGGCTATCCCTATTGTTTTACCCCTAGTGACAATCAAAGTATTTCAGACTGGAGAACAAATGAGAAGCCAGGGGTTAAAAAATACCTGACTTAAAAGTTGTTAATGGAACAGATTCACAAACTTCTTCAACTGGCTTCCAGGAAAAACATTATACACTCACAGAGTTATTATAACTGCATGAATGGCACAGACTTACCTGGAAAAGCCACTTTAGAATTGGTATGGAACACAATAGATGACGGTAAGCAGAACTCAGAAAACCATTAACAGCTAAAAAAAGCTGCTGCGTTACACTACAACTGTAAGAGAAAAATGGGGGCAAGGAAAGAGGATAAAAACAAATTAGTGGTTGCATCATCACTTTCACAAGTGATGTTTCACAAGTCCTTATGTTAAAAATATAAGGACTGCCTCATCCCTCAGATCATCATCAACAGCAAAGAAAGATCTGAATATGCAAAACAGATGTTATTCTCATGCTATTACTTATATAAAATGCCATAGCAATCAAACCTTGATTTTTAATAGCAATCAAATCTACAAATGTAATTTAGAACAACTATCTTTCTCTCTAGAAAGCCATACTATACAGTCTGGAAACATCTGTATTATTAGGTAATAATAGTTTCAAACAAATATTGATTTACACTATTGTACTATGAATCACTATGCCTGACTACACAGACAGCCTGCTATGCTCAATGAGACTATTAAATAAGATTTTTAACTGTCCAATGATCTTTACCAACACTTTCAGAATAAGAGAGAAAAAACATTGTTTTCAAAATTTTTAAAATACCCTTTTAAATAAAGAGTCTGGAGGCAAACGAATGCAACCAAAATCCCACAGCCTAATCTCAGTGTGCAAATGTGTGGGGTGCAAACAGTAGCTGTTGGAAGAACAGAAAGTGTGCCATTGCTATTACTGAATTATTGTAGCTTTAGTCAGCAGGATGAGCTCAGCTGGTCAGAGCAGAGTGCTGATAACACCAACTTCACGGGTTCAAATCCCATATGGATCATTCACTTAAGAGTTGGGCTTGATGATCCTTGTGGGTCCCTTCCAACTCAGGAAATCTGTGATTCTTCTTAGAAAGTTAGGGATGTCATAAGCAGCTGAATTAAAGATACCCAGTTTACCACATACCCTTCTTTAGTCTCCTCTATTCTCTCTATCTACTAAATCAGGTAACTCTGTCAGGAGATCTGTGTCTGAACTCCTACATATACCCTCTACCTGCCTCACTGGTAAGACCTCCACGTGCCAACTGGGCAGCCAGTACATGCCAGCTGTGCCAACTGGGCAGAATGCATAAGCAATTAAATCACAATTGCCTTCTGCAAGGGATGATTAGTTTAATTCTCATTCCTCCAGTCACTGATTTACAAGATGCTTTTGAAGCTCATATCCTTGTGATCTCCAAAACATATTAATAGAAAGGCCTGAAGCCAAAGGAGTGTATCACAAACACCACTTCCTCAAGAGATGAAAAGTCGGTCTCCTCCTCTTCACACCCACAATTGCACATACACATGTATATAAAATCCTTTAAGAGGAACTGAATTCTCTCAGTTCCTCTGAATAAAATACCAAATGAAATAACCAGAATTTTTCAGGATTTACACTTGTGGCATTAGGCAAGAATTTGTCCAGCTATTTGTAGTCCGACAGCCTCATAAATAGAGAGCAGAAATGCCAGTGGGTTACAGAGCAGTTGTTCACGTACACACAGACACGCTGGTGGCTCAGTGACTGAATCTAACAGATGTCAGAGATCCCGACCCTCTGCAATCCTCATTAGATGGAGCCTCAAGTGCCAGGCCCATCCAGGACGGAAGCACCAAAAGTCTTTCAGCAGACATAATGTAACACTAGAAGGTCACAAATAGGTAACCACAAAGGTCTTTCAGTCTGGGGATAGTTAAGCTTGTGTTTATTATAATGTTTCACTTCTGCATTTGTCTCCCACAAACTGGTAAGGTTATCAACGACAGCCCAATGTGGTAGAAATATGGAAGAGGCCAGAACAGCTGTTTTTCCTCATGTCTCATTTCAGAGCTTTTTCAAGAATTCCAGAGGAGGAAAGAAGGAAGCTTCAAATTACAATTTCCTGTTCTGTAAAGCTAACCCGGAAAGGAAAATTCCAGAGAGAGGGATCAGTCTTGCCTATTTACTAAGACAGAGCTCATTTGCATGCAAAGATTAAACAGTACCTTAAAAGTGCTACAAATAAAAAGAAAATTGTACAAGTAAACACAACAAAGTAAAGAGCATATTTCTTACTTAAGAAGCAGATATTCTGTATGATTTTGAGGGATGAAGTGAAAATTCCTCAAGTCAAGGTTATGTTGAGTGAAGATTTTCCCAGCAGCTGATAAATCAAATATATCTTCTCCAGGGTGGCTGTCAGGTATGACATAAGTTACTACTGAAAATCTCTTTATAAATGCCCTGTAAAATTCAAAATTGTTTTTATCAATTCAAACACTGAGAAGCTATTTGCTGCTTGAGAAAGTTATTTGCAGGTGATGAACACATCAGTCTTATGTGAAAGCTGAATTGTTAGAATACAGTTGCACCCAAGGAAATCCACCCAACCCCAAAAGATTTAAAAATGGTTCTCATTATTAATGGTTCTCATTAACATATTAACAATTGTTGGAAACAGAGAGAGGTTAGGAGAAAAAAGGGCTAGAAAAGAAAAGATCAAGATTTAATTGGTTTTGGAGTTGCAAGGACCTGTGTTCTTCCGAGAGGTCATCTCCACTGGCATTGTCCCCATTTTCTCCATCCGAAGCTTTGCCCTCTCTTTCTATGTCTTCCTGTAACCGTTTCTCTATTTCCTCTAACCTGAAATTACAGCAGCAGCAGAGCATATCATCACCATTTAATATTTACAACAAAATCAACAAACTCCAAGCTCTGAATGTGAACCCTGGAGTCAGCAGCCAGTTACACAAGGCCAAACCATGCGAGACATTGCATCTGTGTAAAACCCAAGCATCTTGCTATTCCGAGACACAAAGTGAATGTTTCCCAAAACCTAATGAATTTCCAACAGCACAATCAGTCACTGGTTTGTCAGACACGAACACACTTAACCAACTTCTGATAAACTTTTTGTAATTGCACAAAACTTTCAATCTTGGGGCTGAATGTTTACTTTTTTCTACACACCAAACACGTATTTTATTCATCAAACACTATTAGTTACAGGAGTATCTGCTACTCCATGGGCAGTCAGCCCATAGTTACCAGGGTCAGATTCTTTAATCAAAACAGTTAATCACATAAGCAGTTAAACACATATACCCATCACCATCATTTGCCATCAACACATAAACCACATTTCACTTCCTACCCAAAAGATCTCTTGTAAGAATACTCATTAGTTCTGTTCACTGACCTGTGTAACTACTCAGACACCAAAAGCCCACACAACTTTGGCAATCAAAACTGAGCTACAAATGCCTTTGAAAACACTAGTACAGACAGTCTACATAAATATTTCTATTTCATGCCTGACCAGCAGCTGCTAGCTGGCTCAGTGACCTAAAACGAAGGCATCAGTAAATTTAGCCTGGCTCTTCAAGGGTAAACAGATGTATCACAAATCACTCCTTGTTGCTTGGAAGGAGCCTGTCACTCAGCTTTTACCATTTAAGCAACACCTGTAGGTCCTGTCAGTTCACTTGTATGTTGGTGGCATCAGCAGGCAAAGCTTAGCTTGCTGTTAATCAAACTCTATCAGTTCTGGAGAGACAAGGCAAATCTAAGCTTCTACAACACCATCCCACATTTTTCAAACCAGCTTGAGGAAACAAACCTTCTAGATTCTTCTTTCTCCTTCAAGAGATGATCTAAGCTGTTCACATATGACACCTTGCTTATAACAGGAGTCTTAGAAAGCTGTAAATTAAATAGTAAGACATTTTAAAAATACTATAAGCCATCAATTCATTATTAGACAAGAAATGTAATCAAAATAGAAACCTCTTCCAATTTTAATGATATTTTACATGCAGATATAAACCTAAAGGACACCCTGCAAAACAGGATAATTAACAGTTTCGGTTTCTCAGCCCCTTGACAATTTTACATAATGGTCAAATCCCTCTCAAAGACTAATTTAGAAATAACTGCTTCACAATGGATCTGAACAGTGAAGCAAGTCTCTGCATGTCTGGGGTTGACCTTCAGCTAGCCTTCACAAAGAGCAATACCATCAGAAGCCTTTTACCTCACAATTTTACTATTATTATCATCCACTGAGACCCTGGGAATCCCCATTCTTGTGCATAAGACAAGAAACTCCAAAAATTACTCAGTGCCTCTTTTTACTTTCAGAGTCTCTAGAGGGCAAAATTCCAGTGTTTGATAAATCACCTCTAAATTCATCAAACAAAACAAAACTTCCAATCAAAATCCCAATACAAAACGAAATTAAGGAGCTAATCAACAGAATTTAAAAAAAACACAAAACAACACACAAAATTTTAACAAATTTTGCTAGTGGTTTGTTTTTCAGTAGCCATTCTTTTATTCAGCTTGTAGCAGACAACAGATTTGAAATCTTTTATGGCCATGATTCCATTCTTTGCACAAGCACAGCCCTTCTGACACCACCCTGGTATTCAGTAACCTTTTAAATGTAACAAGCAGCATGCCTTTGTGCAGGAAATCTTGCAGGAAAGCTGAAGACTTCTTAGCCTATTTTACATTTGGTTAATATGTGTCAAGTAACTGTTGAACAGCGGAGGAATCAAAAGCTTATTCTAATGTACACATATGCCCTTTCTTACAAAAGAAGAATGTTGGTACATGCAAAAATCATGGTCTTGGAAATGCTGGGACAGTTCTTAACTGCTTTGTCTTACTTGGCCATTAATTATACCAGAAACAGGCCAGGCCAAATGCTGTGGTCACACACATGTCCCACAAGCATTTGATCTAGGCTGCGTGTGTTTATCAGGCTTAACCATTAATCAGGTAGTCATGCTGGCTGAGAATGTGCAATACGTGTGAAACCACACAAGACTGATCTATAACACTCTTGATTACAGAATCATAAGAACAGATTAAATAATTATGGCTGCTCAGCATCTGCCCATGGAGATAGTAACTCAGTCAACAAACAAACCCTATCAGAGATCAAAAAACACGATGAGAGGGGGAGGCAGAAGAGAGAATTTATACAGGTATTCTGCTGTTTGTCTTCCACTCTAGAAAATAGTGATGGGCTGACCCAACCCAGCAGCTAAGCACCACACAGCTTGGTCATTTCCCCAGCCAGTGGTGCAGGCCAGCGAAAAGAAAAGCAAGAAAAGCAAAGGCAAGAGAATTCACGGGTCAAGATAACAACAGTTTAATAAGGGAAAAGGGATAAGAGAGAAAAGAAAAAGCAATTCGAAGGCACTCAGCACCTCTCACAAGCAGAAGGATGCCCAGCTACACTCTGAGCAATGGCTACATGCCAGACCAACTCCCCCCACTTGGTTTTGATTGCTGAGCATGACATTATGTGGCATGGAATATATCCCTTTGGTCATCCGAGGTCTGCTCTCCAGGCTCTGTTCCCTCTCAGCTTTTTGTCTGCTCTATGGGAGCAGAATGGGAAGAAGACAAAGCCTTGATGCTGTGCAAGTACTCCTCCACAATAGGTAGAAGACTGGTCTATTATCAACACTTTTTTTGTCTGAAACACACAGCACCATACAGCTGTTATAAAGAAAATTAATTCCAACCCAGCCAGGCTCAGTACAAAATCTCTTTGTTTAAATACAGCCATTTCCAAACTGTATCAACTGTCAGGAATGCCACACTAAGACCTACTCCAGGACCTTCCCTATTAAAACATTATTTTGCAATAAAACTTCAGAATCACTACCTATTTGACAAGCTCTTATTGAACAAACTAGCTAATTTTTAAAAAACACAGACCAATTCATCACCATAATATCCTATACACAGGGATTCAAACACATCATCTATCTCTTGTGATCAGAATTCATTCAGCTTCTTGAAATCCTAAAATACTTCCAATTTCCATGAAATACAACCTCAAAGAAAACACCACACTTACTCATATGCAGATCTCTGACAATCACAGACTGTGTCAAGGATATATGACTGGAGTCTAGCACACAGATCTCTGAATGTCTACATCAATTTCCTCCAGTTAACTTCGGCTCATAAAAATCTTACCTGACTAGGAAAACAAAAGCATTAGGCTGCACACATCTTCTAAATATAACCTCCTAACTTTGGGGGGGAAAAAGCAAAAACAGAACTCCTAAAAACCACCAGAAGGCATAGAGCTAAATCAGTCTGGCTGCACAAACCATCTTTCAGCCATTACCAGGACAAGCACATCCCCACTCCAATTACATTGTAGCTGTACAGCAGCACAGGACCCTTAAGCCAAGTAACCAGTTTTGAAGGCAAGGAATTCTGAATTATCATGTACTATGAATAAGGCAGAAAATCATATAAAAATACAACATAACAAAGCTGATTATCTGCTATCTCATTACATTCTGCTGTAGCTTTAATGGGCATAATAAGAATCAGCAAGAGGTGGCTGAGTGTTGGAGCAGAATACATTTTTGACTAAAATTAATGTAAAGCAACTATTAACAATCAGTCACACACATCCTGACTGCTGTTAGCAAGAGTTCTACTGACACCATTTAGACAAAAATTTGACTGAGTCTACAAGGTTTACTCAATTTTTGTAGAAGACACAGACAGTCATGGTTTGTGCCCTGCATGGTAGTGGAATAGGTACTAGAAGACTACTGGACATCTCAGCTGCTGGAGCAACTTGTTATTTGTTTATAAAACTGAGCTAAACAGCAGAAATTAGTTCTCTAGCATACCTGAACAAGTTGCCTCTGTGTTTTGGTGCTATATACCTACTATATAAAATTTCATTCTCCTAAAATTGGAAATATGGGGTAACAACTTAGCAGCCACTGGGCCTTGCACTGTGCTAAAATCTGTATTATTTTTCTTGCAAATAACATCCATAAAAGAATACTTGAAAGAATATGCTTTTTTGGTTTTTGGCCAACTTACATGAAGCTTCAGTAATGGAGTTACGGTGTCCTGAGAAAAACTGTCAAAAGAGTCTTCCAGGGTTCTTGCTTGTGGTTTGAGACTTGAACTGAGCAGTTTTTGCAGTGGCATTAATACTTCTTCTTCATCATCATCATCATCTAGAATAGATTCCAAAATGTCGTCTTCACTCTCAGAGCTGCTTTCCCATTTTCTGTTCAGCTTAGACTTGTCTGTAAAGTTCCTTTTAACTTCTAGTTCTCCTGAGGTTTGTGATGACTCGTGGCCGCTGTCCATCAAAGATTCTTTCAAAGGCAATGAAGGGGGAACACTTTCACCAGTCTCTGGGGACAGTCCAAGTTTCCCAGAGATTTCCACTCTACAAGAATCAGGAGGATTTTCAGAAATCTCATGGTTTGTATTTGAAAAACTGTTGCTGGGTTGAATACTGTATCCTTTATTTCGTTCATGTCTTTCTGGTCTTTTATCTTGCTCTTTCTTAACATCCAATACCTGAAATAAGCCAGCAAACTGGAGAGGGGATTTCATGCCTTTTGTTTGTGTTAAGTGGTGGGGAGAAGGCAACACAGTACTTTTTTCCTGAGAAGAAGGAAGGGACTTTTCCAAGAAAAAGCATGAGTTAGCCAGCTGCAATTGATTCTCTTTGGTATCCACAACAGAAATGTGGTTATTTTTAGCAGGACTGTGTGCAGAATATGAAGATGACAAACCTACAGTGGAGTAATTATTTTTCTCCTTTTCATTGCTTGAGTTGAGGAATTCCTCTGAAAGAGTCAAATCATGTCTAGACAGGGCAGCAGACTCTTTGAGCTGCAGAACATCATCATGAGGAGACTTTAAAAAGATATTTTTTACGAAGTCACATCTCCTATTTTTGCATTTTGAAGATGATCTACTAAAAGCAGGGTCATTCTCTTCAGATTGATCTGAACTATCTACATCCACACTCATGGCAGTGTGTTTTCTTTTCCCAGGAGAGTCTCTTGGTTTGGACAGCCCAAAGGACACCTTCAAGAAGTGTGAAGGAACAGCTGGGCTCTTTGGTGCACCAGAGGCCATCTCAGATGATGTTCTAAATGCATGTGGAGAAGACGCCTCATGTTCTAAAACCTGCGTTAGCCTTGGTTGAGATGGGTCATCTGTGAAGTGTTGGAGAAAAAAATTAAACACCATTATCACGTTTAAAAAATCAAAATAGTAATAATAATAATTTTTTTAAAATCAAACATGTAACAGCTTTCCATTTAAAAAACTAACTTCTGTTCTTAAGTCAACTAGGACTAGAGCAGCAAAGAGTCTGATGGGTTTCCACAGCCACAGACCTCTATTTTTTTTAAAAAGTTTATCTTCCTGCTGACCTTCCTCAACCTTTTACTCATATAAGCTTTTTAGATTCCGTTCTACTACCCATAGAACAAAATTATGTGGTTAAAAAGGACAAAAAGCAACAAAACCACCAGCTAAACTTTAGTGGTTGATTCAACAAGAATATTCTTTCTGGATTAGGCTGAAAGGCAAAATTTATTAACCACCACAGAAAATGTGGATTATCCAAAGCACAACAGAAACCATAAAAATAATCTGGGATCAAGATTTTAAGACAATGAAATATCACAAATTCAAATTAAGTTACAATCAATGTGTTTTACACTAAAATCCCAAATTACTTTAAAAACCCTTCAAAGTTGCCATATATTAGAAATAACATTGACTGTACAGCAGTAATTATTGTTTTAGTAAAAGAAAATAGAAAACAATTTCAAGGAAAAAAAAGCCATTAAAAAGGAACACGAAGTGATGAATCTGATTGTTTAATTAATTCTATATTAACAGCAACGCTCATACCTGAGGCAATCTCCCTTGAACCAAAAGGCATTATTTTTCTTATAGAACATCCATTTCCCTAAAAATAAAGACAGAGAGAGAAAAAAAAAGTTAATTGTATACTTTTTAAAACCAGTGTTGAATCCAGCACAGACTTAGTTCCACACACCCCCAGAAATGTGTTAATAGACCTCATTTCAAGACAAATTTAAAACACAGCTGCAAAGATTTCAAAAAAAAGAACTCTTCAAAACCCAAATGATATATTTTTTCTTGAGATTAAAAGTGACTTGTAATGAAATACTGCATTTTAATAGGACCACTCCCATCTCTATCTAAATACTGTGGCTTAAATGCATAAATCTGAACTGCTATTAACTGCAACTTCTAAATAGCAGAAATTTGCCAGTCTGCTCCCTAAGTTACATTGTAAGAAAACACAAGATTATAAGACATTTAAGATAAAGGCATATTTTTCTACAAAATACAATTTCAAGTTACAATTTCTATTGCATTTCCATGCTTGCATCTAGCCCAGAATACTTCCCCTGCTTTTAAAACAGGATTTTTCACTAATTGTGAAATGATTAAGAACCAGCTTACCCAAGCATGACCTAAAACTTACAAAGGAAGAGCAAAAGAACATAAACTCCTGTTACATTTGAAAAAGGCAGCACCAAGAATCTGATCCTACAGTGTAAAATCAAAAAAAATTAAAAATTCATATGCACAATGGGTCAGTGATTTCCACCTTAAATAACCCTTTTAAATACACCTCATGCAAAGCATTCGTTCCTTAGAATGGCTTTACAAGATGTGGCTTGGATTGTTTCAATTTCTGCTTCTCCCATTCCCTTTCTCTGCAGAGAGCTTCCAGTGACAACCTAAATGCAGAATCAGTAGGAGAGCAGGACAGTGGGAAATCTGGCTTGAGCACAGAGACCTGGTGCTCACAGTGCCATTATTTCCAGCCCAGGCTTTTCAAGTATCAGCTTCTGGTGGTGAAACCCATTTGTCAGAGTCTGAGCTGGAGCCTGTGAGATCCAGTCATTTTTCTCTTCCCAACTATATCCATAAGACAATGGTGCTCCCCTTACATCCAGACACTTCTCATTTCTTCCCTGTCCTGGCTTGGCAGTCTTATCCTTTTTGGTCAAGGAACGCCTCCAAGACCCTGCGGTAACAAGGAGTTTCTGAATCACAGCTTTTGGGTACAATGAACCCAGGGCCCTGCACACTCTGCCATTCTCTGAAATGTTTACACTGTTCCTTTCCTCAATTCTTTTCCAAAAGATACCTACCACAGGACTTATTTGGTGCTTGGTCTGGCATCTTTTTCTTCTGACCTTCTCTGGAGAAGATACATTCCTTTCAAAACCTTCAGTGCGTAAAACTGACAGTCCCATTCCTTCATCTTTTACATTTCCTTTGTCTGGTGAGGACAGCACAGTTCTGTCTTTATGGCCATGGTCTAAGAGAGAAAAGGAAAGACCAGTTATTCCTAAAAACTATATTGGAAGAAAAAAAAACCCAAAACAACAAATAGTGTATTATTTATTAGAGTGTATTACTTGATATTTTCTCTCTCTCTCATATGTAATCCAAAATTTATTTACTTAATCATCCAGTTTTGCTACTGCCATGCGAAGAATCATATGACTTATGATGCAGCTTCAGTTGTTATAAACAATCTGGCTTAAGCATGAGACATAACTTGAAATAATAATTACATCACTATTTAAATAAATTAATTTAAACAAGAAATCAATATTTTCAGTTATGTTACTAGAAAAAATTCAAATATGCTCGTTTTGACATATTTGGTAGGCTATACTCATTATGTTGCTGCTCCAATATGGAATGAGATTGGACTATCATTCTGCACACTTACATATTTAAAATTCATATAAATATCTTCCGCTTAAAAAAAACCACATATTTACCTTGATTTAAAACTGGTTTGAAGAACTCCGTAATCATCTGGTTTCTGAAGAGAAAAAATAACTTCATCTTTTTAAAAGAACAATACCTAAATGCCCATTCAGTGAATGTCATATAATTAAAATACTGTAAATTATTTCTACAAATTTTCTTTAATGCCAGCAGCTCTTATTTCTGATAAATCAGAAAAAGCATCATCATCCTCCTCACCTTCTAGCCTTCACTCTACTTGGCTAATGAAGTTAACCTGTCGGTTTCCTCACTCAAACTGTTTTCTTTATGATCCTAGTAAATCTTAACCACCTTTCCACCTTAAACTAAATTTTCCTGAATGGGACTGACTTCACCTCCCCCCAGTATTCTAGGTGAGACCTCACCAGTACATTATGTGATGACATTATGACATTTAACAACCTCCCCATGTCCACTATCACTCTGAGCTGCTAACTCAAGTTAGCATCTCACCTGGCTTCCAACAGAAACAGCAGCCTACAACCACCTACAAGGTAATTATTAGCTTTAAATCAGAGGTCTTTTCTCTGGCAAGAACAACTGGAACATGAGAACACCAAGACATTCTGCATTGAAGAATATTGCTTCTGAAAATGGGCAGATTGGCTGAACAATGTGCAATTTGAACAACAAAATACAGAATCTGTGAACTTGGTATCTGTAAGAAGTCTCGGTGGTGTTTGGACGGTCGGGACAAACGGAGACGAGAGATCTCTGAAGTCAGGTCTTAGAGCATGAGGTTTATTACGAAGGGCGTGGGTACAGGGGGCCTGCTTAGAGCTGCCAGCCACAGCTCGGAGCAGGCCAGAGAAGTAAAGCAGAGCAGGAGAGAGAGAAGGCTGAAGAGAAAGAGAGAAGAAGTGCAGAAGGATGAAGAAGGGCCAGTAGAAGTCCTTTACAATACAATAAATCATCTTCTGTGTTGAATATTCTAATTTTCATCAACCAATCTAGTACAAGATACAAATCCTATAGCATTTACATACAGCCTATAAGAATCATTGCATTACTATACTGCGTTACATTTTAAACTCTAAAACTACTCTTTGGACCCCTTCTGCCAAGCTAGCAGGGTCTGCTCTGACCCTTGGACCTGTTTTCAAGCAGAGGGTATTGTTCAATCAAGAGCGGATTACCTTCAGTGGCCATACCATTGTTTTCCAGTTGTTCAGTAACCAAGGCCTGGTATCTCAAAGTATGCTTTCATTTCTATCTGGCTCACAGTTTCCATATACTCAGCATCTTTTGCCAGGCAATCATATTTATAAGTCTTTCCTGTTTCATCTTCCCCAACAGGTATCTTCATCTTCTTCCACACAGTTTGCTAATAACTTTAAGGCTATACTTAAGTGCCCGTTTTGGAAGTGTCTCGAAGTTCAAACAAAGTATTGATGTGAGAACAATTGTTCACGTTGTTGCAAGAACAGCAGAGGTTGGTCCCACGTTTTGTTGTCTTTCCATACCTTCCAAGATGAAGTTACGCTGTTTCTGCCCGAGCAACAGTGATAACCAAGGAGAAACCTACTTACTCCAGAACCTAAGCTAACATATTCAAGTATCCATACGTGACTGTGTCCCCACAGACTCAGTAACCATTTTTGCAGTTTAGCCCAGAAGAACCCACTGCTCACTTGTACAAAATGAATTTGAATTTAATTTTGAATCTTTCTTTAAGTTGCAACCATCACTTTTGCATTTTCTGACACTGCTTTTGCATTTTTAGCACCTACAGAAATACAAAAAAGTGTTTCTAATGCACTGATACTTCTTAAATCAGGATACTGGCAAGCAGTGATACTTGAAGATACTGGAACTCAGTGAAAAGCCACCTGTAATCAGAATCTGTGAGTGCACAAAACTGGGTTTGGCTTACCAAAGAAAGTGGAGAAACTAACTGGTCAAAGACTGGCTGCCTCCAACCTGTCCCAGCTCAGTTTGACATAGGCCAAAATATGTGTGTTCTTCCCACATGCTACAGCAACAGTGTTATAGAAATTCTTGACACCAGGCTCTCAGCTGCATTAGACAGGTTTACTAGCACAAATCAGTTACCTGGTAGCTCAAGCTGGTGCCTCACAAAAGGGACCACAGACAGAAATCCCTGGGCAATTACACCCTTACAATCTGAACTCCCCAGCAGTCCAGACCAATAGTGGTTTTAGGGTCTGGGGTCTTGTCAGTCGTCATCGGTTCACTGTTTTGCTACCCAGTGGTGCTCTGTGGTCATATTAACACCCTCTTTGGTTGTTTCAGGGGGCATTTCAGTTGGTTCTGTGGTCCACGTTGTAATATGGTTGTTACTTTTCATGTACCACGATTTATGGGCTGTCCACTCCAGCTATTAATTTTAAAGCAATATTTAAGCCATTAACATTGTCTAGTCTAACTACTGTTAATGTTCAGGTTGTTAGCCCCAGGTTTTGCTGTAATCCATCTTTGACATACTCAACAGAGCCTCGTAGTTCAAGTGAAGTTCAACCTGTGGCCTAACAACTCTTGCTACTTATATCACTCAGCTACTTTCAAATAAGAGAAAAATTTCAGCACACAGTATCCCCATATTTCAGTTCAGCAGAAGAACCAAAGGCTAAAATGCAGGTTTATTCACTGTTATTGCTGCTGACCAATTTGTTTTTCTGCCCTAGACCTCCTCACACTCCAAAGTGGCCTCACCTGCTCATGGCAAAGGCCTCTCCACCTCGCATTCCTCAGGACACACCCGATGCTTGCTTGGACTGCTCTCAAGCTGCGAAATCATCTGGTGCCCACAGCTTTCCACACTGCGTATCCTTCCAAACCCATTCTATTTTCCTAACTAAGCAACTGTACTTCTTTCTTCCCCATTAAAGCCCCATCTGCACATGAAGCACTGCTGGCAGGCCACATCTCATCTTCAGTTACCACCCAGCTTCCTCTCTGCACCTAAATCTTGAAGACAAACTGTGAGGGACAGAAATGTTAAACGTCATTGAGTCAAACAAGATTGCTGAGGTGCAGGTTTGCACCCCCAAACGGAAGGGGAGAAGGAGAGGGTTTTTGTGTGTGGTGGTGAAACCTCTGATCTGCCTAAGACAGGAGAGGGTGTACACCCACCACCGGAGGATGACCACGACAAAACAAGCTGGGGGTTGAGCCAGATAAGGGACAAGGCCAATAAGGCACAGACCCTGCGGAGCCGGGAAAACGCTTTTTATCATGCCAATGTCCTCCCTTACACAACTGGCTCAGGTGTAAAACAACACCCCCGCCACCCAGGGGGAGGTATTGGGATATTCATACTTAGGGCTGAAGGTATTTATCCCTTCTGATAAGGCATAATGTGAGAAAACATGATGTGAGAAACACCGGTCTAAGATGGGGTCGTAAACCACCAAAGACTCTCGAAGTGTCCCCACGCTCATTTCTGGGGGCTTGCAACAGACAGTGTTAAACTCACCCTCTCCAAGGGTGTTACCTGGGCATTCCCACCTGAACCTGAAAGTCTATTAACCCATTGAACTCTATGTTTTGAGGGCTTCCCCCATCCCTGACTGATCAAGACTGCAAGCATCACTTTGATCAGCAGACATCTGAATTGCAACAATCAAGTCTCATCGCTGGATCCGTGTTGGTGATATCTTTCCACAATCTACTCTTATCCTTGCTTTGTCTTTCTTTTCCTTATATATTTTCTTAAGTGGTATTTTCATACTTTTATCCTGTCATATTACTAGAGATAGTAACCAAAATGGCTACATACCTCATTTCCATTGCAACCAAATTATTCTAAAATAAACCCTATGTGTGTGTATATATAGAAACACCAGGTATTCAGTGTTCTTTCTCTCAAATCTGCCCCAAGGGACCTAATAACAAGAACCTCAATTACTCTGGCCTTCGAGGGCAGCTTGTAACAAGACCAAAACCAAGGCCTTCTGCCATCTCTGTCCTTGTTCCCAGCGCCACTGGTTCCAAATGACTGCTTATGTCCTTCCCATATTGTTCTATCTTTTTGCTGTCTTTTATTCTAAACCCAAGAGCTTTGTAACAAAATTTCTGTTCATTCCATAATTATACAAAGCCTTGTACAAAATAACAGGGAATGAAGGCACTTCCCTTCTCCCTCAAGTTTTATTTGAATGAAGAGATGGTGAGCGATTTGTCTTAGACTACTTGTTTGAAAGTGCTTATCCACCAGTATTTTCTCCTTTGCATTTGTAACTCTGCTTTTTGGAGTGCAAAGGCTAGGAACTGTCCAGCCAAGATTCTGTATTGCACCTCAGACAAGGAAGTGCACTAGAAACTTCAGACAAAAGCAAAGGGTGGGGAAAAGAAAAAAAGAAAGAATGCAATACAGTACAAGGAAGAACGTGAAAAAGAACTGGGCCGTCCAACTGGCTTTTCACATACATGTGAAAGTACAGAGAGAACATGGGATTTTCTATGTGAATGGGGCCATAACTGCTCACAAACCATTCGCAGGAGAATCTCCACCCTTTAGTAGGAGGTTACCGTGTTTCACTCTTTTGCTAACATGAAAATCACAGTTGTTTAATGTATCTATCTTTCTCAACAACTATACATCTCTGGTTAACATTTCTCAACAATATATATATATATAAACTCAGCAAGACCTTTTATCCCAAATAAAAATTATCACACTATCTTTAGTGAAATCTCAGCTCGACTGAGACACCAGGGAGACCACTAAAATTCCAAAAGAAAACGCAAAACCCATAAATACACGATCTCACCTGGCAAAAGAAAAAAGTTACACAGCCAGGAGATGAACATAACAGACCTTCCAGGCCTTTCAAAACTAAGGACACAGCCTGCATGAAAGAGGGAAGGAGGAAATACTTTCACTTGTCTTAAAAAACAACCCCCTAAGCATTTGGTAGAAGTAATTAGTGTTTACAGCCATATCCGTGGTTACCTCTGGCTGGATAAAAACTATCCTTTTAAAAAGCTGTATTGGAAACACTAGCAATAGCTCCAAGATAGCAAATTCACGTAACATAGGAAGAAACTAGAAAAAGCTACACCTTTTAGAGCATCTTGAAAAGCACTGTAGAAAGAACAACAAAAAAAAAATCACAACAAAACCAGCCAAAACAGAAACTCCTACAGAAAAATTCAGCCTTTTAGACAAATGCAACAAAACCGAAATTGCAGTTTCGTTTCACTTTCTTAGGCAAACAGTAAGATTGAAAAAGTGAACTTTTACCCTGTCCCCTTCATTTGAATGACAGTGCCATCAACACGGAGAATCTGAACAAAATAAGGTGCACAAGAAAATTATGACTTGTCTCATTCTTCAAGAAACAACTCGGCAGCCTCTGAAAAACCTCAAGTCTTTGGCAGAATCAGGATTTCTAGTTAGCAGACAAGTTTGTCAAGTCTAAAAACACCTGCCACTGACTGCCACTGCTTCCACTGGGCAGCGTCCCCCAGCACCGTTAGCGGCGCAGGTC
This sequence comes from Cnemophilus loriae, assembly GCA_013397755.1. NCBI lineage: Eukaryota > Metazoa > Chordata > Aves > Passeriformes > Corvidae > Cnemophilus > Cnemophilus loriae. The sequence continues at coordinate 385,112 of VZTF01008727.1, forward strand.
CCGGCCGGAGCAGGTTTGGAAGCCGAACCGACACCCCAAGCTCTCGGTTAGAGCCGAACCGCTGAAGCCGCTCAGCTCTACAGGTGCGCTGGGTAACGCCGGGGCAGGAGCTGGGAGGGCACACGGGGGACGACGCCGGGATTTTGAAGGATGTGCTGGAAATGCCAGCCAGAACTTAGCTAGACACTCCCTTCAGTGTCTTGGACGCTGCCAGAGCCCTTGGCCAACGAACACCGGCACCACGTGCCAGTTCCGATGAGGAGGCCCCGGCCGGGCCCGTTCGCGGCTGGAACACCCGGGCAGGCTCCCCGGGATGCCCCCGGGGAGGTCCCGGTAACCCCCGCCGAGCCGACCCCTGCCACCCGCCCTGGGCAGCG